>CM033634.1:18750700-19250070 GCA_019453435.1 Rhinogobius similis
AACACAAATTAGTAAGTGTGTGTTTTCCTAATGCATTTGCTGCACTCTTAATCCTACCCAGAGGACTATTTGAAATGGCTACAGAAACTAGTAGTAGATGGTATCAGAGTTTGGAGGAATGTAAACATTTACAGTAAAACTATAAGACTGGGCTCCCCTTGGGCAGCACACATCCATCAGCGTGAGCCCATCACCACTAAACAGAGATGTGCATACTGTTGTTCACAACATGAAAGACATGGAGAGGCTAGTTTTACTAAATGTGTTGATGCATATTCTAAATGTCAATAGAGCTATCACAACGAACATTTTTCAAAACACGCTTAGGTCTTCCAGTCCAAGCCCGCAGAAACTCTCAAGTCTGGGCTCCCCAAAAGCACACAACTCTATTAATCTAAAACATCTAAAACACTGTCTTCCAGTTTATTTCTCTACAAATAAAACTGGAAGACATTTGGTGAGTTTGAAATAAACCTTTTTCTTTTTTTCCCACTTTTTTTGTACCCTTAAATTATTGGTGGCTTGTTGAAATGTCATACTGAATCAAGTGGCTGTAATGTTCAGTGTAAAGTAAATGTTTTTAGTCAGGATAAAACAAACTGTATACAAATATTTTAAAATACTAACATTTGAGGTTTTAAATCCCCCTCTTCTCTTCACAATTTTGAAAGTAAACAAATTTGACTAATCTTGCTGCATTTGATGTACACGGTGCTGCATTTGACTCTACATGTATCACTTGCCAAATCCTGTAAAGCAGAGGTGTTGGTGCTGTGTGCAAACAACCTTGGCTTCTGTTAGTGCGAGCAGGAGCAGAGGTCAGAGAGCGGATTATAGGGGACAGAGGGATAAGCCCACCCAGAGTCCAGGCACATCACAATTGCCGTCTGCACTGTCCATTAGAGAGCTTTAGCGAGGAGTCTGAGGGGATTTACTTATTAGGAAAAATAACATAGAAAAGGAGGATGCATCATGTAAACATGTAAATCAGTGGTTCCCAAACTGTTGTACGGCCTAGTGGTACGCAGAGATTTTTTGAGAAAGAAAAAGAAAATCTCCATATTGCCTTCATTTGATGTGAATTTGTGTATTTTTTTTTATCTTATAGGCCAGTCTAAATGTTTTAATTAAACATTCTCAAGTTTAATATATATACAGTACTAACTGCCATATATTGTATGTGTGCAGTGTCCATTGAAACCTTCTTTAAGTACGCTGGGGTTGTGGATATGCTACTGATCGTCAAAAGTCAACATTATAAAAAGTTTGGAAACCACTGGTCTAACTGATTGTATTATTGAACAACCTGGGCTTTCTACACTCTTTAAAATAATGTCAAAGATGCAGACTTGTGAGATGAATATGTTTATTACCATTGAGCCAAGCTTTGCAGACATGTAAAGTCCTAAAAGGTTCACAAATGAATAAAAATATAGATGACAACAAATGTTTTATTTTTCAAAGAAGTGTATTTTTATACATCCTTGACTTACATTAACAGGGTGTATCACAGCATTCTTTAGGAGGAAAACAAAAGCACAGTATCCTATCTCCAGCTGCCATTTTACTTCTGTGTCACTCTGGAGCCACTAAGTCTGTGCAGTGAAGTGCCTTAAAAGCGACTGACCAACACAGCTGTCATTTACCATTTTATACAGTGCTCTATGAAAAGAGAGGTGATAGTATTCTGAAGTTCCCTGAGCTAGAAAACAGAGCAGGGCTGAGGTGCAGCTTTCCCTGAGTCCACTTGAACCACTGTATGTCTGAAAGGTTATTATGGAAAGTGATGCCCCATACTGAACCATAAGATCCTGCCTACCGCAGCTTTAAGTACCTCCGAGGTTAAACTTGAAACCAGTGCTTTTCAGAGTGTGGCAGGGAACTTCCCTTTGAAACTATTTAGCACCTTTACAGTAATGTGTTCATACACAAGGCTAGTTCAACTTCACTCAGTAATGATAAATAGTTAGGTACCTTTATAAGTTGGACAGGAAGTCTTCCAAACTACTTTCCCTGCCTCAGAGTCCTCTTCACACGTCCCGCTTCTACACAGACAGAAACATACTCCCCAAAAACTGGTGGTGGAATTCAAGTGTTTTAATTAGCGACCATAGGAGAAGATAAGAAGCACACTGAGCAGCTCATATCAGAAAACTGATAAAGAAGTACTCAGGCCCCACTTACACCTCTCAAACCTCCCCACGACTCTTCCTGCTCCGTTCAAGTTAATCCAGCAGTTTTGTCTGAATCTAATAACATTCTCGTGAACTCCTTTCATGGTTTTTAAACTCATATGAATCATATCTTTATACCCCTGATCATGATTAACAGAAGAATTACAATAGACAATATTGTATGAAGAATTAACAATATTGTTAGAGACAAATAAATGTCCTGACCTTGAAACTGGTGCAGTAGATATTTAGAAAAGTATGTACATGGTCTTCACATACGCAGGAGAAGATATAAAACAAACCGGAGAAGGCCAAACAATCTACAGCAAAGTAATAAAAGAAAAATCTACTACAGATTAGTAACAGATAATTATCTAATTATTTATCCAAGCATTTTCCATATCATAAAAAAACCACACACATTTAAAAGTGGACCAGTCATGCAGACTTGATGCTTGGAGGCATAGCACTAAGTTTCTTGACAGGAAGGAAGACAGCTTTCTTTCAAGATCAAGTTCAAAGGGCAGGAGGCCTGCTTCTTCACCAGTGTCCCTGACTGCACCTGTGTTCATCACACACACACACACGCACACGCACACGCACACGCACACGCACACACACGCACACGCACACACACACGCACGCACGCACGCGCGCACGCACACACACACACACACACACACACACTCACACACACACACACACACATACACACACACACACACACACGCTGCACTGATGGACAGCTACAGTTTTGGTCTGAGGCATTGGAGCACAAATGGGGCTCTACAGGGTGTGTATTTGTGCTGAGTGTTTGGGAGAAAATGACCTTGCTCTCTTTTAGTCACAACATGGACAGAAGGAAGAGCAGAGCAAAGAAAGTTCTGCACACCTGCATTGATGTGTAACAATACTGCAGTTCATCACACTTCACTCCCAAAGGCCTCGGGCATCATTAGACAAGCCTGTGTTTAGGTTTGTGTCCTTTGATCACTGAATTAGCCCCAAGTATGTTTTTGTCTAAGATCTGCAACAATGGAATTATCTCTGTCCAAAAGATAATTTGATTTGATAATTTTTGATAATTTGACGTTAGCATCCTCAGATCTTTTTGCCTGACTTTGCATCATCTCTTTAAATGGCTCATTTTGATTAATGTTTTCACTTTAGAGAAAGGGATCATGTTTCAAGCAGACAAACTTGATGAGCAGCTGGTTTTGGACTCTTGTTGTTTGAGTGAATATGTATGTGTTCATAATTACCTTGTAGCCTTGGTGTTGGCGGTGGGAGGAATTGCTTCTCTCTAACTTGTTCTGGTACGCGTTGACAGGACATCCCCCCCCCGCATCATTGCTCTGTACGGCACATGAGTGGAGACATTCAAGCTATAACTGGCACAGTACATGCATGACTACATGACTCATAATGTAATTCATATTTTATCTCTTAGAGCAAAGAAAGTAAATCACGAGACAAGATATTTACAGATGATCCTCATTATTTAAATTCACCAGGATAAAATCTACCTGAAAATATTTATTAAACAGGACATGCAGACAGCCCAAAGGGAGATGGTTGCATGGGGAAGGGGAATTGACCTGTGAAAAGCAAAAAAAAAAGACATTTTTCTTATCAATGTGGCATATACAGTAAAGTGTTAGTTGAAAGTTAGTGTATTATTAAGTTGCTCTCCCACCTCATCCAATAGATTTCAGAGAGAGAGAAACAACACTTGACATTATGAGACAGTCTTGTACCACTCACTAATTCAAGCTGATCAGTGTAATCATCCTGTGGCCTAAAATATGGAGAGAGAATGACAAGAAAAGCTACGCAGAGTCATAAATATGGAGATAAGAACAGCACAGGAGTGAATGAGGCGGTCCTTCAAGTACTCACATTCCTAAGTACCCATAGTGTAAGCTGTGTTTGTCTGTGCAATAGAGCCTTACAGAGCTTTTGTGCTTGGACTTCAGGCTTGATAGCAGAGGATTATGATATACTCCACAGCAAGGGTACAAGTGTTAGATCAGGTATTACAGCAACTTTTCATCAGTGGAGCATTATAATCTTATTGTTATTTTATTAGGTTTGGATTACAGTATAATTATAAATCAACTGAGGCAATAAAAAAAAAAAAAAATATATATATATATATATATATATATATATATATATATATATATATATATATATATATATATATATATATATATTTATATATATATATATAAAGTACTTTTTTCAGCCTTTAAAAAGTAAGTATGTAAATTGATACTTTTGGAAGAGAGATGTCATGTTATCAAGTGTAATAATATCACTCGTAAATAGACTTTTTCAATATTTGTTTTACTTTGGCACAAACAAACTCATCAAGTAGTACTACTTGTCTGGATAGAGTGGTTTTTAGTTCTTTTTTTTCCCACGATTGATTTATTGTTAATTCAGAGTGAGTTCTTTATAAGTCTAATTGCTGGCTTTGTATTGAGCGACAGGAAAAGGGCAGTTATGATCAACACAGTTAACAAAGGCTTTCATTAAAATGCCCGTACAACATTAAGCACAATAGAAAGGCAGCAAAGAGAACAGGCATTTGTCTTCCGGTGCTTTTTGTATTTGGTATGCTAAAGTTAGAGAGCTAATGCAAATCTTGCCAGATGGAGTATGGCAAAAGGAAACGCCTTTGTCTATGATGACTCATACGACATAGCTTGGCAGTCCCACCTTACCACTCAGAATTTTTAAGTGTCCTCAAAGTACCTTAATTTATTGCCATGTATTTACAGATATATGTAAAATTATTTTTTTAAAACTCTTAATATCACATACAGATAAAATTAATAAATAAACAAAATCATATTTAATTCATTTAATTATATTATATAATTTAAGCAATGTTGTTGGTTTTGAGGACCAAAGGTGAGCTCTGCACCAGACTAACTGTACCTGGCACAGTGTACTGTATATACTTTTGCATCACACACAATTCACTCAGTTCTGACCCACACACACACACAAAAAAATACAGAAATATTTCTTTATGAGCAGAACAATTCCACTGCACATCATTTATTAAGCAGTGTGATTCAGTGCCAGAAACAAAGATGGGTCAAAAGAATGATGGTGTAAAAACTCTTCCTTCCAGAAAACAAAATACCTGACAATTCAGAAGTTGTTCATAATAGTTGTTCAGCAGTCTTTTATTAGATAAAGAAACCACTAACACTGCTGCAGGTTCTGCCAAACAAGGCAGAAAACTTTCAGATTTTTAAGAAAGTTTAAGACCCACCTTTTTAGCTTAGCTTTTGATTAATGTTTATTTTTTCAGTATTTAATATAATTCATTGTTTTGGCTAGTTTTTATGTTACACCTGATTTAAGTAAAACCAGGTTTTACTTAAATCTTCTATCTTTATCCTCATTTATTTGAATGCTTTTATCCATTTTAGACTCTCCAGTGTTTCCTCTGAGGGGCCCTCTGTACTGGCAGTGGTGGTCGGCTGTGGCTACTGGGCCCCTGGTGGATGTTTGGTGTGTGCTTCATCTCTCCCCTGGGCCCTGAGTCTGTTTGACAGAGACGACTCTCTGCTCCTGGTGCAGACGGCTCCTCTGATGATGCTTTCCCAGCTGGTTCACCTGCATTCAGCCTTGCGTGAATGTGTGTGTGTGTACGTGTATGTGTTTGTGTATGTGCTGAAGTTTTAATGTGTAGATTGTGGACTCAGGCTGTTTTTAATATGTAAATTGTAAAGCACATTGTGTTACAATTTTTGTATGAAAATCACTTTACAAATAAAGTTTGATTTGATAAAATTGTAAACCATATAAAAAGGTATATAACCATAAAGATTCTTCAGCCCAAACAGAAAAATATTTTCAAATGTTGCTTTTAAGTTTACTCATTGGCTTTCTTAAATCTTTTTTAAACCTTTCAATCAGTTTACATTAGACATGTAAAGTATTAACATTAGGCTTTGAATTTAAAATTTGTATTTACCACAAAATATATCTACATGTTTAACTCTGACAGCAAAGTCAATCACAAAACCAAATAAAATACTCTACTGCTGCCCTCTGCTGGAAACAAAATACAACTTTAAGCTTGTGCGTTGACATTTATTCACAGTTTGAACAAATGAGCGATAGTAGCATTTAGAATGGCTTATAAACCTAATACTGTGAAAATTATTTCATAGCCTTAAAACTGGTTTATGTGAATAGTGAAGCCTAACTTATCCATCTTCATTGGCTTTACCTGAGAGAGGAAGAACTGACGCAAATTAATAGTTTGTGTGTGGTTGACAGACTGAGATACAGAAATGAATTTACATCTCTGCCTCCAGATGTGTCTGTGCTCTCCTCTTGTCATGCTGATGTTTAGTGAGTCCATACTTGAAGAACTCATAAACTGACCAGCTGATGGCTGTTGAGGGCATTTGGTAAATGATTCTCGCTTGTACGCCTTTGAAGAAGCCCTTCAGGCCGCCCAGCCTATACACCGTCCGGAAGGCGTGGGCTAAGCCTGAGATATGTCTGTGGGCACCTTGGCCTTGACCGGGGCCTTGGCCAGCGCCTTGGCCAGCGGACATGGAGCTGAGGGCCAAGGACTCCTGTGTGTTGAGCAGAGTCTTGCACACATCTAAAGGCGTGGTTACTGCAGCTGCAATGGCACCTGCCAGAGCTCCGGACAGCATGTGAGATGAAGGGTTGTACTGTCTGTGGGGGTTGAGCAGCTCCTGGAGGTACTCATATGTCATGAAGTGGAAAGCCTGGAAGGGCACATTCATGGTGAGCTGAGTAGTGTAACTGCGGTAGAACGCAGCAGCGCCCTCTTTCTGCCACACAGCACTAACACAGTCCAACACGCCCCGATATGGAGAGTTGTACATCTGCATGCGTTGCTTCACCACTGCAAAAAAAAAATATATAATTATTATCAATGACATTATTATTATTATTATTACTATTATTATTATTAGCAAATAATAACAAAAGTGATATTCAGGTGTAATCCAAAATAAAACAATAAAAATTATTTAAAAAAAAATCATAGTTCAGGCCACAATTGTAACACCAATATGACACAATTTGCAACATTTTGCTGTATTAACTCCCAATGGCTGCATATGATAGCGGCACACCACAAGTGAACAACTTTGGATATATTCATTACATTATCAATACAATTACTTACTAGGAATTTGATTTATGATTTTTTAGTTTTTATTAAAATTCAGTGCAGGGCGAAATGATTAACTACATGATCATGTTGTATAGGTTTAAACTATACTTTAACAGAATTATTATTTATACATCGGACAAGATAATTTACCATTTACAGAGGATTTTATAATGTAATAATGCAACAACTGCAGCCCTATGATTTTCTAGTAGAGAACGTTTGATTAAACTTGGAAGAACCTTGCAGCCCTAACCACAGAGTACAGTAAAAAGATGACTCTCTGATTAAAACTTCTGCAAAGGTCAATGTCAAGTGGTCAATCTATTGACCTTATTCCAGAAGTTGCCATGGGCACCATCTTTTTTCCATTGTATTAGTTTACACGGGGCAGACGAGCTCAACAGAAAATAAGTTATACACGGACTAAAAACCCATTTTCAGGCCCCCCAGGAAATCGGTGCGTTGCAAACTTGTTGTTGCTCGTGTACATTAAACATTTGACTCAAATCGATCTACTTTAATGTTTTAGCGACAAGACTTTTCCTTTTGTTTGTCATTTGCGTGAACAGGGTTCTCGTCTACAGGAAGTGCGTTTACAACAGGAGCGCGGAAGGTGAATAGCCTAAAAATATCCCAAATGTAATTAAAAAGAAAAATTAGAGCAGCTGGTAAACTGTCTAAAATAAGAAAATCGCCAAACAATGGTTAATTAACAGTTTCTTCACTTTTAGTGCAATAAATAAAATAGTAATATTATTAGGTTTTCACCTAAAACATGACATTTATACACATGGTTTAGGAAATTTTTGATGGATCATAAATATATGATTAGATTATTGTAAACAGGAGAATAAAAAATGCATTTATTTTTAGTATTGGGAAGAATTAATTTTGTCTACATCCCTCATTCAAAGTTAAAAGTACACTATAATTTTGTATTACTATTTTTTATAGTATATTTTTTACCTTCAGCAGGATTCATTATTGCATCATGAAGCAATGTGGCCACGCACCCAGCAGCACCTGGCAAAAACAAAGAGAAGAGTGGTAAAACATAATGGACAGAGTTAAAACCTATATGGATTCTACAACATTCTATTGACTGGACAGAGACACAAACATATTCTACGTATGTATGTGTAAATCTTTTAATAAAACAGCAAACCATTACGGAAAGAGGACTGACCCAGCATTCCTTTAATTTGACAAAAAGTAAACTACTGGTAGAGAAGATTAGGCTTTCTGAGGTCGGCTAAGGTCTCTGGCTGAATTGAATGTGTGATACTTGTCACTTGAGCCTGGTACTTTGTTAAAGTGCACCAACAACTTGGCCACGAAGCAGCCCAACACATTTGATAACCATCGCAGGACAGGCAATACCTGTGCTATAAACAGAGACTCAGCAGCAGCAGATTTGTGAAGGTACATGTTCATGTTACTCAAGAATATTTTATAATTAAAATTAATAAAAAGCATGTCATGGATTTTATGTACTGCATGTTTTATGGTACCATTAGCCAAATGACTGTTAGCTCCTGGGTGTATGACATCACTGAGAGTCCTTTTGAGTTTCTCATAGCTGGCAAAGTATAGTGCGTGAGCAGGTCCTGCCCCTATAGCTGTTGCATTTAGCCCCCTCATTGGCCGCCACACTCCCTCTGTGGCAATAATCCGCCGCAGCGCGTCCATCACATTTCGATATCGAGCAGCTGGTTCAGGCTGAAGACTCTGCATGCGTGTCTGAAAACAGGAAACAGTATAGCAGGGTCAAAATTGATTAACACAAGTAGTGCCAAAATGTGGTGTTGGACATTGTATTTGTTGTTTGTACATTCATAATTCAACGGAAGGAAGTGTGGCATTAGAAGCTCTAAGGTCACACGAGGACAGAAATAGTCATCCTGAGAGCTTATTTAACCACTGGTACAAGCACACCTTTCTCTCATCCTTGTGATACATAAACAGGTAAAGTTATAATTTTTAGATATACTGAAACAATCAAATTTGTGCAACATGCAAAATTGTTCTGAAAGTTACTTCATACCAGGCAAACAAAGATTATTTACATGCTGTTTATAGTGTTTTTCATTGTAGTCTCAACTTGTAGCTTTGCTGTGACAAATTACAGGTGTACAAGACATGGATGAAGCAAAGGTGTAAAAGCCTGACATATGACAGGAGCAGCTGACCATGTGGCACTAGGAGATGAGATGTTTGTGACCAAATCGGTGAAGAGTTCAAACTGGATCCCAAGAAAATGACAGCAGAGTAGGCAACACTAGGGACAGCATTTTTCACTAAAAGCAAGACATTTATGTATGTATGTATGTAACATTGTTTTTACTAAGGCCTAAAAATGAATTCACCAATGAATTCACCAATAGTCACTCCCATCAGTGACACTTGATTAACTCGAGTGAGTGATCTTGGATTTTTGAAAACGTTAATAGACTGGCTTCTTATAATATATATATAAATTAACATTACCAAAAAAAGATTGTTGATTAACTAATGAAAAGAGGCAATTGAAAATGTATGTCCATGAAAGCGCTGAATTCTTTACAAACACAAACACAAACAAACACATTATTTGAATAAACGGTATGGTTTGTTTTTAAGATCTATACCGCCATACATTTCTTCTTTAAATAAGGGCTTGGTCAACCAATTATACTGTAAAGTTTAAAAAAAAAAAAAAGTCAAGAGTGAATATGAGTGAATGGATACTTATATTGTGCAACTTTAGAAGCAGCCACTGTTTGTTTTGTTTGAATCAGACAGCAGACTACTTTTACAACTTTGTGTGCAGCCAATGGATAATGCAATCATTTATGTATGATGAGCAAGTGAACAACACTTTCAAACTAACGTTTAGGTTAAACTAAGTGTTGTGGTTAGTGCCATGGCTTAGCTGGCTGAGTTTCAGGCTATGAGTGAGCACTACCTGACCTTGTCCACTACCAGCAGCGTGTTAGCACGCTAGTTAGCATGCTATGCTAATAAACATGCCGCATTAACACAGCTGAGAAAGTCTTTTAAAGGGTTTGCATGATCACACGAGCTTGGAGGCAGTATCTCAGCCACTTTATGGAGTTACCTTGACACAATCAACAGGAAACATAAGACAGTGCTCCATGATCCCTGCCACGGCTCCAGCCAACATGTGAGTCCTTGTGGAAGCCCCCTGTGGCAGCCCCTCATAGTCTGGCTCATGGACTTCGGTTTGTTCTGCCGCAACACGAATTGTATCAACAGTCTGAATTTCCGTCTCCCCGCCGATTCGGGGTGTCAGAGACCCAACAATACTTTCGGAAACTCCCCAAAATCGGCCTCCGAGCCAACGGACTTCTGCCCCTGCCGAGGCTCCAGCAACCCTCGGGTCACCGTCTGACGACTCCGCTGTCATCCGCCGCTTCCTCACAAATCCCTCCGTTTCCATGTGAACCTCGCAGATATGATCCAAAGTCAGACAGTGCGACGTGCGATAAAGGTCTTACATTTCTCTCACAAGATAAAATCTTTTGCTCCTACTGTCATAGCGCAGTAGGGGAGGCCGAAGCCGCTCAAACATCTGCAAACTGTCTCATAGGAGGCCGTGATCAGGAAGTACAATCTGATTGGCTACAGTGTTGAAACTGCGGGCTGGGATTGGATGGCTCACATGTCACTCAGGTGGCTATACCAAAAGACTTCAAACTTCTCCTGAGAAGTTTGAAGTCCTTTGGTATGTTCAAGTGAGTGAAGGAACGAAACAAGCTCTTATTAATTAATGATGCTGTGATTCTTAAGGTTAAACTCCTTTGTCGTGTAATCCCTATTACATTTAGGTATAGATTATTGCATTTAAATTAAGTCCTACAAAGAGTCATGTTTTAATATTTAAAAGATCACTGTTCATATGTCCACTCTGTTAAGTAGATGTCCACCGTGTTGGGCCACAAGAGTGGATAGTTTAAGGTTAAAGATGGGGTACTTTTTCCCCCTCATAATTATTATTAGTAAATTCTGTTTCCACTCCAGTAAAAGGAGAACTTTGTGAAAAACAGGTCAACAAGTCATTGGATACCTAACGAGCAATAACAATATATCAAACAAGCTTTTACAATGATTTGATTTGATTACTTTCTGCAGGAGTGAACACGTTATGATGACTACTCTACATCGATTTGATTTTCGAAAGGATAACTTGCATTCAAACAGAGTGAACGTAGAGAAGGGGACAAACATTGAACTCTATTTAAAATAGAAAATGTAAATGTTTTGTATAAATAAATAATACGTGATAACTAATACAATCATAAAAACAAAATTTCTGAAAGTTTATTAATGAGAATAAAACCATAGCATATAGGCATTTTTGAAAAATGAAAAATTTTAACATGTTGGTTATTTTCTGGTTTGACTTTGAATGCACAGCCCTGGTTACATGGCAAAATATCAATGAATCAATCAAATTTTATTTATTAACAGCTTTTCATACAAAATAACACAAAGTGCTCTATACAGTGCATTAAAACATTTCAACACGCACATCCCATTAACCACCTCACAATATGAATGTGTGATTTTTTTTGAAAATTGTATTATGTATAAATTGTATTATGTATAAAAGTTTCACACAGGCAGAAAATGCATCTTACTTTTGTGAGTGACACATTAAAAAATAACTTTAATGATTTATCCACAGTTTAATAACCCCTTATAATTAGACCAGATTCAGGACTGACTAAAATGAATCCAAATTCAAACTGAAGCAGCTTCTGTCCCTTTTTTAGTATAAAGAAACAGCTGGGCTCTTTGTCAAGCTAAGGATCATTTTTGCTGTTGATGTCAGATTTACCATTATTATAAGTGGTCCCAAGGAAAATCATATTTTAAATCTACATTCTGAGTAAATATAAGGTGGACTGTGGTGCTGTCTGGAGAGATGAGCTGATTGTAGACATTGTGGACATTTCTCCAATCTACAATCGGCTCATCTCTCCAGACAAATGTCTTGACAATTCCCATTTCAAAGCTGAAGGATGTCACTATAAATGATTTGTAATTTATTTGGGGGTTTGGAGCTTTCCTCATCTTAAGAGTGAAAAAAGAAAAAAGCAGAAGAAAGTTATAGCGTATATAGTGTTACAGTGGTTATCAAGCGTTGTGGTTTCTAATCTTCATGGTATTTGATCAAATGAGAGTGGATTGGCTCTGAAATTGTCCTAAATTGCCCTCTGGCCTCTCTGCAGATGAAACTTAGCAAAACAAACCTATAGCATGAGATCATTTCCAAGTCTGTCTCAACCGATCAGATAGAATCATCAAAAAATGTGTTTGGGTCACAATTCCCTGTGACCAGTGTGACTTGGTTAACTTGAACATATTGAACATTTTAGAAGGTTACGCCTATGTAAAAGATGACCAATTATTATTCCACTTGCTTTCTTGAATTCAGATGAAGACTCTATAACATTAACTGAATGTCTGCATTTAATTAATTAGAAACAGACTGCCATTAGCCTATTTACCCTATTTATTGTCCTAATTGTTTTGTCACCATGCATCAAAAGCTAATTTTGTCCAAAATTTGGAAGGTCTTTGTGTTTTTCTGAGGCACTGTTAAGCATAATTGAGTTTTCCTGCCTGGGAGAGGCTTCAATGGTAATAGTGTTGAATTTCTGCCGACAAAGGGGAATGAGGCGTTAAATTCTGCTTACAAGAACAAAATCTCATACTCTTGATCTCGTTATGGTTGATTGTCTGTTGTCCGCAGACATTCCAAATAGGAAAACCTAGCAGACGCTACATTGGGATCATTTCTCTTCCCTGAAACTAATGCGTCTCTAAATCACTAGGGGAGTGGCATAAGAAGTCTAGAAGGAAACCCTAGCTCATTATACGGCCGCATTTCATTCCTTTCACCACGAGAGTGCTCAATCCATACCAGCCAGAGGAGTTGTTTTACACTGTCTAAGCAAAATAGATCAAACTAAACATCAAGAGGATAAGACCGGTAACTAATTAGATTATCCAATCTGAATTTTGTATGTTTTTGCACTAATTGGCATCTGTCTGCTCTTGCACTGCTGTTTAAACCATAAGATGCACAGCTGTCTAGGTTATTGATGCACTATAAGCACCACTATGCCAATATGATAACTTCAATAACAGCACTAAAGGTACCATTTGTCTTAAGAGGCCATCCTTAACCTCTTCGACATGCTCTTAGGCCTACAGGCATTCTCATAACATGACAACCATCTTTAAAAAAAAAAGTATATATAGATATGGATACATATAAGGGAATTAAAGCCTATATTAGGGATCACACTCCACAGCCATCCCGGTATGATTTATTCCAGGCTACTGGAGAGGAGAATCCGACCGAGGGTCGAACCTCGGATTCAGGAGGAGCAGTGTGGTTTTCTACTCGGCTGTGGAACACGACCAGCTCTGTACTCTCCATCGGGTGCTAGAGGGTTCATAGGAATATGCCTAACCAGTCCACATTATGGATCTGGAAAAGACATTCGACTGTGCACCTCATGGTGTCCTCTGAGAGGTGCTCCAGGGTCTGGGCCCTTTGCTCAGGACTTTCTGGTCCCTGCATGACTGGAGCAGGAGCTGTTTTCAAATTAATGACAGCAAGTCAAACCTGTTCCCATATCATGTTGAACTCCACCAGGGTTGCCCTTTGTTGGTTTTGTTCACAGACAGAATTTCTATTTGCAGTCAAGAATCAGAAAAGGTCCAGTTTGGGGGCATGCACTGCAGTCGAGTGATGGCATATGAGTGATGCAGTCGAAGTATCGTACTGTTGTGGTGAAGAGGGGCAAAGTTCTTGATTTACCACTCAATATACATTCAGTCTATCAACTATGTTTATGAGTTTTGGGAGCGCCCAGCCACCCTCCTTTGAGATAGAGTCAGGAGCTCAGTCTCACGTGAAGAGCTCGGAGTAGAGCCGCAGCTCCTCCACATTGAGAGGAGCCAGCTAAGGTGACTCATGGCATCTGTTCCGGATTCCTCGTGGATGCCTCCCTAGGGAGGTGTTCTGGGCATGTCCCACCGGAAGGAGACCCTGGTGAAGACCCAGTCACTTGTCTTCTGGTAACGCCTTTTGAGTGTTAAGTGTTGAGAATCTAGGAATCCATGGTCTGCGACCTGGCTCCAGATGAGTGGAAGACGGATGGAAGAACAGATGGATGAAGGCTCAATTTTAGGTGTCTTGTACCATGTCCCAACAGGTCTCTAGGTCAGTGTATGGTAAGTTGACCAACCCTGCTCCCATAACGGTGAGGAAATTATAATAAATGATTTATTAAGTTATCATTAATTAGAACATAATGAACATGCACACACAAAAGTAAAATAAAGATCACATTATCCAAAAGTAGTATCCAAAAGAATGTGTCACGGTACAGAACATTATTTTAATGTAATGTATGTAACAGTGTGTTCTATTTTAATCAATTGCTCAGCTTACTTACCCCATATCCCGTTTATTTGTTTAAAATACATTTGTTGGTACAGTTATTGTTTTGTTTTTTGCTTTTTTGTTTTTTGCCTTTGCATGCAAAATATTTTATTCTTTTTATTCTTTTTTTTTTTTTTTAAATAACGCACCAATTTTTGTATTCAGAAATTTTCACACACTGTTACAAGTGCAACAGTGCCATCTGGCGGTGAGCTAATTTACTTTACTAAATGTGTTTTTTTCCCCCCTTTTTTAAACTGTTATTCAATGACTCTTCGGCCGCTTTGAGTCTCTGAGACACACAGCGTGTTTCAGCTTCAGTCCAAGGTCCAGATGCTACTGAAACCGGAGTTGAACTTTTCTTCAGGTTAGGCAAGATCAAAGTCTATTTACCGAGTAGCCTGCTGTAGGCCTGCACCACTTGGAACAACTTTCTCCCGGTGCCTATGGCTGCAGCGACGTGCAACAAGGGGAGCCGGGCTGTGGGATCCCTGACCCGGGCTTGCTCCAGTTATAGCCGTAATGCTTTGAAGTCGCAGTATGATGCACTCGTCATCGGCGGAGGTAATGTAGCAAACCTATAACCATTTAGTCTATAAGTGAATGTTGTAGCTCACGGCACAGGTGCAGGCATTGCAGCGCAGTGATTGCACGCTCTGCTCACTGACCCTTTTTATTATGTGCAGGTCACAACGGACTGGTGGCGGTGAGTTGACGTATGCAGCTGAGAATGTTCAAACTGCAAGGCGACTTAGAAACAACTTACTCTGTGCTTTTTATGTATAGGCTGCATATCTTCAAAAAGGAGGTGTGAAGACAGCAGTTCTGGAGCGCAGGCATGTGCTCGGTGGTGCTGCAGTGTCTGAAGAAATCTTCCCGGGTATGATTGTAGGAACTAGTCCAAACTTTCACAGTTTAAACCATGTGTGCGTGCATGTGTGTATTTTTTTTTCAGGCTTCTGCTTTTCAAGATGCTCATATTTGCTTAGCCTATTACGACCACACATCTACAAAGACTTAGAGCTCAAAGTAAAGTTTATCACTCACTGAAAAAAGTACACAAGCAATCTCACACAAAATGAAATGATCTCTTTATCAATGTGTCTGTCAGAAACACGGCTTGAAAGTATACATAAGGGACCCGCATGCTTTCACCCCCATGTTGGAGGAAGGAGTTCAAGGGGCTCCACCAAGATCCCTGACCCTGGGATCTGATCTCACGAAGAACCAAGAGGAAATCAGCAAATTCTCCCAGAAGGATGCAAGGGTAAATGAATCACTCAATCTGTAGCATGAGTTACTGTCATGATTATCTAATGATTCTGTTTCATCTATGCCAGGTGTATAAAGATTTTATAAAATACTTGGAGAATCTGGCGGACTCCATCCAACCTCTCCTTGATGCACCTCCTGTTAACATTCCAGGTCTCACTGCAGGCTCACTGAGGAAGAGGCTTGCCGCCACTAAAACGCTTCTGCCTGCGATCAAATGCGGTTGGTTCATGTAAACAGCAATATTTGATCTCTAACCAATGTATGATACAAAGATTTTGTTTGAACAGGCTTAAAGCTGGGTCGAAGCCTTCCCGACTTTTATAACATTGTAACAGCACCTGCTCTCAAGGTTTGTTATTTACACAAATATATAATTGCTTTAAAAGAGTTACTATTTAGTTTGCAGATGAAGAGCATGAAACTCTTCTTTTTTCTGAAGATGGAATAAAACCAAGCAATCTCAAAGAAAGCGGGCAGCAAACAAAGTACTTTTTGAGCAATAAAAACTAAATTTAGCAGGATAAATGAAAGATAGATGAGTTTATATCATAATGTGGAACAATTTTATGAGAAAATCAGGTGACGGACCCTCAGTTAGAACAGTTAAATAGTGCACCTTGAATTATACTAACAATTAAAAAACATACTTGACCATTTACTTTTAGATACTCAATCAGTGGTTTGAGTCTGAACCTCTAAAGGCAACTTTAGCCACAGATGCCGTTATCGGAGCAATGACTAGTCCTAGTAACCCTGGCAGTGGGTGAGTACAAAAAATAAATAAACCCTGACTGTACCGATCCTAATATATGCTCCCTGAATTCTTAGATATGTACTTTTGCACCACGTCATGGGAGAGCTGGAAGACGAGAAAGGTGCTTGGGGTTATGTTGAAGGAGGCATGGGAGGAGTGTCAAAAGCTATTGCTAATGCAGCTACTTCGCATGGTGCGGATATTTTTACTGAAAAGGTAAAATGTATCTATTTTATAATTAGAATATTATTTTAAATTTTTTATGTTATTATTAATGTTGACATTGACAGGAGGTGGAGCAAGTCCTAATTGATTCAAATGGCGCTGCCAAAGGAGTTGTGCTAAAAGATGGCACAGAGATTTATAGTAAAGTTGTTTTATCAAATGCTACCCCTTATGTAACGTACAAGAATCTCACTCCACAGGCAAGTAAAAGACAAAAGGAAAATTTACTCATTTTCTACAATGGCAAATTACATCTTTTTTTTTTTGTCCAGAGTGCTCTCCCTCCTGACTTTATCAAAGCTGTGGATCAGATAGACTACACCTCACCTGTAACTAAAATCAACGGTATGCTGCCATGTTGAATCATTAAAGTTAATCTGCCTGGTGCATCAACCACTAATTATACTTTCTACTTCTATTGCTGGTAATAAGATTGTCACACCCAGATACAAATCAGTACTAAAACTAGTATGAAACGTACCAATGCTGAAACCAAAAATCACATAAACTTGGTCTTTCCTGTAATGTTAGATCTTTCAGAAATAGTATAAGAATGGTGAAAATAGCTATTTATTATTAAAAGAAATGTTTTTTATTATTATTATTATCATTGCAGCATCAAAAACAGTATTGAGTATCAAAAATAAAAAAATGAAAATGTAAAAAGTAAAATATTAGTATTCTGAATGACAATGAATGAAAAGGCTAAAGTCAAAACAGGTGTAGCAACCAATAGTATGTGCATCCAATATATAATTACAAATAATTTCCGAATAACAACTGTCTTATAAATGCCAGTTGTCAAATTTGTTTCATTTTAATTGCTATAATTATTGACTAAATCATAACTGCACTTGATGTATTGTGGCCTATTTGGCCTATTATAGTGGCTGTGGACAAGTTACCGAACTTCCTAGCAGCACCCACACCAGACAACAAACCTGGACCCCACCATCAGTGCTCCATTCACCTCAACTGTGAAAGTGTGGAAGTACTGGAGACTGCCTATAAAGAGGCCTTGAACAGTCGACCATCATCAAGGTCTAAGATCTAACATGAAATTATACATGCATGAGTCTATTAGAGTATAAACTGAATACATAGTGCCTGTTTATCTCACATTATGCGTTTTAACAGACCAATGTTAGAGATGACAATTCCCTCTGTGTTGGATCATACTCTGGCGCCACCTGGCTGCCACGTGGTGTCATTGTTCACTCAGTACACTCCATATTATGTTGAGGGCCGAGAGTGGACAAACAAAGAAAAAGAGGCCTTTGCAGACACTGGTACAGTAACAATTAAAAGGAGACATTCAGTTGTTTTAGGCTTACATTCAGCATCTTAATAAATTACTTAATTGATTAATTTGTGTTTAGCTTTTGATTGGATTGAACAATATGCTCCTGGATTCAAAAGCTCGGTTGTGGGAAGAGACATCCTTACTCCGCCTGATCTAGAGAGGATCTTTGGCTTGACTGGAGGGGTAATGTATTCAAAGATCAGTCCAACAATGTGTTCATTTGAATGTAGCTTATTTGAGTGTGTAATGAATAGGGAAGTGTGGCTCTCCTGTCTTCTGTCACTGAGTGACTGCCAGATCAGCAGTAAAAAATTGTTAATCTTTAGTGACCCTTGCACCACAACCCAGGTGTCAGACTCAAAGTTCACATGAGTATTAACACAAACATGTACAGTTTGTCTTAATGCCTTAGTGATTCAGTCCTAGAAGCAAAAGAATGAGAGATTTTTTTAAATTAAACTAAACAATGTGTCTTTTGTTACAGAACATTTTTCATGGATCAATGTCACTTGACCAACTCTACTTAGCACGACCACTGCCTTATCTGTCAGACTATCGCTCACCTATTAAAGGGCTATATTTATGTGGCAGTGGTGTCCACCCAGGTCAGTTATGTTTTTATATCAGGTGCTTTAGCTACCTAAAGCCCAAACTAAATCTATAGTTACAATACCAGCAAAATGGTGACTTGTTTTTCCTTCACACTGTGTGTATGACTAATATGCTCTCATGTTGAATGTTATTTTTAGGAGGTGGTGTGATGGGATCTGCAGGTTGGAATGCAGCACTCACTGCCCTGGGCGACTTAAAAAGTTAATAATTATCATTAAAATGACTTGATTTGATTTGTATAATGAATGTAAACGTCTGATGACCATATATCTTCAAATGAATTGTATCAAATGCACAACTCACCATATCGCTTACAACATGTTGCTCACAGACGTGCTTACAACATGTTGCTGACAGACGTGCTGGGGATCCAGACTAGTTCTCTGTATATTCTATACAGAAGAACTTGTCACCTTCTCCGTTGCATCTCAGACCAAACTCAGACAGAAAAATGGAAAAGGAGGCGTTCATTCATCTATCCTTTAGAACAAAATCAAACCTGTATCTCCTCAGTTAAACAGCGTTTTGTATGTCGCGGATTGATTGTGAATAAATTGGCAACAATTTTCAGTTCCCTGTGATAATTTTTTCTTGTGAGCAGCTATACTTGTTTTGCCATGGATGGCCCATGTGTGTCCCTGATTGTTTAATCCACCTGTCAGTTGCGTCAGTCTTCTTTGCTGGCAAGGCAAGGAGTGCTTAACCTTTTTAACCTCTGGGCACAAAATTTTCAGAACAAAGTAATCAAGGGGGTGCGCGCGGCTACCATGGGCTCTGGCACTATGGTCAAAGAAGGCTTAAAAACTTAAACACAATTATACATTTTAAATAGAGCTGCTAAACTGGGCAGTGCCTGAAGGACTATGAGTGATTGAGGGGGAAGGAACTGAAACATCTGCTTTAATAGAGCAGTGGCAACTGGCCACTGTTTTCACTTGTTTTTGGGTTTGCAAATTTACCTGGATTGTTCTAATATTGTGCAAAAATGACAAGGAACAATAGACAATGCTATTAAAACATGTACACAGATTAGTATATAAAAAGTTGATTTAGTTTAAGAATCACAGTGCTATTCTGTGCCGGAGACAATAAATGTACAATGTACAAATCCACTGACTATTAGACAAGGCAGACATTTACATTAATTATGAGATGAAAAACTATCAACCTAAGTTGCATGATGGTGGTGTTTTTAATACTTTTTTCATTCTTCTTTAACTGTTATGCTTTAATAACAGTCTTTTAATCCCTTCTTTTTTCCAATGTTACATTTAATATATCAAGTTTGATTTACGACTCAAATAAAAATACACTGATTGAAACTGACCATTTAGCTAATTTGACCGTAATGTTCAGCTGCAAAGACGAATAGAAATGTACTGTGCCTTTAAGACGCAGCGCAGAGTGGACCCTGACGCTGAGGAAGTTGACTAAACAACTACCACAGATTCCCGCAGATTCGATACTTGATTTTCCCCCAACAATGACAAATAAAGCCGCGCTACCCTAAACGCCCCGTCTGAACACTTTTGGGAGTTATTTGAGACGATAATGCTGGATGGTTGCGCTCATGAAATTCACCAGAGATATTTGCTGGCTCTTGGGACTTGGGAGCGGTAAGAGACAAAGCACGGTTCATAACTTTACAAACTTTAACCGCAAGTACAGCCAACTCCAACACCTTAGCCTAAGAGTGGGGCCTGTTATTTTGGGAGCTTTCACCACACTATCAACAATGTATTTGAGTAGTATAGAAGTGTATTTGAACATTTCTGTCCAATGATTCATATGTCTTCTTGGTCAAACAATGAAAAGTTGCTCCATTGGCAGTTCCACCCAGGCTCTCGCTGCTCACGCCTGTATTTGGTGCGGCAGCTCTTCCCCACAACGTATGTGGCACTTTACTTATGAAGTATACATTTTCCTGTTGTAAAGGTCGCTGCAGTTTGTTAATTCAAGTAAATATCTGAAATGCCATTGGCTTATGCGTCGCTTTGAGCAACAAGTTTGCTCCATTCTTGCTACTGAAATGTATAGTTTCTATACCCTTTAATTTATTATTTGCCTTACAAGAGATAAGACCTTAAAAATATATATTTTCGCTACTGTCAGCCATACCGTAACTCAAGCAAGGTTGACTGAAAGACATGTCTCTATCTATTGCCCATTTCCTGGTTACTCACAATCCATGATAACCTCACTGTATTTTGCATTCCTGTAGAAAGAGCTCACCTTTCAGCCCTGCACCATTAGACAGTCTTCTTCAAGAAAGAAAACAGTGACCCTTTTGTTTGGGTTTGGGAGCATGTGTTTGTCTGCAGAGCAGTCTTGTATGTAAAGATTTGTCAAAAACATTAGCTATAGGGACAGAGCTTGGTCTTGCAGGAGAGCGCTGCCTTGACATTTGAGTAGTGAGCCAACGCAGACAGCTGAAATTCCTTCTGCGTTTTATGTGTAGAGGCCGGGACACCTAGAAGTTTATTTACAGACGACTGGCATAAGGGGGACCTAAGAGAAACTACTAGTTGTATATGAAGCTGGTTTGATAATGCATAACACTTTTATAAAGCAAAATGCCTACAAGCTGCATTGTTTGCCACACAACTTTTAAAAGCACTTTAAACTGAAGCTTGAAAATTAAGACTTCTAAGAATCCCACGAGTCCTAACATGAGTCACAGATCAAGCATGAATTTGTCACCACTCTGGAAATTATAAACTTGAGGTAAGAAATCCTACAAGGGCTAACGTTCTCAGTTCCAAATCTTTTTTTTGCTGTTAACCTTGAATCAGTGTTCTTGGTAGTTATTTAATGGATTTCCAAGGTATGTGGTCCACATGAAAGCGCTTGAAATCTCAAGCAAAAACTACAATACACAGAAGTATTTGTGAGCAGCATCTTCATTGGTGAAAAGGCATTAAAGTGACAAACACTTCTTACCTCATCCTTACAGCTGTGGTTGTTATAAATAAAAATAAAATGATACAATAAAATAATTAGTCGACTAAAATGCTATCAACCGATTGATCGACTATAGGACTACAGCCCTACTTCTTCAATCTAATTGCGATCCTATCTCACAGTGAGGAGTCTTTTGTTTACATTTTGAAGGATAGATGTTCCTGAACAGCTGTAGCTGAGAGCTCTATGACATGTAAGGTCCTTTGCAATGTATATTTTAAAAAGTAATCTACACCACAACAACAACAAATCTCAATTACCTCAGGGCTGCATTTCTACTTTAATTTTTGTTACATGTTGAGTCTATCAGATACATTGAAAAATCTTGATGTAGTAACTACAACTGAGGTGCAGTGGTTTGTCGAAAAAAATTACACATTTATGCAAACATAAAGTTTTGTTTCATCTGCACATAGGCAGCAGTGCTGGTCAGTTCTCTGGAGAAATGAGACAAGAATCAGTCAGCAGGAGTAGATCATAGACATGAATAGATTAAGAACTCTATCAAGAGGCCAATACAGATTTTCTGTCTGGGATATGTGCTGCAGCTCCTCTGCACACATCTTCATATTATGGGATTTTAAATTACTGTCGGAAATTCAGCTTTTACACATTTTGCTGTGTTTCTGTGCTTTGTGTGTTTTAATAGGCCCCCCTGTCCAGGAAGAGCACATGGACTGTGGTCCCGCTGCCTCTGACCTCGGCGACGATGTAGATTTGTCACAGGTAAATAAATGGTGTCAGCCTGACAGGGCAGTAGTTCTGTAACGTTCAAAGTGCATACACCACCTTGCTATGTTCAGGATGGAGTAAATGGAGAGGAGGACCTTAGTGAGGAGGAGAAAGTCAGGAGAAGAGCAGAGCGCCGCAGAGCAAAAAGAAAAGTTAGTATAAAAATTTAAGCAATATTTATGTGAGACAAACTTTTCACAATGTCTTTTTGTTTTTAGCGTCGCAGAAAAAAAAAGAAGCAGGGGCAAATTAAGCAAAATGACCAGGTAAGATTGCATTTACCATTAGGGCCTGCTTTACCTAAAATGTCGACTAAAATGAGCTCCAATTCAAAGGCTGTTTCTGAACCCCTTGGAGCGCAAACTATTGGCTGCACTCTCTGTAAAGTTGACACTATAGGTTTGGCCTCTCGTGTCTTTATTTAGTCTAATTACACTTGGAAATGAGCTCAGCTCAGAGGATTATCAGATTTTAAATTCTGTCTAGAGTTGAATATATGAAGAAGTAACGCTGATGTCCGTAGCAGGGCCTGATTGACACTAGTTTGGGAATTTGTTGTTGTTGTTTTGACTATCCTTCTTTCAAAGACTACAAATGAGGGGCTTGTAATAAAGTTAAAAAGTCCAGGCGGAATCCATATTCTTTTCCTATTAAATGTTTCAGAATTTTTGTAATTTGTTTTATTTGTGCTTTTGGAGCAAAAACGGACTATAATTCATTCCAGAATGTTTGAAGTTTCTGTAAGTAAGAGGGTTACACCTTTACTTTTCATATATATCAGAAAAAGTTCAACGTCCCACTGGTGGGACATCTGCATAGTAAGAGGTAAAACTAAAAGTTTTATCTTTAAACATTGGTGCCTTTGATTTAGGATGAAGAAGAGGAAGATGCCGGTGGAGAATCTGAGCTGGATGACAGTGAATCTGAGGCTGAAGATGTGAAAGATTTGCAAAAGGAAGTGAAACCTGTTGCCTTAAACAAGCCAACAACTATGACAGTAACTGCATCTCCAGGAATAAAAGCACAACAGAAAAACCAAAGCCAAGCCAAATCTGCAGAGGAGGTATGAGGGATTTACTGCCCTTGTTACTGTTAAAATGGCACGCAAGTCATTTCTCACATTTACTTTACATCTCATTCAGGAGCCTGAATGGGACGTAAGCAGTGCCTTCTTTGCAAATGCAGCTAGTCATATTAGACCAAAAGTTACAAGTCGCAAATCAAGGGACAACAAGGAAAATGAAGCCAAGAAAGAGGTGGGCAAATACCAGATGCATTTCATTTGTGTGATAATGTCATTTTTGTTTGTGTGTTGTTGTTGTTGTTGTTGTTGTTTTTTGAGATTGTAAGCAACTAGTGGTTACTTACAACTAGCCAAATGGTAGTTTGGGTAATTAACATTACCATTTCACGTTTTACTTCATGATAATATTCAAAACTATAAACAAAATTGATTACCTACAGACAAATGGACATACTGACATGATGAGTAAGAAAAGTGCCTCGTTAACAGGTAAATGTCTAAATACTATTTCTTGTACATGCCATTATTTTTATTAATTAACTTATTTTCATTTTTTCAAGAAAAAGGGATTAAACTCGTGCAAGAAGGACAGTATGCACAAGCAGTTACTATGTTTACAGAAGCTATAAAATGCGATCCGAAGGATTACCGGTAAATCAGTCATTTGTGCTAACTCTTGGTTGTTGTACATAAATGTATTGTTATCAATGTTTGCCTTTGTAGGTTCTTTGGGAATCGCTCTTATTGCTACAGCTGCCTAGAGCAGTTTCCCCTGGCCCTGGCCGATGCAGAACGCTCCATTCAGCTGGCTCCTGATTGGCCAAAAGGATACTTTCGCAAAGGTATAGCGCTTATGGGCATGAAGGTGAGTGCTGAAAATGTAATCTCATTATGTGGGTAATATAGGAATGCCCTGTAAGTGAACTCATAATATGAGTTTTTAGAGGTACAGTGAAGCTGAAAAGGCAATGGAGAAGGTGTTGAGACTGGACAAAGACTGTGAGGAGGCTGTCACGGACCTCTTCAACTGCAAAGTACTGCAGTTAATGGTAAAGCACTTAAGTTTGGGCTTTGCTTTAGTTTTGTAGGCGCTACTGTAGTACTGTATCTTCATTTATTATTATCTTTAGGAGCATGGTTTTGATGAAATGCAAAGTGTCTATCTACTGGAGAAATTCCCAACAGTTCAAGCTGTTTTGTCGTCATGTTCAGATGCTGTAAAAGGTAAGATCGAATATGTGGGTTTCGTTTGTTCAGATATTTCTAGGTGTTCTGTATTTTTTACAATAGAACTGCAGAAAGATCAATTCCAGTGACATAAACATGTAAACATGTGACGCAGCCTAGAACGTCACTCTGTGACCTTGAATCTGATAACTGGTTCTGTTTTGTTTGCAGTATTCCGTCACACATGCTCCCACAGATACTTGATATAATTATTTAAAATAATTACACCACTGCCTCGCTTTAGTTGTATTTATATTTTTATTTCTAGTTGTTTATTATTTTATAGGCACCTCACAAGATCCATTGGCATTACAAACAGGGTATGTGAAATTACATTACTTTACATGTTTTGCATATTAGTTATAATTAATAAGCTGTATTTTTTCCAACAACAGCCCCTGTCCTTCTCTCTGGGTTGGCAACGTGACAACTGAGCTGACAGAAAAACACATTTTGGATCTCTTTAAAACGTAAAAAAAAAAAAAGTATATATAAAGGCTATAATTGTTATTTAGGCTGATGAATTTACTATTTGTGTTTTGTTTTGTAGGTGTGGTGAAATTGAGAGTATTCGCGTTCTACATGAAAGATTCTGTGCTTTTGTTAATTTTAAAGATGCAAACATGGCAGCCCGAGCTATGGAGAAACTGAATGTGAGCATTGACCAAACTGTAAGGTTTGAAAAAAATGTTTAAATTAATGATGTTGACCGGCTTTTTGCACTTTTAGGGTTATTGTATTGAGAACACTCGGTTAGTTGTGCGCTATCCTGACCGCCGCACTCCAAGAACCATTCCTATGGCACTTAAGACCTGTCTTTCTCTCACACAACAAGCTGGGATGTCTGCTGGGTAAGACGGATACACTAAAAATATAGTTCTTGAAAGAATGTATTATTGATAAAAATGCACTGCTTCCTAGAGCAAGACGGCGTGGCCCAGTGAATGGAGATGAGTGTTACTTCTGGAGAACCACTGGCTGCCATTTTGGGGATAAATGTCGCTATAAACACATTCCAGATCAGAAAGGCAAAGACAGGAAGCCATGGCAACCTTGAACTCTGCTTGTTTACTTTGTCAGAGGACGTATAGACAAAACTAAAATGCTGGTACCATTTGCCTGCCAGAGTGGACTCAGTTAATCAAAGGATCTCTAGTGTTCCCCGCACAACTCAAAAGAAGACATGTTTTTACTCAGTCAATGGCACTGACTGCAACATTTGCCTTAACCAAATGAAATTGTAAATACTTTGGCTCAAGGTAAGCGGGAAGAAAAATCATTGCCTTTTTTAAGTTTGTGGCACTTCTGACCCCTCTAAAGTAATTCAACCTAACCTCACTTAAATGTGTCCTGTGTGGGTCCCTCTTCAGACAGTACAGTACGTATAGAGAAAGCGTGGCCTTGGTAGTGCTTATTAGGCCCCATGACGGTTTGTATCTCAGCAATAAAAGGATTGTAGGCCAAAGTTTATCACTGACATTTATTCCTGGATATTTTTATTTTTTGTCCATGCCCAATGTCAATTTCTTACAAATCTCTACTGACTTAATTTTTTTTGTACTTAATACAAAAAACAGTTCAAAACATGTATGTTAAATATGGCTTTTAAAATGTACAGTAATTTTATTTGTTTGGGAGATCCTTAGTTTTTTTCTACCTTGTGCCAAACTCAAAAGTATTTGTAAATGTGTTTATCTGTTTTTACATTTGGTACCCTTTTTAACCACCCACAAACCTTCTGTATTCTTGGTTACTGGTGGACATTTTATTTATGGTTGTATAGTTTTCTCAACCAAGACAAACTCTATCACTCATCTCACAGTTTAGCAGCGTGGTTCTGGACTGTTGTGAGTGAAATGTAAATGCAATGAAATTAACCTGTAGATAAACAAATTGTCCTTTCTCCAACACACTTTGCTGATCAGATTCTTCAAACCCAACCTTGTGCCTTTTTAACTCGCTGGACAGTGTTGTCTAATCTGATCCACTTTTGAGCTTTCTGAACCAGTGTTGCGACCCTCAAGCCTCAGTTTCAGTATTTCAGATAAAACCAAGGAATGTGGCTTCTAATGGTTCTGCACTGAAACCCCCTTGTCTGATGCATGTGAACACTAAACAGCACATTAATCAAATGACATCTGGTTTAAGTCCACACTACGTTCACTAGCAAACTATGCTCTGCAGAGAATAAGTATTTATTTTTATTTATACCTTTTTAGTTTTTATAACAATGTAACCTGGGCATCTTCTGCCTGATGTACTGTTATTTCTAATTATCCTGTTATTTGTGCACTGTTCCACTCTAGCGTTCAGTCAGCATTACTATAGTTTTTAATGTTTTTATGGTTTTGAGTATTTGGTACAAATACATCGCATGATGCACTTCTGCATTTTCGTAGTTCATCCTGTGGCCAGGACCTTAAAAAGGAATTGATCAGCAAAACTAAGACTACTTTTTCGCACAACTGTCTTACATATTCTTCTCTTGCTATGTCCCTTTTACTAGGATACAATCATAGTAGCTGTTTTTATATTTAAAAAAAAATTAAATTGTTTTTTTTTTTTCAACATTTCAGCATCCCTTCAGAAATTGTAATTAACAATGCACACTTTGCCTTCCAATTAGTATGTGTTACTCCACTGCAAAAGTCTTTTTATATCTAATAAATGTATATCTGGGAAACCTATTTGACTGGGTGGCTGTACTTACTAATGTTGCTGTTTTTTCTCCTGTGTAATGCATTTCTTACAGTAATTGAGGTTATCGTTTTGGCCACATGATGGCAGTCTTGTATATTTAAAGCACTTGGTCCATTATCAATTCAACACAACCATGTCAAACAGAAAACACTTGTAAACGGGCAAGATATAAAAAAGACAAGCTGAAGTGGTGCAAAACAGAAATACAATATACACGTCCAACGAGTGACGAATCACCCTTATATGTCCTTATAGATCAGTGCTCCTTCAATATAATTACAGTAACTGCGTTTTGCATTTTGGATGCCCAGAGAGAGGACTGCTGCACTAAGCCTGAGGAGGTGAATTCAGCAGGCCCTTGTTTATTGTTTGAGAGCATGTATTTATTTCATGCCCCCCCAGATGGTGGCAGAGGGCAGATCTGGCTCACTGGGTGTAATTAAAGAGGAGGAGGAGGAGGAGGAGAGGGCAGCAGATCTTCAGGGCCACTCTCACTACACACAGCTGTTAAGTGTTGGCACACAGGCCATTACACCTGTCTAGTCGAGTCCAATTAGAATGATATAACCAGTTGCAAAACAAAGCAATATTTACAAACTTTACATGCTGCTTCTTTCATAAACACTGATTTAGAAGAGCTGCCATGTACAATAAATGGTGAAGGACACACTATTGCCCACAAATCACATAAGTACGCACAGACATTACAATTACAGCTTCAAAGGTCAAATGAGCGCACAAATATCCATGCTTTATGCATTGTATCTTTCCCTTTTAACTCTGCTTGAACCTGTGAGGAAATATAGTGTTTGGATGTTTCTTTTTCCATCACACCATCCATTTTAATGTCTATGAATAACCTGTGTGCTAAAAAGACACTGAGGTCAAGAAAACTGAAATACAGTATCAACACTTGCTAAATATGACTCAAACTTTTCCAGAAAACAAATATAGTAAGCATCTTTCATGCATTTCTAATTTGGATCACGTCCTGAGCAGACCCCATGCCACTGAGTTAAAGTGAGCACTCTTGTCTCTGTAGCAGACTAACTTGTATCTGCATGTTTATGCCATCAAGTTTTACTGTAGCAACACACCTCTTGGTCTGGGTGGTATGGCCCATTCTCATCAGTCACGTTTACCATGGCTGCAGTGAGGCTGGCTTATTTTAGAGCCAGTGGTTTGTGGCCTTATGAACAAGGAAATATCTACCCTGTGGTATAGGGAGCTTCTTTAGGGCATAATGTTTGAGACTATTCTGGAGTTTTTCCTGTTGGCTGCATTCACATAGCTTTATGTTAAAGGTGTACTATGGCATAAAACGCATCTTTCTTCATAGAGGAAAACAGGTCCAAGTTACAGATCAGATCTGGAGTACGCGAGGCAGCTCACAGTGGTGTTGTTGCAATTCTCTCAATATTAAACTAGATTGAAATGTTATGGAAAAAGCCTGATACTTGATACTGATTTCAATACCACAATGATAATTAAAATACTTTTTTGGGCCATAACATTTTCAACTCGAAATAATAGTTTAGGTTACGGTGTGGTCTTACACTAGTTCTTATAATAAAGCTCAAGTTCATTCTACAAACGTTCAGGAAAAGTCACATTTTGTCCTGTTCGTGTTTTTCTAGTATTGGTACTTGTTAAAATTAATATCTAGTTTCAGTACCAGTTTTAGTATCGGATTTTTATACTTTTGACAATCCCAGCTCACAGTAGGAAAGCATGTTTTTCAAGTAAGTTTTTTAAACTAATAAAAATTCCTGTAATTGAATATATACAAGATGGATATCTCTAATTATATACCATGGAACGTTCCAGGCAATGCAATAATATCTCCATGGAGACGAGTGGGTGGCAAACCCTCTACCATAAAAATGACAAAGGCACAGCTAAAGACAAGGTATAAGATATGAGTAAGTTTTCTTGGTGTTTAGAATCACAAATTCAATCGTATGCTACTCATTGATTATTTTAGTATTCATTCTTTCAGTCATTATGGTTGCGAGTACAAGACCTGTGCTCAACAAAAACTGTGGCCAGTTAGAAGAGGAGGTGATGTACATTTTTCATGGGTAAAAAGTTCCCTGCCAGACATTTGACACAAAGAGTCAACTGATTCACTAAACCTTTCTGATTACTTGTTTTAAATAAAAATGTGATGAACTAGTAAAAGTTTGGACTCTCCTAATGAGAACATTGAATAACCAGAACACTTTTTTTGCACAAGCATCTATACCAGTAAGAGTTGGTAGGGGAGCCCAGCAGGAGGGAGTAAGGGAGGGATGCTGGGAGGGTTATATGGAGAAGGAGGGAAAAGGGTGGACTGAGAAAGGAGAGCTTTTGGTAACCACAATCCTCCAGTCAGTGACTCTCTCCCAGCTTCAGCCGGTGACATCAAGAGTGCCACATTGCGCTTCAGGTACATGTATACATTTACTCTTTTTAATGTCCGAATGTCTCCCTGCATGTGTTGTTGAAGTGTAACAGGTGTATAATTTGTCCTTTATAGCTTTTGCAGTTAGTGATGAAATACACTTGATATATTTATTTGAGGTCTGAAATGCCCAGACTCTGACTTATAGAACCCTCAGTATACAAGCATGTAACCCATTGTGGCCTACGGAGATTTATTGTTTCAATATGTCTCACCAGGAGCTGTAGCATGCAACATGTTTCTGTCTGGTTTGTTAGCCTCAAGGAGTGTTTATTTTCTTGCATTGCGATACTGAAGTGAATTTCTGGAAGTTTAATTATATACCTTTGAACACAAGCATCAATTATAACTGTGTTTTGGCATCCACGACATTTTATAAGACTGGTAAAACTGCTTTCTACAATTGTGCAGACAATGTCATGTGATTATTTGACAAGAGACATATGTGAAGAAACCCAAAGTTATCCTACTATCTCTGATCAGATCATTTTTTCTCATTCGTTTTCTGTCAATCTGTTCTGTTAGGGTTATACTTATTGTTTTAAATACATATTTTTACTTTTTTATTTTATATATGTTTTTACTTTTGTACAGCTAAACAAACTTTTTTTCCATTCGATTTTACTTTATTTGGTACAATTTAAGACCAAATTTTGTGTTCTGTACTGACCAGGTGCCACAGAAGCCACCCTGCAGTCAGAATGAGTCTCTCCTTGTCTCTGAGCGCCCTGGTGCTCCTGCTCATGTCCCTGTCCACTTCCACTCGTGCTGAACCACGCAGGACGACGTCAGCGCAGGGCCGGGGCAGAGCTCCTCGTGCGCCAGCAGCCAAAGTGCGACTTGCGGGGAATTTTCCACGTGGTCCGAATGAGGGCCGTGTCGAAGTCCTGCACAACACCACCTGGGGGACCGTGTGCGACGATGAAGTGGACATCAAACTGGCCAATGTGGTGTGCAAAGAACTGGGCTTCCACAGCGCCATCACCTGGGCGCACAGCGCTAAGTACGGAGAGGGAGAGGGTAAGTGAGTTCATCAAGGGTCGATTAGAATATTGTTCATTTAGTCTTTTTTTATGAGCACTGAACATGTGCTTTTTATGTGCACTGAACATTTTATGTGCACTGAAACATGTACCAGCTAACCAAGTCTTTTGTGGTTTCAATTTTTCTCTGCTGAAATTCGATAAATCCCTAACCCTATAACCCAAGTGTGATCTTGTGAAAAGCTCACCAGTTAAGATCAATTAAGATTCCTAAAATAAGTAGGCTACCAAGCCTATAAAGTGACAAAGATATCTTGGCTTTTAATTGCAGCACACATCTCATTAAGGCGGCCTGGCAGCCTGAGCCTTGTATAGCAACTATATGAGTTTTGTTTGAGAATAATGACAGCATGCGCCCGCCCCAGCGTTGTGCAACACTTGCTGTGGTTTACAGACGATCTTTACTGCTGCTTTTTAAATTTAAATTAAAGACAAGAGTAAATGAATTGGACAAGCAGTAGTTACACCAGCCTTCTGTGCAAAGTGCTTATCACTCAGATAAAAACAATCAGCTTGTAAATGTCTAAATGTTGTTTGGTTAAGAAGCTGAATCTACAGTTTGGATCCTTGAGTTCCAAATTATTGAAATTCTGAACAAATAGGTGTGCTTTTCTTTAAGGTCCCATATGGATGGACAATGTACGCTGTGATGGCTCTGAAAAATCTCTGAAGGACTGCAAGCACAATGGTTGGGGAGTGAATGATTGTAAGCACTCAGAAGATTTGGGGGTTGTCTGCGCACCAGAGCGCAGGTTGGACCAAACGGCCAGTACGGGGCACACTTCTCTGAGGACCAATCTGAACCCTGCACCTCAGTGGCAGGGCCTAGTTTCCACCAGAAGGCATCCTGGGTATGGCTACTATGGAAATGGACATCCATATGAAATACCAAGGTTCAATAGACCTCATCATTACCAGGTAGGCCTATAGTTGGGAGAAAAGATGACTATCTGTATTAATCAAACACATCAAAGACATTTTGGTTTTCAAATCGCAGGGTCATAGCAAGGTCCGCATTGAGGAGGTGCGCCTCCGTCCCATCCTCATGGCCACAAAGCGAAAGAGCTTGGTCACAGAAGGTGTGGTTGAAGTGAAGCATGCTGGGAGATGGCGGCAAGTGTGTGACTTGGGCTGGAGTCTAAACAGCAGCAGAGTTGTATGTGGGATGCTTGGCTTTCCAGAGGCTACCCAGCACAACATCAAAACATACAAGTAAGTACAAGTCCAAGTTTAACGCTGTCTAGTGAGAATGAATATAATTGACCTTAATTAACACATCGAGTCAGTGTGCTGACTGTGGCTCAGCCTGGTGATAAAACATATCATAAGAGGTTAGAATCTACAGTGCCATCCCATTTAGAGCCGCTGTGTGTGTAAATGCATTTTGTCTGGCTTATCTTTTCACTGCAGCCACCTCTCTCCTGCCCCCTTTAGCCCCAGGTCCCTCTCAGCTCCAGAGGATGATAAAGGAATCACTGTCCACTCAGCAATGGCCTCTCTATAAAGCCCTCTGAAGTCATATCACCTCTGCTCACCTCATTGCTTCCTTCTGACTCCTTTGCGCTGTGTCTTTAGAGATGTTATCTCACGCTTACTGCTCCTCGACTAACAGCTTCACTTTAACATCTAAAACACCATGGTGAAAAAGCCACTGGTAATTTTGCTGTTGCTACCATGAGTATTGACACAAAGTTGCAGATATGTCAGATTTATTATCTGATGTTATTCTCCAAAGAACATAAGTATTATATCATCAACTGACTGATCTTGTCATTTGGCTTTTCTGTTTAAGGGGCCACATCAAATCACTTTACATTTATTATGTAGCAGTTTTTGAATTTATATGCCAAATGTCTTTCCATGTCACTCACTGTTGAAAATTGTAGGTGGCACAAGAATATATGAACTTACAGAACATGATTTTGTTTGATTAGGTCTTACATTTTCAGTACATTCTGAGATTGACAGTGACTTATTGGTGCAAATGTGTGTAATATTTTGCTTTTGTTAATAGTAATCCTAGGCTATAATATATATTTCCCCAAGTATATAAATAAAACCTTTTTTTTTTTTCTAAATTATTACGCAAATCACTGCTCAGGAGGATCATGATTTGCAAAATTTGATCTATTTTCCAAGAGGGATTCAAATTCTGCATAACATTTGCATAACAATCGTATATACAGTATAAGAGTACTACCAAGTCTTTTTCAGTTCCTTGAAAACACTGGCAGTACCTCGAGGGAGCAGTAACGTAATTGCCTGTCTATTTGCCCGACGCATGCCTTTACTTCCACTCCTCATGCTGAAAAAGAAAGCGCGGTTTTGGGAAGGTTCTGCTCCTCAACCGCATTAGGACCACACATTAGCACAGAGTTACTCCAGAGTCGTTACCCGACTACTGTGTGACCATTTGCCCTGCTTGTGAAGGCCGTCCCTGCTGAAGCCTGTCCTGGAGCTGTGCCCGGCTGTAGGTGATTCACAGTGCAGTTATTCCCTCTCTCAGCTGGCCCTGCTCAATGTGACTCAACTGCTGACAAACCACAACACGAACTCTGTTCTTGGGGTGCAAGATTCCTCTTGGTGCTGCAAGGCTGTAACTGTTGATGGTCTATATAGCATATTTGTTTTATGGACTTTTCTAACTTTTTATAGACTGTATACAGAGGCCATATTGAAGTTCTCAATCACTCACAGCAGCTTTGCCCTTGAATAGAGTTGTCACCGGTGGACTGGTTGTTATTGGGAACAGAGCAATGCTTTAACTGGATTCAATTGTACAAGGAAGGCATCATAGGGAGTCATATTTTAGACCATAAAAGTACAGGCGCCTCACTCTCGCGCATATCCGGATCATTTATTACTATATTACTTTTTGCTGTGCTGGCTCGGTGCTTCTTACAATTCTTCTTTTAATTTTTATCACTGCAGCAGCACCTTAAAATGCTCACCAAATACAAAGGGCAGAGATCTGTTGCAGCTGGTGGATTACCCCATGGTTTTGTCTGTGGGTATTTTAAATCTTCCTACAAGGTCAAGAAAAAAACAACAGTTTCCTTCACCACATCAGAGCCTCTCGTTGGTATTGTTTATGAATGTGATATCAAGTGCTATAGTTGGAGTGCAGTGTGTCTGTATCATGTGTAAATTATACGGCTGGAGTGGCAGTGGCTTTAGAGACCTGGGCTGCTGTGCTGAGGATGACCTGATGTTTTGCTGTGGCCTCAGGAGCTATACTGGTCGAAACCATGATGATTTGTTTGCTTCCAAAACTGTACCTGTTTTGTATTTCAAAGGCGGTGTATTTGTTGTTTAGCAACCTGGAAACAACAGCCTCTTTTCAGAGCATCTAGTCTCATTTAAGTTTACATAGTCTTCAAGCTCAAAATGAGTAACTTGCCACTACAGTTTTCCAACCTAGTTTGCAAGGATCTGGATCTTTCTTTGGAATATATTTTACCCTCATGTCCTTATTCCTGACCCATCCCTGTCCCATTTATCCACTCATGGTGCTGGCCAAAAGCTTCCTTCTTCCAAAAAGATAAACTGCCATATGATTCCTTGCAGAACTCAAAATCAATGGGCATATTTTTTGCACAATACCACACTTTGTTATTTGTAATTTCCACTTTGTGTAATAACTGAATATGAGCCGTCACAGACCATGCAGTCACTGAACATGTACCATTCCCAGGACATGTTGGACTGGCCTGGTGCCATTCCCCATCCTTCCACCTTTATTTGGGGTCCATTCTTAGAAATCCGCCTCGTGTGTCTCTTGGATGAGCCTCTGAAGATGCTGTAATTACACGTTGGTCAGGACTGAGGCTCTCCAGGGTTTTGCTGAGAGTGAAAATACTCTCTCAATTACAGCTGTGTGAGAGAGAGAGAGCAGACTGCGCTGCAGCAAGAGGACGAGTGTTACAAGAGCGACCTGCAGACTCAGAACAAGAGTCAGACAAGCCAAAGTCTCACCGGGCGGCTCATGTGAAATATGTCCAATTACAGTAGCAGTGCAGGGCAGAGCCGCTGTGTCAGCAGCTGTCTGTTTCCCTCTGTCACTGTAGTCATTTCACAGCCAAAATGGTGTTTTATGTTTAATTAGGCCTCGGCTGAACTTTACTTGGATGGTGCTATCATTTACAGGCCTCTGCGTGACCCAGTCTGCTGTCTGTGTCTGACGTCTGGTTGATTTCTCTCAATGACCTTCTCTTTCATTTATTTTCTGTTCTTTTAATTTTTCTGCTCGGGCCGACGATCTCTTTTGTGGCTTGGAAAACTCACTTAAAGCAATTTTAGCAGCTCAATTTAGTGTGCAGCAGTGGGTTGTTAAACAAATTCATCAAATTTAAATGCTTGTTCTCATCAATGAAGTTTCAATCAAATCAATCAGTCTAATCTTTTGTACAAATACACTTAATGTAGAAATTTTACTTTACTGTGAAATGGGAATCTTGAATACATATTGTCCTTTGCTGTTCATTCATTTCTAATGATAACAGTGTACTATAAAAATACAGAGTTCACGAACAAGTCAGACATGTTTGCCTCGTGGAAAGTGTGTGGATTACATTCAGCTACTGCAGAGCCACATGGCAGACACATCTATTACATTTACAAGTCTGATTTAAGGCACTATAAAAAGCAGCACAACACTATGTGTCAGTCCAAACCTCTGTCACAGCTGTACGTGTGTGTCTTTAATGTTATCTTCTCTAATAGTACTTTCAATGGAAAAAGACAACACGTTCAGGCAGCATTTATTTCAGTGCATATAATATCAATGAGTGCGTATTAAATCCACAAATCAGAAATACCACTTTCCATAGACATAAAATTACAAATATTTTACTTAAATGCTACTTAAATACTTTTTTTTTTATATTTGCTTTTTACAGGCATGGAAAAGGCTGTTTTTTCTTCTGACTACAGGAAACATCTACATTAGTTTCTACTTGAAATTGTTTGTTTTCAAGGATTGTGCTGTGCTTTACAGGAATGTCTGCACTTTAACACACACTCTTTGTTGGTTTGGTATTACTTGGACATGTGTTTTGCAGCCAGAAGAATGACTAATTAAAGCGTTTGTGGGATTTTTTGTCAAAATCTCTACATTGTACTTGTATAGCTAAAAAGAGATAAGAGTAAGTAGTAAGTGAATACTGGAGTTATGAGTTGATGTGTTTTGGTCTGAGGACTCCCTGGCATGAGACACAGGGCATGTCTTTGTTGCTTGCATGTCCTGTGAATGAGCCTAGGTACATAACTATGCGTTTGGTCACATGTGCACAGCTGCTCAGTGCCAGTGTTTTTGTTTGGAGATTGTGCTTGGTTAAACCTTGTTTTCCCAGAAACAGGACCAGTAGATCACTGAAGTTCATTTTTTTAGACTTACTGTGGCTTTGGAGGTTAACAACGCATTTCAGAAATAGCCACTGTTTTTCCATCTTTTTATAGTTTTTTTACATCCTGTCTTTAAATACAAGTCGTTATTGTGTTACAGAGCAATGTATAGGAAGACAATGTATATATAAATAATATCCACACATTTACAGCTGGGTATTTTGAGCCAAATTACTTAACCCCACATTCCTCGGGAATACTTCTTCTTATCTTGGCCAGACAGAAAGCACTGTTGTCTTTAACTGCAGAGGCTTATGATTCACTGCCCATTTAATCTGAGCACAGTAAACACTGTGGACTGCAAACACGCCACATTCCAGATGGTAATATATGCTACTGAAACCTATAAAGCACAAAAAGACATGGAGACTCAGCTTGATCAAAGCCCATTTTCCTTGTACTGTTCCAGCTAGTGCTATCAATGAATCCACATTTACCAGAAAACCACATCATTGTTTAACTGGACCCATTGAAAACTTCAATTTGTTGTTCAATAAAGACTATTCCAGGGCATCTCAAGTTTCAACCATCAATCTAGTAAAAATAACAGTACAACTTTGTGGCACTCTGAATGATGGTGATGTTACATATAAAACAACAGCAGATGCTAAAAGAAATGTGTCTGCCATCTCTGTTCAGTGAAATGCAGTGCAGCTAACAACTATGCTTTTGCTTCTTTTACAGGAAAATATGGGATACAAAGGTTACGGATCCTTCAACAAGGTCTTTTTACTTTTTATGATACAGCATTGCATTCAGTAATTTTCTTCTATTGTCTAATAATTTACCCTCTCTCTTAGACTGAGCATGATGGCAAAGAAGAAGGGATTTTGGGTGGAAAAAGTGCACTGTTTGGGCACAGAGAACAGTTTGTCAGAGTGTCGCGCCCAGCTCTCCATCCCACGTAGTCCGGCCCCATGCAACAAAGGACGGCACGCGGTGGTCAAGTGTGTCCCGGGACCCCAGTTTGCCCGGATATCATCTGGAAGACCGCAGGCCCCTTATCCAGTAGTGGTAAAGTCACATTCCACTCACAGTCCAAGTTAGTTCATCAGTTTTTAAAGAGTTGGATTGAAACTTATTTTGTTTTTTAGCCGGTGCGTCTGAAGGCTGGGCCCAGACTGGGTGAGGGTCGTGTGGAGGTGCTCCGAGATGGAAAATGGGGGACTATTGTGGACCACATGTGGGACAGAACAGCAGCCTCTGTGGTCTGTCGAGAGCTGGGATTTGGTACCGCTAAAGACGCTCTTCATGGTGCTTTTATGGGACAAGGTAAGAACACATCTCAAATAGTGATGTCATCTTTACATGACATTTTTAGACTTTTATTATGATTAATTCATGATTCATGATTTGATTGAACAACAGCGAGTTGTGAAATAATTGGACATTAAGTTGAGTTTTAGGTTTAGTATAATTTGAATTGAAATCAGTTCTTTAATTCCTTTTTTTAATTATTATTATTTTTTTTTACAGTTTTAAGACTCAATTATGACCTGAATAATCCTGATAATCAATTAACCAACATCCATAATCTCAAATACTATCTACTATCTATCTGTCAAGTAGATTCCTTAACAGTTGTTTTTTCTTTTCTTACTAAGCCTCTGCATGCGCTTTAAGTGATCTGTTAACGCTTCAGCTTGTGAGTGTTTTACTGCCAGCTGCGATTGGTGCCACACTCTAGCACTCCAGCTGTCATCCTAGAAGCCATGGTGGTTATCTTTGGCACCCCAATACTAAGTCATAGATGAAGCCTTATTGGAATTGAGCAAACATTTTCAAGAGCTGCGGGCTGCCTTCTTCATTTCATCTCACTGAGGTTGGAGACTTTCGGAACAAATCCAGCTGGGCCAGTGGCGTTCCCACCCTCAAACGTGAGAACAGATTCCCGATGGCTTGTTCATGGGCGTAGTCTTTAATCATGCTGATCAGGATGAAATACGGGATGACAGTCTGCTGGTTTGGCTCTCATTTGATCATATACTGTATTACTGAATATGTAGGTTCAGCCCCATTTACAGTTTAACCTCTAAAAGGGGTGTTTTTTTAAGCACTGAGGTTTCATTTGAGTTAATTTAAAAGAAAGAACTAGGTTTGGCTTTACTTAGACTTTTTTGTGCACCTGTAATTAGAAAGTGATTGTAGCCATCTTATGTAGAGGTGTTTAATTATCAAGACTGGGCATAAAAATACAGTGATAAAGCTGGACATCTAACATTAGGAGACGCACGGGTTCTAGTTAAGGCTGTCTACTTTACCCACATCAAACTCATTCAAAAATACCATTTACTACAGGGCATCATGTCTCACCTCTCACATGAACGTTACTTTTGCTTTCGATCCTTTACATGTACTAATGGAGAAAAGTCCAACTTCAAAGTCAACCTACAACTTCCTTCTATAACATGGTAGCCCGTTAGACATTTTACTGACATGTAATTTTCCTTCTGCTGGATGACCACATAAACATAGGTCTATATGTTGCTGGAAACAGCTGAAATTAAACTATTTGAGGGACAAACTCTCGGTGAAAGAGTGAGTTGTTTCAAATGTGTAGATCTCAGATCATGTTTTAGGCAGTTTAATTTGAATAAAGGAAGTGGAATTCACAATATCTGATGTTTTGGTTTGTGACAAGGAGGTTGCATGTGAGAGCAAGTGTGATAACAATATTTGCGGTTGACCAAAAATCTCACTGTGGCTTTGAATAGAGTCTCCATCAGATTTGAAGAAATGCACGTTTGACAACACACAAATGCACTAACCTAGCATGAAAAGTATAAGACATATTCAGATTTTAGCATCAAAAAAAGGATACCTCACGCACTTCTACTGCATTCTTACTTGTGTCTCAACCCAGCTCTTCTGATTGCACAGCGAGTATGTTACCCACAATGTCCAAACTATGAGTATTTTGAGAAACTATTTGACAGTCAAAGTCAGAATTTAGGGAGGATTTTTCCTTGCACAGTTATAGCATTACAGAATTTATGTCAACCGTTGAAAGTAAAGAAAAACTAAACTCTAAGGACATGTGCCAACTTTCTTAACTCCCATCATCATTGCATTCATCATGGCCATCAGTGAGCCAAATTACAGGGAAAGCGTTTCTATTTCCTTTCTCAACCAACTTTGTTATTTTACTATGTAATTTCACCCGGGAGTTACATATAGAGACAGAGTACAGTGCCTCCACACAGAAGGGGCTAAACACACTGGATGCTGATCTGGCCACGCCAATTTGGGTTTTCATAGATGTCCCAAACTACAGTTAAAGTACAGTATGCCAGTGCTCATTGTGAGGATCTCATCAGTGTACATAGATTACTTAAACAGTAGGAATGGGAGCGGAGCTTATGGCCTAGGCAAAGCTGATAGAAGAGGAAGTGGTCGAGATATGACTATTTTATCTCAGTAAACCAAAGCTCAGCTACCAGTATGGAACCAGGCCTGCAATCTAGAAAAGCCAACAGAAAATGCTGGGTTAGGCTGCAATTTTGTCCCCAACATTGAACCCATCCTTAACCCAGCCAGCTCTTTTCCTTCTGGTCTCTGTGGTTTTGTTTATGTTGATTTCAACTGCAGCTCATTTCCACTTTCTCAGTTTTTGTCTTTTGTTTTAAGAAAACAGTCAGGCCTTTGTTTGCTGTTTGTTTTTAAATACTGTAATTATAGTGCCACAATCATTCTTCATTCGCACATGCTCTTCTTGTACCAAAATTATGGCAAGAATTTTTGAGACTCACACTGCATGATGATGACTTTGGATTTAGGCACTCCTGTTGAGCTGTGTAATTAAAAACATTTTTATCGATTTGAGATTCAGTTGTTTCAAATAATCAGTTTAGATATTTTTGATTGACTGATCCTTCTGTCAGTAAAAGCTTAGACTTTGGACTAAAAAGTAAATTGGTCTATTTTTTGCTGTAATTTTGACTGATGGTCTTGTTTATGTTCATGATATTTAGATGAAAGCCATTTTCATTTACTAAAATAGGAAAAGCAAAAATTAGAAAGAAGAAGCTGTTTTTATTATTATTATTATTATTATTATTATTATTATTATTATTATTATTATTATTATTATTATTAATAATAATAATAATAATATTATTGTAATGAATTTATTTAGTAATTGCTTGGCCCTTAATCTTGTATTTTGCAGGCACTGGACCAATCCATATGAACAACGTCCAATGTATGGGGAGTGAGCGATCTATTCTAGACTGCTTCTTCCAAGAAGTGCAGCCGTGGACGTTCAAACACAGCCAGGACGCATCAGTACGGTGCAATGTACCAAAGACCGGCAATGAAAATATGGTACAAAGTCACATCATCACAACACACCCTTTTGAATTTCCATGGAAAAGGAAATGTATATCACAGCTGTAATTTGTGGACTCCAGGTGCGGCTCGCTGGTGGCAGAGTCCCATCTGAAGGTCGAGTCGAGGTGCTGATGGACGTCGGCGGGAGAAAGCGCTGGGGCTCCGTGTGCAGTGAGAACTGGGGCATCAACGAGGCCATGGTGGTGTGTCGTCAGCTTGGACTGGGCTTTGCTGCCAGTGCACATGAGGTAGAACTTCACACCATTCCATTTACACCAGCTTGCAGCGTTGTAGTTGTGCAAATTTTAGCAATGGGTCTATAATGTAATATAATTAAGTGTATCATAATGTTAAATTAAAAAAAAAACTCTAAGCTCTCCATCATAAGGTTTGCATTAGCCATATTATGCACATACTCTCGACTTTTAAGAGTCATTTAACCACTCAAAGTTGTATTTAGAGTGATTCATGCAAGTCAAAATGTCATTGCTTAGAAAATGTCTGTTAACCCCATATGCCAACTATGGGTGGCAGGAGGTCTCGTGTCTTGAGATCTCGCAAGATTAAAATGCCTTAAGATTGTGCGAGCACCCGCAGAGTAATGATGATGATGATGATTTTTATTAATTTAATCTTGCGAAAATTATTTAATATAATGTTTTTGCAGTGCAACTGCCATATTTCATTTGTAGTACAGAAAACGTACCAACGGAAAGCCGTTTATTAGGCTTGTTTTTTCTTAATTTTTTAAATCAAGTTAGACAACTGAAATTTTAATGTTAGAAAACATAAATATATGAAAATCGTGTCTCGTTCTCATCTCGTGAACCCAATCTCCTATACCCCTAATACCCCCTGCTCTTAACATCTTAGATTTTTTTTTTCTAAAGCAGTGACACATAGGATTTGGCAGTGTTGCGTAGCCATTTTTTCAAAATGAGCAAAAAATCCACTGCTCACACCCGTGAACTACAGTCAGCATACTTTTTTCTTTTATTCAATATTGCTATTTAAAATGTCCAAAACATAAAATAATGATTCACGGGTTTCATAGATTATAAGTATAAAATGGACAAAAGCATAGTAGGTCTTCTTTAAAATTCGAGATATAAAATGGTTGTGTAATCACTTAAAGAAGAAAGAAAAACATTTAAACAAAACAAAAAAACAGGTACAAATGGAAGGTGCTTTTAAAGTACAGTATGGGCTATATTTATTCTGCGGTTGAGTTCTGACATTATCCACTAAAACCTCTGTGTGTGTCTGTGTGCTCTTATCCTGACAGGAAACATGGTATTGGCCCGCCGACTCGAGTGCAGCAGAGGTGATCCTCAGTGGCACTCACTGTGTGGGCACCGAGCTTTCCATTCAGCAGTGTCGCCGTAACAACCACATGCATTGTCCCAGAGGAGGCGGAACAAAGGCAGCCGGAGTCACCTGCTCTGACAGTAAGCCAGCCCCTCAGAGTCAGTGGCACAGCTGTTTCTGTAGCTCACATCTCTGTCCTCCTCAGCTGCTCCTGACCTGGTAGTGGATGCACAGCTTGTTCAGGAGACCACTTATCTTGAGGACCGACCGCTGCACCTGCTCACCTGTGCCAACGAGGAGAACTGTTTGTCCTCCTCTGCCGCCCGGATGAACTGGCCGTATGGACACCGCAGACTGCTGCGCTTCTCCTCACGCATCATGAACCTGGGCCGCTCAGACTTCAGGCCCAAAGCCTCAAAGGAGAGTTGGACTTGGCATCAGTGTCACAGGTACAACAACCTGCAAGTGTGAAGTAACATAGCTGTTGAAAGATGCTTAAATTAAGTTCATAGGTAAATACTGTGAGACACTTTTGGGCAAACAACATTAGATTAGACCAAAAACAGATCAGTTGTGGTTTGTGGAGGTTGTGCAACACAGCTAAAAATATTTCACTTGCACCTGTTCCACCTAACAACATTACTCTACGTGAGGAACGACATTAATAATAACACACAAGTAATTCATGTCATAAGAAAAGGTAAACAGGCTGTAGTTCCAGGGTGGATGCGTTCAAAATGGTTTGACAAGAATTTGGCACACAATGTCCCCATAGACTCAGCCCAATAGAGCCTTGTTGGACGTACTGTTGTAACTGAGATATATGTGTACATTGCAAAAATTAGGTATTTCTCTTTAGAGCATAATTTTGTAAATTAGCTTCTTTAGACCTGTCCCTATGAGAGAGAGTATCCATGTGAATCACCAAGTTTACATTGTTTTATTGAATTATGGGTGGCCTTGAACAGTCCTGTCATCGTTCATTAGACGGAGTGTGGTGAGTGTGGAAATAAAGTCTAGACCAATCCAGTTTGAGCAAGTCACATTTAACAACATACAGGGTAGACCATACGTGATCCGGTCACGCTAACATTTGTAACAAAAACACATCAGATCTGTGGATGTAATTCAAAGGCTTCCTTTCACGTGAAAGAGGTAAACAGCTCTGCAAAGTCTGTGCTTAAACAAGCTTCTGTAAGAGGTGTTACGGTGACACCCATGCTCGTGCTCTAGCAGTGAGGTCATTAGGCTATTAGCCATAGGGAGCCAGTGTTCAAGAAGCTCAAATGCACACAGTAACAGACAGAAATATGCAGCCTCTCACCTGGAGTTTCCCTCTCTGCCCTCTCAGGCACTACCACAGCATCGAGGTGTTCACACACTATGACCTGCTTACGCTCAATGGCTCCAGGGTTGCAGAGGGACACAAGGCCAGTTTCTGTTTAGAAGACACTTACTGCCCTGATGGTATGTTCATAACCAATCACAAATCTTCAACAAACCTTTAACTTTAAATTGCTAAAAGTAACATTTTGCACTTTCTCTCTAATGTTCTGTATGTGTCTCGCAGGTGTTCAGAAGCGGTTTTCCTGTTACAACATGGGTGACCAGGGCATCTCGGTAGGCTGCTGGGACACATATCGCCATGACATCGACTGTCAGTGGGTTGATGTAACCGACGTGCGACCGGGGGACTACATTTTCCAGGTCACTATCCTTTATCACTTTGTTATTAACTAATCCTGAACGACACTATAACATAATTTACAATGTGTTTCAATATAAAAGGACACATCTCCTTTCTGTAAATGGTTCTGACCTTCCCAAAGCCATCATAAGCCACAACCACCCATTGGCCTGTCATTATGTTGACCCTGCTCAATCAGTCGAGTCATTGTGGCAACTCGAGTTAAACACATCAATGAGACCACCTCCTATTATGCCCATCTCCAGTTGAGACGACTGATCCCCATGGCATGAGGCAGTCCTTCAATCTTAGCACACTGCCAATTACCTCCTTGTGGCTGTGGGAGACGACTTGTGTAACAGCAGCTTGCACAGTGTGTCTGAGCGGGTTCCCTCCATTTAGTTCTGTAATTACCCTGGACTTGCACACTATACTTGTATAAAAATGTATTCAATTGACTTATAATAGATTTGCAAGACACATATAAATTCCCTTACTCACTGATCATTTTATAGTAATGACTGGTTGTATGTAATTATAAAGTAGAACATTGCGGACTTGTACTTATTTTGTAGGACAATTTTTAAAATGGACAAGAAGCACAGAACTATATAAAATACTCAAGGTTGAAGGGTCAGGTCATCCGAGGACCCAGTGAATTCAGCCAAGATAAAAACAAAATGAGAAAGCAAGAAGCGACAGTCATTCATCAAGGCTACAAAATTGGAAAACAACAAACAGTTTTTACAAGAGTCTCCAGCTCGCTCGGCTGTTATTTCACTTATCTAGTAAAGTGCACATGATGACTGACTGCTCTAATCCTCGGCACTGCAGACAGATTCCACAAGTCTTCTTTTTGAACCACCCAGCGCTAATGAAACACACTAATTACTTAAATTAAGCACTGCCTCTCTGGATTGGAGCACCACCTAGCACCTCTCCATTAGGAACAGCTAATTTGCCACCAAGGAATTCTCTCTGGTCTGTCTTTATTTTTATTGCCTGTTTCTCAGTGGGCATATTCACAGAGGCCTTTGCTGAACCAGGCCCCTAATGCGCTTTACTCCAACGCTGTAATTTAGGTCAAAAAATTTAGAGACAGTTTTTGAGCATTTACAATGTTTTAAGGTTTGCTCTCATTTTAGCACAGGTTGCCTTTCTTTGCCCCCGTTGCTGTTTGTAACCTGTACTTAAAATGGGTGTAGCAGTTTACAGAGCAGCTATTAGAGTGAAAAGCTTCTCTGTGCTATCACTCGGACAGATTAAGAGAATGGTTGTATCAGCAGTTACGCAGCAACACTGCAAAAACACATTATTAGTCCAGGCAATGCCAGAACTCACAACAACATTATGTATAACGAGCGTATTGCTTAATTTTCTGACTGCAAGCTAATTTATCAAACTCTGTCTGCATAATATGCCCCCTAAATGCTACTTTTAGAATATGTTACTTTTCAGCTGGAAAAAATGAAGTACATCAAGTCTTTAAAGGAATAGGAATAAGAAAGTTCAAAGCAAGATTATAGTAGGACACAAAAGAATCAGACATTTAGGTGTCTTGAAAACTACTGAACAAAGTCTTTGTAAACTAACGCAGGGCAGTCAGCGCAGATGTTGAGACAGTTTGGGCTATATTTGATCTATCAAACTGCTTTTCCATAGCTTTTACTGTCAACAGGAAGAAACACTTATTAATCTAAGAACTGAAAGCTCAAAATCACCTAAAACCGATTCAATACTGATGATTTGGGGAGTTTCTTTTGGAACTTTAGCAACAAGAATCAATATGGTGCGTCTGGCAAAAAGTATACTACAATAAAACTGCAGAACTATATACTTGCACCCAAATGATCAACATTAAACGACTTTCTTGTTTAATTTAGGTGTAGGCAGCATCGACAAAAATTTATATTCCATATATTTTTGTAGTATCCGATAACGATATTTGCCAATCAAACAGAAATGTGTTAAAAACATGTCTATAAATGTATTCGTTTAATTATCATGTATATATACATGATAATTAAACTGTATATATATATATATATATATATATATACATGATAATTAAACTAATACATTTAAAAGACATGTTTTTAACACATTTCTGTTTGATTAACAAATATCGTTATATTATATATATATATATATATATATATATATTTATATATATATATATATATACATATATTGCCCGCCTCTACTGATTCAGAGATTCAAATGACCAAAACACATAATTGTCCTGTCTCCATTCATCGCAGGTGGAGGTCAACCCCTCAATGGACATGGCTGAGTCTGATTTCATGAACAACGTTATGAGATGTCGCTGCAGATATGACGGACAGAGAGCTTACATGTACAGCTGTCATGTTGGTAAGGACACCAGAATATTCCTTACAACAGGGTCTGAATGCTTTTATCTGTATCTAATTCTGTCATTGATTGTTTGTACAGGGGACGCATACAGCGCCGAAGTTGAGGATCTGTTTGAACATCAGAGACAAATCAACAATAACTTTGTGTAGGGCATCCTGCACTAAAGTTGAGTTCGGTGGCATTGAAAAGGGGCTGGAAACACTCACAGGGGAAACTGGGGGCATGAGGAATCAGAGGCAGCACATAAACTGTCTGTCCACAGAGATGTTCTTTGCAGAGGTGGCTTAAAAGTAACATAAATCACATGAAGAAAGGACAATTTGAGGTGAATCGCACTGACAAGGAAAGAACAGGTGCATTTGCTTTTTACGTTTTGTTTTAGTGAAAAGACTGAAAATGGGGTGAATGTGGACGACTAGGGATTAAACGGACAATGAACTAAAGATGACAATGATTATAACTGTAGTGAGACTATAGTGACCACAAAGTTCACCAAAAACACAAAAAGTCAGCGGTGTATCACGGTGCAGAGCTGATGAATCACATGCATAAGATAAAATACATGGTGTTTATTACTTTATTGTAACTGTAATCTAAAAAAAAAGTGCATTCTAACTATGATTCAAACTTCAACTTATACTGGTGCTCACTGTCAATACTGCATGTGTTTGAAGTGAAAATCTTTTGTTTTATATTGGTTTACTCAGAATTATATATATATATTTTTTATTAGTGCTAAACTCTTGCTATATCCTTTAGTCAAGTAATGTTCATGAAAGAAAGCACTTTATCAAGTCAGTATTTGAAATTTGTCCCAGTACGTTTTGGTCTCAAGGTATTAGGATATTTTACATGTTTTCACTTGAGTAAAATGTATGTTAGGTTTTCATTTGCAATGTTCTATTTATAGAGTAACTATTTATTCATTATTTTCTCATACAAAGTACACAGTGCTTTCAATAAGGCTTTATTAACTAATGTCTCATTTCAAGACATTTTTTTAAGCTACGACAGAAAACACTTCTCACGGTTATAGGGTGTAATAACTTTCCAGCAATGCCTATGAATTTTTGATGCTTGTATTTTATTTTACATATTAAACTGAGAGTAGCTCTATTCAGTCTTTACTGATGGGAGAGAAAAGCTTTTTGACAAAACCACAGTATTGTGGTGTGGAGGCGGGCTGTTCTTCCAGAGCATATAAAGCCTTTTAATTACATCTTTTTGGTTAGACCTAAGGTTATGGTTAAGATTAGGATATAGAACGAGCTTTAAAAAGAATACTACAGAGGTGTAAAGGAAGTGTATGGATAAGCCCATGACAAACAGGGATTCTGGGACCACACAACACAACAAAGATAGTTTAGAAGTAAAACTGCTGATGTGGAGATGTTTGCAGATACAGTTTTTGTTTTGTTTTTTACACCAGAGCGGTGTTATGAGACGTGCACAAACCACAAGCACAGGCTTCTTCAGCTCCCAACAGAAAACAACATGTTTGTCTGGACAAGTAAAACAAACTTGTCTATCTCCCATGACCAGCTGAATATGTGTCTCTAAGCTTTTTCCCAAACACTGGTCCGATTTATTTGCTTTACAACATGGAACTTGGGTTGTTTTCTACTCATTAAGTGTTTGATGTGTTTCCCATTCTGTCATTCTGGGCTAGCCCTGTTAAATTTACTGATGGACAGTTTTTAGGACACAATTGGTGAGAGACGGGCCACTCATAAAGAGTGTAGACCTCAGTAATTCCTCCAGCAGATACTTCTTCTTTTGAATTCCCTGATGTTTATTTGAACTGAATGACCTAATTTGGGAACAATGTAGCTTTTTAAGATTTATTATTGATGCATTAATGTTTTGTGATTTTGTATGACTGTGCAGTGCCAATGTCTTTTCTATGCTATTTAATATTTTATGTTGTTCTTTACTCAACGTTTGTACTTACTACAGTTATCTTATTGCTGTTTGTCAACCATGCTAAACATAGCATAGCAAAACTACTTCTAAGGTCAGTTTTGTTTTTTTTTATTTCCCATGGTGCTGACAGTGTGAGCTACTTGGTGCTTCTTTTCAGAGACAGTGGTGCTCTCAGGGACTTTTGACCTCATCAAAACATGTGATGTGAGTTAGGTTGCTTTCAGCTGTGGTCTAAACATAATGTCAAAATGGATCTATACATAAAATATAGTATGTCTAGTGAAACATTGAACCTTGAGAAAAGTTGTGGATAAACACTGGCTGAGTCAGTGGAAAACTCTAGTTCAAGAACAAATAAATCACACACATTTATCATTACTGTGAATCAATAAAACTACATCTCATCACATATGAACTGTCTGTCTGCTGTTTATTCTGCTTGAGCTGCACTTTATATTGGCGATAAAGTGGTGCCAGTGGTACTTTCTTTCCACCTGCTCTAATAGAGAGTCATTTAGTGGTGAGCTGTGAGCTCATAGATTAAACACATTTAAGTCAAGTGTCTTCTGTGCCCAATGACGAGCCTCTTAAGCCTGTTGATGACTGAGTCCACTGCAAACACTCCACTCATGGGAACTGTCAATTTGCCGAGCCATTCCCAGCAACAAAAAAAGCCCAGTCAGAGTGTCAGACATATCATATGTGGTGGGTGGGTTAATCAGCTCTGTCTGGAGAGGAAATTTACACTTTCTGACAAAAGTCTGATTTCCTTCAGGGCTGATGCGTCCACCCTGAAAGAAAACATGGCTACTGTGTGAAGTGGTCCATCTGCCGCTGGGCAAACAGGAAGAAGAAACATGAAAGAGAGCACCTGGACTAAAGCAGTCTGTTTGTACGGGCTTAGCCCACTCTCAGGCACTTTTAGAACATTAGATTCTTATTTAACCCTACACTGCAGCATGTGCTCGTCACACATTTTAAATCTCATATACATGCTTTTGAACATCTCTGCTCTCTTTTAGTCACACTCTTGTATAGACAAGAGTCTGAATGATTGGACACAAGACTTAATAACATCAGACTCTACCTGTAGTCTGAGGTGTGTAGTTACATACACAGATTCATTTACTTGAAAAACTTGGCAAGTAACTGACATTCTCTATGATCAGTAAATCTTTAAAGAAGCACTGTGTGTCTGGAGGTGGGTCTTTCATCTGCTTTTCTCCATTGAGATTTTATTGCTTTGTCTCAAATATTCCACAGTAGGGCATTAAACACATCTGCTATATTTCACTTTATTCCAAGATGGGTGTTTTTATTTGCTCAAAAATATGTTTAAGTTGCTCTTCCACAGATAACTTGTAACTTGGTGACTCTGGATAACTCTACGCAAAGAGATAAACAGGTGGCATACCTTATGGTTATGCAGTGCACCTTTAATTGAACAAAGCTGATTTTTGTAATTGACTCTTAAATCTTAACTGTCTGATTTTCAAGACATATTATGTGCACATGTTATATTACATCAACACTCCACAACACTACATAAAATAAATCAGTCATTAGGACCAAAGTCATTTTTTCACCAGATTCTTTTTGGTTCCTCTGCACACTTCTACATGAGACACACAAAGGGCCCATCGAGCCTCATAAGGACCAGGTGAGGAAAACCATATGTCTAAAGTGGACTGAAGTCACATGAACAAACATGTGTAGTCTTGAGGTTCTCATTTTATCCTTGGAGCACCACTTCCTGTTTGCAGCACATGTTTTTATTCCAGAGGGGCCCCTTGCCGCCCCACCCTGGCCCAAGAGGGGCCACTGACAGCTCCACAATGGTGACTGTGTGCACCTTGGCTCAATGACAGACCTGTCCATACAAGCTCACACAACACCCACCCCACTGCTTTTAACCAGCAAATCACACAAACACATGCAGTGCGTAACAGACCTTTGTCGTCATCTTCTTTTGGGAGGCAATGTTCCATCTCGCGCGGCTAGACAGGTATGGCAAGGGATTTAGTCATCTGATTTGAGGGAAATTGTTGTGAGGAAAGCTTGTTCTACATTCACTCATCCTTGCACAGGTTCTAATGACTATTGTGTATTCCCATTAAGTATAATTTCATTTGTGTGCACAACAATAGATCATACACAAACTAGTGGCGTACAATAAATTGGCTCCTTAAGTCATCACCTGGCATCATTAATATTTACAGATAAGAAAACTGCTCTCCCGCATTCATGTAATTACACCATCCTATTTGGGGGAAAACACATTACGAGCCCCATTGAGAGTGCAAATGAATACACAAGGAGATTAATGATTTTTAATACAGCAATGTATAGCCTTATCAGCTTGGTAGAGTATACTGTATTGAGGAGGCTGTAGTGAAAGTTCAAGAACACGTACGTAACCCTGTACCTCGACCTCTCGTCTCGGGACGGTCCCACCATGAGATTTACACTGAACCAGCCTCAGTGAGAGAGTGCACACATGCTCTGCCCAGACTCTACACTGCACCCTGACAATTACTTCTATATATACCACTCCAAATGAGAGCCGTGAAGCAGCGTTATTATAGGGTGGAGCACAGGCATAGAGCGAAAGAGAGAGACGGGGGAGGCTGGAGTTGGGATGGAAGTGGAGAGAGAGCAGCTAATACAAGCAGAAGTCAGCGGCCTCTGCTGTAAATTTTGTTGTGTGCATTTTTCTTACAGGTTTTGGTCGAAATAGCTTCCGTTATAAGATTGTGAGTTGGATGAAACTAGATGGATGTGTGAGAATTTTGTGAGAATTTTTGATAGATATAATTTTGTGTGTGTATGTATATACATATATATATATATATATATGTTATGTGTGTGTGTGTGTGTGTGTGTGTGTGTGTGTGTGTGTGTGTGTGTGTGTGTGTGTGTGTGTGTGTGTGTGTGTGTGTGTGTGTGTGTGTGTGTGTGTGTATAGAAATAGATAGATAGATAGATAGATAGATAGACAGACAGACAGACAGACAGACAGACAGACAGACAGACAGACAGAGATATGGTGAGGTTAGGGCAGGGTACACTGTGTAGGTAACCTTACCTCATGAATGGAACAGAATGACAGGTTTGGTGAAGAAGTGCTGCCCTCTATTGGAAACACGTGTAACTGGTACAGAGGCAACAAAAAGGACAGGAATGAATTAGAACATGGCAGATTCTGCGCTCATTACTGTCAAATTTCATTCATAATTTCAGTTACTAAAGGGAAGGTATGTAGCCTTCACCCATGCTGGTTACAAATTTATCCTTCGCAGTTTATGGACAGGTCATGTTCAGCTCAGAACCTCCAGAATTCCAGGCTCACTGAGAAGCAGAGGCTGCACTAGCACTGATTCCTGAATGGTGCAGGAGCTGGGTTTAGGGTTTAGGTAGTGACCATTTAGATCAGAGAGAGGACACAGAGGTTTAAACCAACCAGATTTAGTGCTAGGATCTTGCAACCCAAATGAGAGACTCATGTGAGGCTCATTCTGCTTTCTGACTGAATAACTGTCTTGAGACCTATACCACCAAATGAAAAAACTTAAAACACAAACAACTTTGCATTCATATCCAATATTTTTGAATAAATCAACATTGCAATTAAACTATATTTGATTTGAACATGTTTACTTCGTATCTGGGGACACAAATAGGTTGTGTTTATTACATAAATATTCTACATACCCTCCCTTTAAAACAAAGATTTATAGGTTATTATAGATAATGGAACATGAATTATGATGTAATTTCCTACATCGTCCTTATATACGTCTTATCACAATTAAAATTGATGCTTGTTTTTCTTTATCTGTACTAAGTATGAATAAAATAACAATTTTAAATAAATTTAACTTTGAAGTACTTTCTGTGATTTCCTTTTACTGAAAGCTTGTCTTGTGAGTGTGACTGACAACTTCCTGCCCCCATGACCTGGAGGATGTATGTGTCTAAAAGAGGGTTCACAGAGTTAGATTAGAAGGCTGATGATGACAGGAAATTAAGCCTTTGCTGAAACATCGACATGAGATAGTGATGTGATGTGTGTTGAACCTATGTATGGTCTGAATGGATACCTCACATGTGAGCCGCTGCCTTGATGGAGCAGACTACCTGATGGGGTCATGCGATGGTGGTGAATGGTGGTTAAAGAGCTGTTGTGCTAATCCCCTCTCGGCGTGGAAACCATCCCTGTGGGTAGAAAAGCAGCAGGATCACATTAACCATAGACCAGTTTTCATCGTTCAGAAGACCACGCTCCGCCTCACTCCAGCGGCTCGCATAATTGAAAGCATCTTGGCATGAAGATAGAGTCAAGGTGGCATATCAATGGGTGCATACTCCAAGGGCATGCAGATAAGGCAGCGGTTGTTCTCTTAGCTGGTCCTGGCCATGATAGGGTCACTGGCCCTCCTGAAAAAGACAACATGCACTGCGCTGCATGCACATATAAATGGCTTACTGGTCACTGAGGTGGAGCCAGCTGCTACACTGGTCAACCACAATCAAAGTGAAATGTTTTGTTACCATCCGATACCTTATTATGCATGCAGTACACAACAGAGCTTAAGAACTAATCATTTGAATCCATATATGAGGCTTAAAAATACTAAGAGTTGGTGAAACACTAATTGATATTAACAAGACTTCACCTGCTCACTAAATGTCTGTAGCATTTTGGTAGTGTATTGAATTATTTCATTTTTTCTACCGCTTATTCCCGTTAGGGGTCGCGGGTGACTGGAGCCTATCCCAGTGACTTTGGGCCTTAGGCGGGGTACACCCTGGACAGTGGCCAACTCGTCGCAGGGCTGACACAGAGAGACAGACAAGGACAGACAACCATTCACTCTCACATTCATACACTAGGGACAATTTAGAGTTCTCAATTAACCTACACAGTCATGTCTTTGGACGGTGGGAGGAAGCCGGAGAACCCGGAGAGAACCCACGGTAACACGGGGAGGACATGCAGACTCCACCCAGAGAGATCGTGTGATGTTAGGGTGGTGAATTAAATCAGTAAATTATAATCCAAACATCACATTTATAAAGATAATGAGATTCTGCGAGTGCTCACCCAAATTACAATGGGTAGGCAAAAACTCCCATCTGAATCATCAGGGCATCACATTTATCAGACGAAAAATAGCCTTTTCGTTAATTCGGGCATATTTACAGATATTGTATGCACTGTCCCTGAAATAAATAAATAAATCTAGATCGAATCAAAATCAGTGTTTGTTTTTTATTCACTTTGTCATTTTTTATTCTTGTGCAACTACTGTTATCATATTTTACACTTGGGGAGAAATCACTGGTTTGATCCTGTTCTATTTAGAGATGCCATTAGAGATGCTACAGCTGTTTCCAGTGTTCGATACTGCACCCATTGGCCTTGTGAACATGTAACTTGTTCTTCTTTGAGTGGACCACTTAAGTCCAACACTGACTCAGAGAAAATTATTACACTTTCACACATTGTCTAAAATATTCCACCTACTTGTATCCGCTGACCTGCTCCTCCTGTTACAGTATCCGCTCAGTACAGCACTTCTCCAGGGCATCGCACTACGACTCCCACGTCTCCGCAAAATAAAAACGCGTGCCAAGCTGCATTAACTCTGCACCCTTATCGCTTTTGTGACTGGAGACATTTTATGAGTGGGAGCTGTCAGTACTCTAAGTCACCAACAACAAGCAGGGCTGTGTTTTCTGCACTGCTGCATCACTCCAGTGCCATTTACTAGAGAAAGCATTATTATTTGACTATGAAGGGTCGCACTGTGAGGCTCACTTTATCACGTCTCATTACATTACACATAAAACCCTAGTTTTTCCAAGCAGAGTGGAAAAACTGCTAAGTTAGAATTTAACAACACCATAACGGGCCTGAAGTGAACTCTGGGCAGCATCTATGACCGCATAAACACTGGATATGAGCTTGTTCTAAAATAGATGTTTATGCAGTGGAAGAATGTCCAGATAAGGGTGGACAATACACCAAGATCACAAATAATGATTTATGTATTCACACTGAGCTTTGCAATGCCTTAAAGAGAAAAGGTATTTGCTTCTTCTGAGCATTCACACTTCACTGTTATTGGTTAAATCTACTGGTCACTCACTCAGAGCATTGCAGGGTCTGATTAACAGGAAAAGATGGTTAGCGAAAGTAGATGGCATGTGTCTGTGATGGGCTAAGCTGCATTATACAATCCTGTTATCTACACATTGGCAGAATGTTGTAAGGTTATATGACAATCTGATTTTGTATTGTCATATTCCTCACCCCTGCGTCTAGTCACAAGGAATCGTCACACAGTTTGAAAGGTGGAAAGCTGTTTCAGAATTAGTAGTGTACATCTTATGGTAAATCTGACAGATGACTTACTCAGGACACTCCATACAATCCCACAATGCAATAGAAAAATATAAAACTATGGTCTATGATCAATGCATATGTCCACAAATTGCTAATAGACTTCAAACATCTGATAACAAAGCGGGAATAGCCCACGGCTCACTCTATACTGGTCATTGTGCATCAGTAGAACAAATTCATTTCATGCTTCTGACTTTACAATTTAAATGTTTGGCCCAGTAATTCAAGCTTTTCAGCATTCATCTAGTGTCACAGCGTGTATGCATTTACCCCTGTTTTGCTCCCTGCTACAGCAAAAGAAAGCCTGGAGATAATGCAGAAGCTTTGCCCCCCGTGGCTTTAAGCAGTAACTTAATTCTGCTCCACTAATCATAATAATTATAGATATTACAGTAGCTGTAGTAATTACCGTTGAGCACTGGCTCCTATCTTTAATGGATGCTTAAACAAACAGATCTCAGATAAGTTTTGGGATAGAAAGCTAATTTATGGTGTGTGATGGGAGATCAATCAGGGGAGGGGGTTCGACTGGTAGGATGTATTAGGGTGGAGTTGGGTAATTAATACAGAATGCAGTAAGAGATGGGACCTGGCTGGGGCTTTTTTCAATTCTCTCCTATATCCTCCTCCTTCTCCGCACCGCGCTGTTGCCACATTATTTATCTGCACTGTCATACCATTGTTGTGATTATGGATGTCATGCAGCCGTAAAGCGCTCCACGATCAATAGGCCTGAAATTAAACCAAAAAATGAATTTCCGCAGTGTCGGCCATATGCACTCCTGAGCAGGAATTACCTCGCGGGAGAATGGCTGATTACCCCTGTGAGCAGACAGCAGTGCAGAAGCTCAGAGTGTGCCAGCGGACCCAAGCACAAACAGCCAATGACAGCTACGACAAAGCTCCGCTGTCTCACACCACAGTTCACTTGTGTAGGCAATGTGTTGACTTTTTGCCTGTCTGATTCCCTTGTTTGCCCAGACACGCCATTCAACATATTCTCCTTCTATCAGAGTATTGTAATGTAAATTCTAGGCTATACACTAAATTCAGTGCCTGTATGTTTTTCTGTTTTCTATAAACCGTCAGGTAATATGACGTGAAATATAACTCCCATCACTGAAGCATTAAGACTGCGATGAGATTAAGACATAATGGTTTAAATATGTTTTTTGGACAGAAAACAGACGTGTTATGAACAGTAGTTACTTGCCTGGGATCCCGACTGATTCTCTTTGTATATTCTAATTCTTTACAGAAAACAAAGTATTGGAGGAGCATGAATTCTTGACAGGCCAAGCAATTTACCACATAGCTGGTTAGTCTCTGCTGTGCCTTTAAGCTTTGAATATTTTAAGTTTCCAAAAGGACTGTGATGAGAAGGAATATGAAATGTACTTGTGGAACCACGGTGGGCTTCGAAGTGGGCAAGACAGTTGAGCTCCATTACTTTTGATCACAAAGACCAGGAACTGCATACACAGGGTGTTCTGATCACGTTCAACTCGATTCAAATCCATAAATGTGCCTAATTGTCTTTCAATCTGCCAGTGAACATGATTAGATTTGATTGTATTACATCAGTCACAGTTAAAACAAAAACAACCACCTCAGCCAATAACTAACTCAAAGTAACTTCCTGTCGTCCTCACAAACCTCTTCCATGCATCCCTTCACCGGAGACAGATGCAATCCTTTGTTTCTCCCTCGTTTCCCTTCGTTCTTCATTTGGGATCGATTTGCTATTAATGTGCGATGGGCATCAAGGAGGCTGGCTGACAGGAACTGAGGTCTTGACAGTCCGCTTCATCTCCCCACAGGAAGTTTGGTTTACATCAGCTGTGGGGCGGGACCTGTCATCGGGGACCCAGGGGCTAATGCGCTGAATTTATGTTTGGCTCTCCGCCTCACCTCGTGGGCCTAAAAGGAGAAAGTCACATATGAGGTCTGATAGTGAATAAAAGCAACACTGTTATCTAGACCATTAACTATTTTAGTGATAGCTCAACTCTTAACGTGGTGAACTGTCTCTCGACTGAGCATTGTAAGCACATTTGTGATCCTCTTCTGGCAATATCCAACAACTAACTGTGAGAGTTATGCTCCAAGCTGCTAGGACCTTTGCACCGTGAAATTGACAGAGAATTTTGACACCTACATGAGTGGAAATCAGATAACTAAAACGATTAACTGTGGCAAGGGACTTTAGTTTTCTTTTAAAATAGTACCAATTATTAGTTTTTTGTTCTTAAGATTATATTGCAACTTGTATAATCACTATTAACCAAATAATCTTGAAATCCCTGCATGCATTAAATGTGTTCGTCTCCACGAAGAAACGCAGATGATGTCACCTGGCCAAGTTACAGGTTAGTTCTGTGAAGAGGTGACCCCACTCATAGTAGGAATGCATGTTTTTAAAGGTTTTTGGCAATAAAAACAATTGCAGTTTTGTGGATATGAATCTTGGTAATATTAGGAATACATTCCATGTTTAAACAGGTATTACAGAAATGTACAGCTTTTTTCAGCACAATCTGGTAGTATAAGAGCAAATATCTTGGATGGCGGTCATAATTAAAAATGTATCATCAACAATTGTTGTCCACCCTTTTTACAGCAATATACAATATTATTGTTTACTGTCCCATCCCTAAGTGGAACAAGCCAGGTAAAGCAATAGCATCGGAAACACAAAGCAAGTGGCGAAAACCTGACCACAAAAGTTATACCTTTAAATAAATGTTTCTTTTACAGAAGAAATTTTGTACTCTTCAACTTTACATGACAGAACAAATTTAACTCTGCTTCTTAGGCAATATTGACACTTTGCTTCTAAAATCAACTTGACAAATGTTCTGAGAATTGTAACACTGTCTTAGAGCAAATAATGGCCTGACAGAGTGTATTAGCAGCTGCAGCCATGACTTGAGACTGACATGTAGTTCAAGCTTCTGGGGTTTAAGAGAGCGCTGTCTTCTTCCCTGTGCTGGCAAAATGTCAATAAAGGTTAGCGTTTAGAACATACAAAGGACACTGAGACCTGGAAGCGCAGCTTATTGCAGTTGTGACTAGGCCTGTGGGTGACCCTGTTTTATTTATTCAGAAAGCATAATGACTTCAGCCTGTATGCATGTTCTTTAGGGGTCTTCTTCATTGAATCCACTGTTTACTTTCTGTTTCTCGACCCCATCATCTTCTTCCCAGTGACTGAACTCATGCTTGTTCTTTTATTTGCTTTATTTCCTGAGATCAGCTATAAAGAACAAACACTATTAAGTCAGCCAATCAATAGGGACCATCAGCGCTCGTAGCCCCCCTCTTTCCGCAAAATAGATTTATATCCTCTGCTTCGGCAACATAAATCACATATTCATATATTAAATTAAACCTGTGATTGATAGGGTTGCGTTGGAAAGTGCATACAAATGCTTATTGTGTTAAAAACAACAACACATATTAGTTGGATACTCTGAGATTGAAGCAAAAAACGAAAATCTTTCTCTGCAGGTTTGTAATGATGAGTAAGTTTAAACAGTGTGTAGGTTAAATTAATCAAACTTATGCTGCAACGTTTCATTCACTTAACTAAAGAAACATTATGTAACTTGGAGAAAACTGTCCTCACATCAAGAAGAGATTTCTTGTAAGCTACAACTGTAATGCAGAAACAAACTTGAGGATCACAATTTTACAGAGGTGTTCTTTGTAATTACATTCAAGCTCTATTTTTAACTTCAAATAAATATGGTAATTATTATTTAACCATCTTTTACACTTTTTGTCCTCTAGATCACCCCAAAATCAGCCAGTAATTCTGACATGAATTGACTGAATAATGCTTTGATTAATAGCTTTTATGCATTTCTTATAAATTTGTCCACATTTATCCAGGCTCGAACAGGCCCAGTTGTACGCTATTGCTTTTTGCTTTTCAAACCACTTTAAGTCACTGCTATTACAGAGTTCAGTTTGGATACACCTGGTAAAGGAGTCCTAAACTCCAAGTAAAAATGACATCGGACAATGTGCTCCATCCTCTGCCTGTCAGCATGCCAGCCATGCACAGAAACAGGTTCATTCACAAACCACGTGTAATGGGGGATACACAGATTGCGTCATGCATTACAGGGCCCACTGGTTATAAGAGGAGAGAGCAGGAGAAATATGGCAGCATCCATCAGAGGCTTGGCCGGAGTGGAGATGGGGCAGAAACAGAGGAGGGGTGTGGGGGGCTGCCAAGGACATTTAAGAGAGCTGTCAGGGAGCCTTATGTATGAACGACCCTGCTAGAAAATCCTGTACCGTATATATGTGTGTGCAGACTGGGAGTCACAGTGCTGCATGCTGGGACATACGTAAGGGCACGGGACAGCAGAGTTCACTGCACATGGTGCAAGGAAACTCAGAGAGCAGCCTGTTTTTTTCTCTAACAGCTTTTATGTCTATAGTGAAGTGAAGCTATAGCGACGTTTCAGCCTGGAAGACTAACCCTGCTGCGTCACCTGCACAACCTACCTCCATCTCCCTGGTCAGCAATGATAGGCCGAGCCGAGCGTATCACCACTCATCCGAGTTGTTTAAAACATAGATCTCCCTCTCCATTCTGCAGTTCGGCTCAAGCAGCCCTCATCCACCCCAGCACCACCTCTGCACTATATTTACTGAGTCATGAGCTTTCAGGTTCTTATTTTCACCACCACCAGTGTCTAGGTTCTAAGTAAGATTCCAATCATATCCTGCTCTAGACTGCACTCAGCTCATCATTTCCTGCCGGGGTCTAAGCACCAAACCTAATATGTCTATCAATAGATATCATTATTTTTCTATAATTATAATACGAAATCATTCATTGTGTTCCACCAAAATATCATCTTCATTTGACCCTCTCCAGGTTGAACCAAGTATAAAAGAAATACTTGGCAAAATTGTACTGCTGCAAGCTGTCCATATCTAATTTTATTGATTGCAAACTCGCCTTGCATGTGTATTGTGCCCCTCCTTTTACCAGTATAATTTTAGAGCTGCGGATCTCAACAGCAAATAAGTTCTATACAGACAACAAGTTCCCAAAAATGCATGCATGTGAATATTAGTGCCATTGCCAAAGAGTTTGTGAGAGCCAAGAACAGATTTAATTACCTACGTCGTCCTTTTGTGGTTTAAATATCATGGACTGATTTCAATTTAACTTGTGAGGGCACCTTTAATAAATAATAACCCAATTACAGCACTGTAAATGTATAACAAGAAACTTCCTATTGTACTTTCAAGTTGTTGGAAACCAAACATGGCATAGATAAAATGGACTGGGATAAATTAATTGAACCTCAGCAGATTGTTAGCTAATGTCTACAGGAGTCTATTAGTTGCTGCTGCAGTGGGGTCTCGGGAGGCAGCTTCAGGCGTGTTGGCACAAGCAGAGCACCTCCTGCGTCCCGGCCAGAGGGACACAGCTCTAGGGCCATTACTAAAACCTAATGACACCACAAATGCTCTCCTATCCCGCACATGGAGCAGATTCATCACCGTGTAGCACCATACCACATCTTTCAACAGCCCTTAAAGAGGTAACGGGACATTTCTTCATGGTGTGGTAAACGCAAGAGTCCACCCCTCCTTTCTGCTTTACACATCCCTCATCTTCACCTAAAGAACTTCTATTTTAAGATCATTACCTTTAAAGGAGGTTTTGACCTTGGTTTGAGTGGGGTGAGCAGAGGTGGCTTATTGGAGCAGATTAAGACTCTTGCAAAACAGCACATCTTGTTGAGAATTTCGTGCCTGCGTGTCCTGGGGGAAAGAAAACATTTCAGTCAGTGTCAAAGTCACATTATGTCACTGGCTTGAGGTGAGGGCTGATGTATGCTTTTTAGTGCTGGCATAAATAAAAGCAGTGCACCGTCTGCTCCTGGACACTGTAGATCAGGCGGTAAGTAGAGCATTTGTCTAATCTTTTGAATTTGTGGCTAATTCTTCATGCTGTGGATCAAACTATGGCATGAGGTAAAGTGTGTAAGCAAAAGCCCTGCCAGTGTCTTTATGTATGCTAATTTCACATTCAGGAGCCAGTAGGCAGAAGTCAACCCCTGGGGCGGGTTATGTTACTACCCCTAGTATTTGCCTTGTTTGATTCACCACTGCGGCCTGGGGATTTACAACGCTCGATCACAGACAATAAGAATAAAGACAGAAGTGTGCTGGTTTATGACTTCAGCACTTTCCGTTTGAAGTCTTCCAGCACCAGTGAGTTTAAATTATGGTGGGAGACGTCCTTGGGATGTGAACATCTCATTTCAGCGAGCCGCGCACACACACACATCCACAAACACACACAACTCATTTCACTGGGGTCTCAGGGAGGCTGGACCCAGCAGAGCATGACATAGGAATTATACATCTGGCAGCCGTAAACCTGCCACACCTGCACACGCACACACCAACTGCTCCACAAGCACCAACTTTTGTCTCATCATCAGAATTATTTATTATTTCTGAATATTATCACTGTTGCATGCAATCTGACTGAGGGCAAACCAGGATGCTCTTAAAGCCTCTGTTCATTTGTGGGAGACAGCTGAGCTCAGCGCTCTGGTCCCTTCTGATAATATGACAAACGACTATTAAAACGTGGTTGGATTAATTTGAGCACATTCAAAAGCAATTTACATTTGGTGTGATTAATGGTGAACAGCAGAAACATGTGTGTGTGTTGGCTTTTATGAGGTAAACTTGTAGCCTTGAGAACAATAAGACAGTTGAAAATAAATGATGCAAGAGACCAAGGATGGTAGATTTCAGGTGACATTTAGCCTGCTGTGTTAGTTGAGAAATTGTTTGTTAAGAACAGGATTATGGGATCATGTGCTGTTCACATATTATGACCCCTGTAGCGCTCAATAAAAGTGCACACGATTGAGTCGCTTACATCTGTAAAGTAGTTGCAACTTGGGATAAAATGCAGTTTGTCAGAGAGTGAAAATAGCACTTGTCTCACGGTGTCCTGTCCAGTCGCCTGTGGATGTAAAGCAATGAGAGCGTCCCAGAGGGAGCACGCGCTCGGCAGTGTCCCCATCCCACCGCCTAATCATGAGCTTTGCACCCGCCCACCTTCTGCTCTCCGCTCTGCCATTGGACAGCTTCTTAAATATTCAGTAAGCACTCGCACGATTGGCTCCAACATGGCATCGTCAATTCATAAAGCAAATCTTTTCTAACTTGTGAAAAGGGAATAAGTGGAAAAAACCCTAGAGAAAACGGCGTTGCGGACACCCAGAGTGTAATCGGCGGTGGCTTTGACTCTCAGCCCGTTTTTATTCGTCGGAGGACTGGGTTGGAGCGTCTCTGGATCTGTGAGTACCTGACTTTAACACCGTCACAGCCGCTTGTCGCTCTGCCTGCCCGGGAAGGAGCGCTCCTCTGGGAATGACCCGCTCTCTCAAGCCGCTAGAAAGTTCATCTCAGTCCAACCAGGGAAACTTACGGCTCTGTGCCATAAAACATAAGAAGCGCCTATAGCTAACGTGACTGAAGGTGAACTGATGAGATGAAGTAGCACACGCACGTTTTTACTAATTGTTTAAAGCAGTTAGACTTATAGTTAATTGCTTTGGATTAGATGGACACATTTTGCATTAAAGAGACAGGCATGCTTTTAAATAAGTGATTTGTATTTGTTTACACATGCATGTGTGTATTCTGAGTCATTTAAATGGAAATAATCCAGGTTTTTTGTTTGTTTGTAGGTTTGTTTGTTTTTTGCCTATACGAATAACTTGGTTGTAGGAAGTGTAAAAGTGTTGAATTGAATGAGTAAATACTAGTAATGCAGATGGGAAACTACATTTGACAACAATGAGTGATTTTCCATTCCTCTGAGGATTTGTGCAGCTTTACAAGTTTTCTTCATAGTAGTGATAAGTGGCATAAATGGCAGCATCTTGTAAGTTCAAAATGTATCGTTTTTGCTAAGTTAAAGTCCCTGGGGCCATCCTGCAGTGACTGAAGGGAAATCATCCTCCCTGAATCCTGTGCATTGTGGAGACTAAAGATGTGGCTTGGTCTTTGTCGCAGTGTTATCAGAGTTGGGCTTGAATGCTCCAGAAAGCACATGCTGATGTTGCACGCTGTGGTAATGACCTGTTAATGCCAACATAAATAAGCAAGTCAAAAACATTTCTCTGCCTTGAACAGCATTGTTTAGCTGTTTTATGGCTTCTGATACATTTGTGAAAATTACTTGCTTTTATTTTTATTGGACATTGTGTTTCACCCTGAAAACGAGTGTCTGGTTTTCAGGAGCACTTACTAAAGTCACATTATAACTTCACTTGAGGTATAAGTAGGGTATTATTGCAGTTAATGCGGAAGAGTATGTCCTTCAGTTGATAAATATAGGACTAGTACTTATAATGTCCATGACTAATGTGACCATTTCTACTGACTCACAGAAAGACTCACTGTAGGAGACACTTGACTTGTTCTCAGGCTAAAGTGAACCTGGATCTGCCCAGTGTCCTGCCGCAGCACCATGGGAATAAAGCCAGACTTGTATAATATTTTATCCCAGTCTCCTCTGAAAACTCTGTCCGTTCTTTGCAATAGTTTTATCCTTCTCTGCCACACAAGAATGATGCCTCAAGGGCAAGTAGTGTTGTCATGATACAAACATTTCAAACTTGATTTTGATACAAAGGAATAGGCTCAATTTGCGATACTATTACAAAACCACAATAAAACCCTCCTTTTGTAGACAGTATAGTAGGGATGCACGATTTGGGAAGAATATCTAATTGCGATCTCTCTGACTATTACGTTAAGTATTACATTGGCGGTTAGATTTTCAATTATGTTTCAACAAAATTTTATTATTAAAAGTTCACTTTTTAAACATTTTGCCAAAAAAACTGAGTAGTAATAGTAATGAAAGAATCTCATGTATTTCAGAACATGTTTGTACAGATCTAAGCTATAGATTTTATGTAGAAATAGACTGGATATTTTGTCATTTGTGGAGGAAATTATGGTGTTTAAAAAAAATTCAGTCTTTGCGATTTGCCAATTGCATGAAATCAAATTGTGATTTCAATTTGATTGCGATTAATCTTGCAGCGCTGTAATAGTAGAAAAATAACAGTACTTTACTTTTTTTTACCATGCTATACTAACTCTGATAAAAGTTAAGATTCAGAATTAATCTGATATACAATAATTTTGAGAACCCTAGTCTCAAATCCACATTCGATTGTCTTGAGTTGTGTCTGGCTCATTTGTAATGCAGAAAATGCCTTTACTCAATCAGTCCTCAGTGCTGTTAATTAACCTTAGCCTGGTCTAGCATCTCTCCAGTCTGCAGCGTTATCATCAGGCGCCTGCCAAAGCTAGCATTAGCCCGGGCCATATTTCTGCAGGTGTCAGTGGAGGTGGCTCCTCTCCTCTGCAGATGAGCGTTCCCCAGTATTACTCAAACGCCAGTGCGCGCCTTTTATCTCAAATTGAATTGTTGAGGGAGATGTTAAAGAACCATACATCACTCGGACACTTGGTGGGAGAAAAGGCCCATCTTGAAGTTAAAAACGAGCAAATGGCAGTCAAGTACTATGAAGACGGTGACAAGGTTGTGTTTATACATTTCCAAGCTGAGAAATCAAGGTGTCAGCTTGTAAACAGTGTGTAATGTGTTGTGGCTGTAAAATGGACATCACAATTTGAGTTTTATTTTAGCCTTGAAGCGGTGACCTTGTGTGTCTCCCCTCTTTCTTGGTATTTTTCTGCTTCCCATAGAGAGCACCCCTGTTTACACAATACAAAGCGCCAACATCAATTGTTCTGTGTTCACTTTCTATCTCCCAAGCAATAAAAGGCCACTTATACATCACACAGAGCTTTTATCCTCCAAAAAAGTGTTCCCAATTTAAAGTTTGTCCCAGAAGAAGGAGCGCTCCGGGTCACTTATATTGGGTCATATCGCTTTTCCCTGTGTGCTCGGCCGGCCGCTGGATAATGCCCTGCTCCCTGTATGGATTTTCTGTCGTGTAATTCCTCAGGCTGTCTACATGTGATGGGTTGTTCAGATCTAACCCTGCAGAAAGCTGCTGATCACGGTGCTATATCTTCATGTTTATGTCCCGACTTCTGCACCGAGCTCTGCCAATGAGCTGCTGATGTCCACCGCACAATGGATCGGGAGAATTAGCAACAACAGTGTGTGTGTTGCAGTTTAAAAATATATGACTTACCAGCTTTATTTGATTCCCATTTGGCTCAAGTGCCACAACAAATGTGTTGTGTATTTCAAATGGAGACAGCTGAGAGAGTTAGGCAGAGGCCAACAATGCAGATCAGAGAGTGTGTCAGCATGATTTAGAAAGCAAATAAATGTTCATGTTTTATTTTGTCGGTGTCATTTCCTGTCTTCTAGGTCAGTATGTGGTTGTGGCTGCTCCTCTTTGTGCCTGAGATTTGTGCGCAGAGATCCGAGCCCATGTTTTCAGCCATAACCAGGAGCATTCTGCCTCCGGACTACGAGAACAACCCGTCCCAACTCAACTACGGAGTGGCTGTAACTGACGTGGACGGAGATGGGGACCTGGAGGTGTTTGTGGCAGGGTGAGGGTTAAAGTTATTGCATTACATAGAATAGACCGTAAAATCAAATGTTCTCTTACTTACTTGAGTCTAGTCTGTGTTATGAGCACTTTGATACAATTTAAGAAAGTGGTGATTGTTCCTGAGTGAACTCACAGATAAAATTACTGCTGTGTTGAGAACTAAAGGTTGAGACAAAGGCAAAAAAGAGATGGTAACTTCCAAGTGGCCCGGGGCTCACTCAGCTGATGAAAACGGATTTGATTGGATGAAGGCCATTGATGGGAACAGTTTGGCAAGCCCTGCTTTTATCCAGTCAAGCAGAAATGAGTTCCTCGACGCTTAACAGAATATAGATGGTTCAAAATGACCCTGCTTAATAAATGCCATTTAGCAAAGACGTCCAATTCAGCAGGTATGCTGGGCGTGTGAGGGCCGCACAAAGCCCCATAGAGTCTGATTTAATGGCAGTTCCAACTATTTTAAGGGATAATTGTTTTAGTTTGCTATCCTCCAGTGACCTTCAGTTGTATCACATTTTTAAAAACTTAAATAGAAAAAAAGGTTTCATAGCTGTAGAAGTACAATACAATGGAATTAAATAGTATTTAATTCATTTAATTGCAAATGTCTTGGTCATTATTAAATAAGGAATTTTAGTAGCTGCTTCATTAAATGCAGTAGCAACATTTTCTAATTGTGGTGAATTGTGATGGTACAAAACAGTTCATTAAAAGGACAGTCTAAATCACATAAAGATAATTTTGGTAATTTAGTGTGGAAAAGCTGTTACAAACTGCATTTTGTTTAATGACTGTGGAGTGACTTGAACATCATTAATAGACGTCTGAAACTGTGGCTGAAATCAGGGCAGAATTACACACATTATAATTATAAGTGGAATGCAGGTTTTTTCTTGCTTAGTTAACTTTGATTTTTTTTGTATGAAAATTAGCATTTTACTATAACACTTGAAACATCGCATCTGGCTCATCCAATGTAGTTGCTATGTTATATTAAATAGAAAAACAAATAAATAATCATTCCTAGATTGACTAGAAGACTTATAGTCAATACATTTATCACTGCTTTATCAGGATCAAAGATGGATTAGTAGGACAAATTTCTCCACGGGGACAATAGTAGATAGTTGATTGTACTGTACCTAAAAACACCTTATCCTCATTGTCACAGTTATAACGGTCCAAACCTGGTCCTGAAGTACAACAGACTAAAGAAGAGGCTCATCAACATTGCAGTGGACAACTGCAGCTCACCATTTTACGCGCTGAGAGACCGTCCAGGCAACGCCATCGGGGTGACAGCTTGTGATATAGACGGCGACGGCAGGGAGGAGATTTACGTCCTCAACACCAACAATGCCTTTGCAGGTACAGTTTGTCTACACTCATACCGAGACAGAGTGTGGATCATTATGCACATATGAAGCTTATCTCATCGCGCTCGTCTTTAGATAACAGATAAGCAGTGAGCGTCTATTAATCAATGTGAAAGCCGAAGAGGTGCATCTTCTCACCTTTATCATTTTTTACTAAACTACACTCTAAATTTCTCACTATCAGCCTCAGCGGCCTTTTCCCTCCTGTTGGATAATATGTCTCCTGTCCTCTTGCAATCTTTGCCTTGTCTGAACTCTGCATCTTTCCACACGAAGGTCGGACAACATACTCTGACAAGCTGTTTAAGTTTCGTAACGGCCGATTTGAGGATCTGCTGAATGACGACATAAACTTGCACAGAGACGTAGCCAACCGTATGGCCGGGCGCTCAGTGGCCTGTGTGGACAGAAAGGTACACGCCTCGCACTAACACAATGAGGATGTAGATTCAATGCAAACGGACTCAGCTCCCCGGAGTGTCTTGTGTGCACATGCATGGCTGCTTCTGTTTGTTTACCAGTGATAACTCATGCTCTGCCTACGCCGCCCCTCTCAGCATGTGCTATGACAGTTCATTTGGTGGAATGCTGTGCCATTTTCTCTTTTCTGTCCATCGCACCAGTGTAATTACAGAAGCCAGGGCTCGTTTGTTTTATGGAACATTGTACAAGGAGGAGTGATGACTGCAAACCGCTGCGTTCTGCCTCTGCTATTTTCTCTTATTCACTTTTTCTTCAGTTTCTCTTGGTCTCGTTCTCTCTCACTGCTTTCATGCACCTTCTGTTTTTTTTATTTTTTTTATCTTACACACACACACACATGCACACGCTTTCCACTTGTAATCAGGGATAAAGGATGTGATAGTCAGCTGAAGAACAGAAGGATTACAATAGATTTTTTAACCACAGTCCCATCTCAGTGAGCACTGATAGGCTGCCGGAGCGATGGGAAAGATATCTAGTTTTAATGGCATAATGCGTTTAGAGGAAGTCAGAGCCACAATGTGTGTTCTTTCACTGAGCATGCCTCCCTCAAGCTAAACAAGACATTTACTTCACACTTTAAAATTCAGTGTGCGGCGGACTGTTCAAATCTGTTTTTGTTTTTATGTATAAAAATAGTATGTTTGTGTGTTATCATTTGAATACATGAAAGTTAGTCATGTGACAGCTCCCATAGTGCCTCCGGGTCTCCTTGAAAACGAGCACCTATCATTAGTCTTACACAAACTGATGAAGGTGACATATTGAGAGGTCACACATTTAACTGATGGATTGTGCACTTAAGTAAAAGACTATAGAAAAAGGGACAGTGACTAAACGAAATAGCTTTAAATTAAAACCTTATAGCTTACGGTATATTGTGAATTCTTCTCCTTTCCATTGCACCCTCATGTACTTTGCAGGTCACCCAGTCACTATGTCAACTGGTGTGACATAGACATGCCTTGGGGGGAGGACTTATTGAAAAATCATTGACTTTTAAGTTTGTTAAGTAACTGCCAGTGGCCTCGGAGTCTTTCGTTGTACTTCGTTCTTTCATCCAGTCGACCTCAGGGGGCGTGTGTGAGGAGGTGTGACAACAGAACCACAGCGGGCCCTAACGCTAGTGACATTTACTGCGTAAAAGTATTCTAAGGTTAACACAAATGTGATGGCCTGTGTTTGCATATGTGCATGTTTGTATTGATTGAAATATGTTGGGCCCTCGGTAGGAAAGCTCATTGAAAGCGAGTATGTAGTCTATTAGTGCGGTTCCGTCTGTGAGTTTGTGTCTGCAGGGACTCTGACTGATAATGGAGTGTGAAATTAATCTCCAAAGGGAGGCAGGCTGAGGAGGAGTGAGAGAGGGGCGGGGTGCAAGGGGTAAGGAGCATAAGAACTGATCAAGGCAGAGGAAAGACGCTTGAAAAGGTATTTGTAATAGTTTGAAGGATTTTAAAACTGTAATTGTTAAGTTTGGTCATTAAAATGAAATGTGTATAACTGGAACTTGCACCGAAAGTTCTCCGGCCTGTAGAAGCTAGAGATGTAACATGGGTGGGTTGTAAAAATAAACACAAAAGCGCACAAATATCTCTTCTAGGGCTGTAGGCCTTTAGTCGGTTAGTTCAGTGCTTTTCAACCTTTTTGAATCATGGCACTCGTTTGGTTAAAACAATTCTGCGGCATACCACCCACTAAAACATTACCATTACATTACACTATTTTGAAAAGAAAATTGTAATTTTTTTGCTTGACCCCTATGTTGTTGTTTTTTTCTATTTGGAAATGGTAATTGTTTTGCTTTTGTCACTGGTTCAGAAGTTGCTCAAGACACTACAAAATTATAAATATTTCTATTAAATGCATGTGTGAATACATTTAAATGAAATTGGACTTTATCCAAGGCACATGTGGCACACTGGATGAAAAGAATGGGTTAGTCGATTAATCGTCTGATTGTGTATTAGTCGACTAAGAGTTTTCATTGTTGAATAATTACGTTTTTGGGTTCATAAGAATTTATATGGACCACAGAAGAAATGGAGCGAGTTTGCAGGAAATGTCGGGATTAATTGTGAATTTATTGCAGTTTACTGGTACTTTTCTGTGTAAATAGCCATTTTTGTTAAAACTCTCCTAATTGTATGGTCTTATGAATGGAGTTGGGGACTGGCACAAAGATCACATCACAGAGAGACGAGCGTTGAGAGCCAGCACATCGCGTTGTTCCTTTTATTAGACGCATCTATGCACTGGTCAAGTATATAAGTCAGTATTTACTGTTGTCGACTACAGCCCTAATTACTTCATACTACTTGACTGGAAGATACCATTGCACTTTTTTAATCACCTTTCTGCAGGCTTTAAATGTTTCACAATACATACCCCTTAATGTACTTAATTTTAAATCTTTGAAAATTGTGTTTTTGTCATAGGGCACTGGTCGATACGCCATCTATATAGCAAACTACGCCAGTGGGAATGTGGGTCCTCATGCACTCATAGAAATGGACGAGTTTGCCAGTGACTTGTCTCAAGGCGTCATAGCCCTCACCAACGTGGCAGAGCAGGCAGGAGTCAACAAGCTAACAGGTACATCATGTTGTTTTATACACAAAATGACACACTCCTTATTGGGGCATTGATATATTCAGGCGCGTGCGGTTGGTAAAACTGTGGAAGCTGAAATATGGAGCCTTCTTAGATTAGCGCTGATGAGTAATAAAGTATAATAGTAAGAAGATGGTTGAAAGAAATGTTGGCAGGTTTTGGCCCTGTCAGCTGTTTACGGCAGTCAAAGTCACAGGTGAGTGAAGGGAAAGGGCGACTCTTACATAGATCAGCTCAACAGCCCAGAGGAGGCATCTATCACACAGTCTCCCTCCCATAAGGTTTAATGTATGGAGATAAGTATGGCACGGCTCTGCTGCACTGTGGCCTGCTGCATTCATACATTACATTTGGAGCTATAAAATCAAAGAGTTTTTACAATTTTACTCAATTCATAAAGTGATGGAGAAATATATTTAGTGTAATTTGAAACTAAATTTACTTAATTAGTGCATTATTTAATATGAAGTGCTATTATACTTATGCAGCAATGGGTGAATTACTGTTAAACTACTATAAATGAGTTCAAGATCAACACTGACCCTCCTTCACAGCTGAAGCAAAGTTCTGTGGATAAAAAGACGGACAAGGAATGACAGGCTGATTTTTTAAATGTGATATGTTGCTTCAACACCATTGTCATAATCTCCTGTGTGACACTTGAAAAGTCTTTGACCTTGATTTCCATTGAAACTTGAGACAGTAACAGCGCTGAATGTGTAATATTATGATCAGAATGAAGACACCAGGGACAGAGCGGTCCAGCCAGAGCTGTCAGAGATTTATGGAGCTTTGTCATCAAACTGCTGTTAATCAGAGCAAAGGGACAGTGTGAGGACTGTGTATGAGACGGCTACACCTTATGGAGGGTTAACTTACAACAGTAGTACACGACACAGTGAGATTTGTCCAGCTGCAGGGACAGGCCTGTACATCAGAGCTCTGCATAGAAGAAGGACAATCAAGGCCCTTCACTCTATAATCAGACCAGAGACACTTCAGCGCCACTCTTCACTTTGCACAATGTCGTCGGGCTTTTACTGAGCAGACCAAGTGCATCTTACTGCATACTTTTGGTTAATACAAAACATGAAGTTTCTCATTCATGTGTTGATTGTGTGTCCATATTTCGTATGTTCATGTTTGTACTCCATCAGAGTCAGTGTCTGTGTCAGCACAAAGCCCCCGCCTGACTCACAGCAAATGGCTCGGAAAGGCTGTAATGATCTTTTTCACAAAGACGGTTTTCTCCTTTTTGTCGTTTATCTGTGCTTTTTTATTTTTCAAAATGTGTACACACTGGTTTCATCTGTATGGGCGCTGCATGTGCTTGTGCAGGGGGCCGAGGAGTTGTGGTGGGGCCCATTGTGAGTCAGACCCTGTCAGATGTCTTCTGTGACAATGAGTACGGTCCTAACTTCCTGTTCAGAAACAACGGAGATGGCACCTTCACTGATGTGGCACAGCAGGCCGGTAAGAGGAAAGAAAAAAAAAGTATTGCGCTGAATATAATCGTATCTGGATAAAAATGTTTTTGCCCCCCGAAGGAGTGGAGGACCCAATCCAACATGGCAGAGGGGTGGCTCTTGCAGACTTCAATCGAGATGGAAAGACAGACATCGTCTATGGAAACTGGAACGGCCCTCATCGACTGTTCATGCAGCTGAACAACCGGAAACAAAAGTTTAAGGTCAGAATACCACCAGATACTAAACACTTAGCATAAATCCATTGTATACAATATCCATATTCCCTTATATTTTTATGTGCCCTAAATTGTGACAGTGAGTTCCACTTCAGAATATATCTTATCTTATAAGGTGAAAAAAGAGATCTGAGGCACTCCGATATGCTGGTTTTCATATCTTATCTTATATTTAGCTTGCACAATCAACACATACTTTGTTGATGGTGCTGAAGCTTGAGGATTTGGACCCCAGAAGGAATAGTCTCTGCTGCTGTAGAGACTAATGAGGATCCTTAAATAAACAAATAAACATGTATAGGTAATGGCATAAATCCAATTTTGGAATTTCAGTTATCACATTTTACTATTACAAACAGAAGTAAAGCCTGTAAAGCAGGCATGTCCAAACTCAGGCCCGGGGGCCAAATGCGGCCCTCAGACCAATTTTTCTTGGCCCTTAGGCTTCCTGGTGAACTGGCCCACTCTCTCCTGAGAAATACTTTTTACAGCACATTTCAGATTTTCTACAATTCTAAACGGAATAACTAACATTTTGGTGCAATACAGACCTGATATTAAGGCAATGAGACTGAATGTAGATGTGGTGGTGCTTAAAACATCAGATAAATGCAGCTTTTTTCAACGTTTCACGATTGATTTGTGGCCCTCCTCTTGATCTATATTTCAATATGTGGCCCTCGATGGGAAAAGTTTGGACACCCCTGCTGTAAAGTGTTGTCACGATGCAAACATTTCGAACTCGATTTTGATACTGAGGTATATTCTCAATTTTCAATAGAGATTTTGATACCACAATAATAATTAAAATGCTCTTTTTAGGTCAAGATTTTAGGCAATAGATTGAGTTTTTCAACCATGTTGTCTTTAATTAGTTTTGATAAACCTCAAGATCATCCTAAAACTGTTCCGGAAAAGTCAAATTTTGTCATGTTTATGTGATTTTCTTTTCGTATCTAGACTCAAATGAGTATCCAGTTTCAATGCCAGGTTTAGAATCGGTTTGCATCTAAAAGTTTCATACTTTTGACAACCCAACTAAGGCTTCTAGTTGGCTTACTTATTTACTGAAGGAGTGTCTTTGGTTTGAAAGCATTTTTGTGGCACACAATGTTGTTAAGTTGTGTAGAATTGCCTTTGTCAGTAAAAGCTCATGGTTTAAAGCAGAGTTAAGATTGCAGAAAGAAATTAGACTATTCTGAAAAAAGTCTGTCTTGTTTATGTTCCGGAATTTAATTTTAAAAGCCATTTTTAATCATGTAATAAGATAGAATAAAAATATAAATAAAATAGAATTTTTAAAAAATAGAAAACAATCAATATAAGAAAAAATGAATGAATAAAGAACTCTTATTGAAGCCCCTTCACATTATCACTGATCGGTTTGGTTTGTAGTAGTCAGGCATTTGCTGATCATTGAATGCAGAATAAATCACTGTCAGCCTCTGGATTAAAGGAGAGGGATTCACTTCTGTTTTCTGCTCTATTCTGACACTAATCAATGGGGAGTTAACAGGCCGCTCAAAGACTGCAAATTTCACCTCACAGCTTTCATCAGCTGTTATCAGCACCAGTGGATGTCGGGAGTGAATTAGTATCTAGCAGTTTGTGACCAAGTGGCATTTAAAGACCAATAAAAAGTAATTTATTTTGTCAACATTTACTTAAATATAGTCTCCAGTGTGTTTATGCAAATTCTTTTCAAACTGTAAGGAAAACTGTGTACGTTTTACACTCTCTGTGATCTATTTCCCAACACCTGCGACAACAGTTTTTAAGCTGAGAGATAAACGTCAATGGTGACATATTTATGAGGGTCACGTCAGGGGTTAATGTGCGCTGCTTAGCCCTGAGACAATCCCATCAGTGCGACATGTCCGCCAATACACACACGCGCACACAAGACAAATTGAATTAGCTATCTGATGTCTTTTTAACAGTTAAATCACAAGCATGCCACATATTTAAGACCCCACACACAAGCTGACACTCCCACAGACCATGTTGACCTTTTGGCATGCATAATGAAGCCGTTGTATCACTCCAGTAAACCGCTAATTAAATTGGGCTGAAACAGCAGCTTGCCTGTATAGTGGAAAGTGCAGATTAGGCCTCTTTGTGCTTTAATTAAAATCTACTGCTGAGGTTTACCTTGCAGAGGTTTAACACACAACGGCCAAGATACTCCCACATGTAAAATATAGCCAACATGCTGGGTTGTTTGTTACTAACGGCAACATAATGCGAAATATTCATAGGAGCATTTGCGTATAATGAATCATAGAAAACCTGTAGAAATCTGATTCTCTACTTTGTGATCAGATAAAGTTTAATTACTTCGTAGCTGGGTATTTGTCAAGTGACCAATGTACTTAAAGTAAAATTGTGGCCCTGGGTCTGTGGTGGTGTTAGCGGGCTGTCCCCTCTCCTTCACCTGAGCAGCAGAAGGTCAGTGTGGGCTGCCCCTCCTGCAGTTTTATGAGCCTTATAATTAAAACAGGGAGTAAATAGTGGAGGGAGTGAAGGGCCTCTCTATAACTCTTCCACGACTTATCACTGCATCACTGAAGCGTGCACAGATCGGATACTTTTTCCTGAAAAACCTGTCCTGCCGAGAGGACTTTTTGGGTGTTAAGGTCTTGGTTAACTTTTAATGATTTTATTTAAAGTCATTGACATTATTTTCTTTTAATCTGTAAGAAGTGAACCATTTATTGATTCTGTTGAAGAGTGGAGGCTGAAAGATGATGATGACAGTCTGTTGACCTACATATAAGTTAAATCAATAGTATTGGCATCATTTGTGCATTCATCATTAATAATGGAAGTCCATGGAAAACAAGCAATGACAGATTATGCCGTTAATGCAATGTTTATCCCCCTGTTTAGAACAATAACGGTGAGCTTCCAGTATGGAGTATTAACTTTAAAACCAGTAGAATAGACGTAATACTGATGCACTTTAAACGCATTCTGTAGTTTTGTCTCATCTGACCTGTTTTTCTTCATGTGAACATAATGTACAACGATGTGCAGTTTCCACCGATGTAATCTGCGCTTCTCTTCTTTTCAGGACATCGCATCCCAGAAGTTCTCTATGCCGTCCCCAGTCCGCACTGTTATTGTTGCAGACTTTGACAACGATAACGAGTTAGAGGTTTTCTTCAATAACATTGCCTACAGAGGGCCCTCTGCCAACAGACTCTTCAGGTACACCCACACATACACACACATAAAGTGGAGGTTTACTACTTCTGTAAGTTTTAATAGCACTTTGATGAGGAGCTTAATGTACTAGTCTTGTGTCTTAAATTAATATTCTAAAACAGTGCTTGGAAGCTGAGGTGAATTTAAAAACCCGAGCCAAGGATACTTATCACGTCTGGCACCCCGCCTCCTCTCTCCACATGAATGAATCTTTCATTAAGACACTTTTAGGGCTCTTTTTGGCTCATGGTGTGACTTCCTCTCTAGATAATATTAATTAACTCAGGTGCCTAAGCGCAGTATTTGATACATATCAATTGTTAGAAAAATAAACCCAAAGAGCTTGAATTAAATCTGATCTGGTGGTTTTTAATAAACATGATGCTCGTCTCATGATGATTCTGCCATGAGCTGCTGGGTCAATTCATAGATGTGTCAGAGATGTTGTTAGTAGTTAGTGAGTGAAACCCCGTGCTGCAGATCAGTAGAGGGGACAGGGGTCAACTCCACAGCCCAGCGCACCGCTATTGTCCAGTCCCAAGATGAATCAGCTCATTTATTCTGCTCTGGCACCGGGAAAAGGCTCCAACTATTGTGCCCCAGCTAATTAATTCGATAGGGCTGATCAATATTTAGCTGAGCTGAGAGCTTTAGCTGACATGATCAGCACATTTGCACACTGTAAAATAAAATTATAACTTGAGTAAAGTTTGGTGTCCATCTGCATTATGGCCTTCCGACTATTTACGTTGTTTGCCAGTCAATGTGTTTTTAAAAGCAATGTAACCGCTGCAGTGTGATATTTATATCTTATATTTCAATTTACATTAAGATGACATAAAATCATCAGATTTCAGTCAAGGAAAAAAATATAATAGAGTTACTTTACAGGGTGAGCAGGAGAGAGCACGGAGACCCTCAGATTGAAGAGTTGAACGTTGGAGAGGCAGCTGAGCCTCAGGGACGAGGCACTGGTAAGATACTCGTATGTTGCTATTTTGTCAAATGAGCTTTAGATGGCGCCAGAGATTCACTTGAAATCTGTGCTTTTTTGTGTTTGAGAAACGACAAACGACATTATTAGTTCTAAGACTTAGGAAACATTAGGGTTCATATTTTGTGCGTGCTGACAGTTAATGTGATACTGCTGTGATGTTTACTTGCTTCATTACACTGATGGATCTCAGGAGCTGTGGCCACAGACTTCGACGGCGATGGGCGCCTCGAGCTGCTCGTGTCTCATGGAGAAAGTGCCGCTCAGCCACTCTCCATCTACAAAGTCAACCATGTGAGCCTCCAGGACAATTATACACCAGTCGTGCTCACATTAAATCATTCATAGCATTGAACACATTATTATTGTGTTTTAGGGAGCCACAAATTCATGGCTGCGGGTTATTCCTCGGACCAAATTTGGTGCTTTTGCCAGAGGAGCGAAAGTGGTGGTGTACACTAAAAAGACGGGCCCGCACACGCGCATCATAGACGGAGGGTCAGGTTATCTGTGTGAAATGGAGCCCGTCGCACACTTTGGTCTTGGTAAGAAACTATTTACAAACAAACCGCTTATCATCAACAAGAATTCTCAAAAATGCTATGTGTTGGCAGGTAAAGATGTGGCCACCAATGTTGAGGTGTACTGGCCTGATGGACGATCTGTGGCGAGACCTCTAGAGCCTACAGAGATCAATTCTGTGCTGGAGATTGACTATCCCAGAGATGAGGAAGAGGTCACTACTCCGGTGGAAATAGAGGTACACAAAACTGACCTAAGACTTATTTGAAATGATGAGTGTACTATATATTGTGAAATACCAAATAGAGATAGACTTGTAACGCACACAAAATAGCTGTAGATTCTGAGGTACCTATTCTAGTGGAGGGTCCACCACCTGCGTGTCTACAAGGAGATGTTATTACTTTGCCTTGTTTACATATGGTTTTAAACTTATCTATGTCTCCAAGTCAAGTTACAGGTCAGATCTATGGAGAGATTCATTTTTTGCTATAAAAGTTACACATTCTAATTTACAACCCTAATCCTTAGTTATGCTTGAAAAACAAGCAATTAGGATTGTTCATAATGTAAAGTTCAGAATGTTTTATTTAATTCTAAATTATAAAGAAGATTTCCAGATCTAGCAGAAATTTTTTTCAGTGTAATATGTTCAAAGCAAGAAATCATCAATTGCTTGCAAATATTCAAAATTAATTTGCAGAAACAGGAGTTACAACCTGAGGACCAGAGGAAAAACAAAATTAAGACATGCTAAAAGGACCACAAGAAAAAGTTTTTGTGTCTCAGAATGTGGGGTGAAGCTGTGGCACGAACTGAAGGAGGAGCTCAACCCATGTCTGAATATGAATCTTTTTTATTTATTTATATGCAGGCTGATATACTGATATACTGTAACTGTCATTGCTGTACCAAGCATCCAGTTCATTGCTGTCATATAATAAATGCTACAGAGTAAGTGTAAGTGTGTTAAAAGTGCTAAATGTGACTTACTAAGATGATGAATTGTCTTTACAAGCTTATGAGCTTTGAACTTTTAAGTTATTTGAATTGGTGTGTTACACTAATGTCAATTATGTAAAACACAGTGAATTCAGAAAAAGTTTGACTTTTGTTTAAAAAGCTGGATGTCATTATTTGTAGTTTAATATAGAAAAGGTTACACTTCCCATTCCTCTTATGTGGAAATGTTCTGACGGAAGAACTGTTGTCTTATTATTGTTGTCTCTTTGTTACATGAACATACTCAAATCCATTCATTCATAAAAACACATGTAATTGACCAAATGCAAGTTTTATAGAAGTTTAATTCCATACTGTGGAACATTTCAAGCAAAGCAGAGTAGTTACATAGTATACTTTGTAATAGTTTAAGACTGACTTACTGACATCTGAATATGTTTTGCAGTGCGGTCATGGATTTGCCTTAAATGAGTACGGGAGATGCACAGGTAAGCGCAGAGGTGTTAAGATGAGACTTGCAAATGTAAATTTCTTTATAGAAGTTGTTGTCCCCTCCCCTCCTTCAGATAAGGATGAATGTACCCAGTTTCCCTCTGTGTGCCCCTCTGACCGCCCTATCTGCACCAACACCTACGGCAGCTATAAGTGCCGCGCCAAGAAGAGATGCAATCAAGGCTTCGAGCCCAACGATGATGGCTCGGCCTGTGTGGGTGAGTGGGCTGGCATGAGCTTAGCTGGATTACAAAGATCAGGAGCACCAAGAGATCCCTGACAATAAAAGAGGTTCAGTAAAGTGGCTTGATTACAGAGGTTTGAAGAAAAGGCTTAGAAGTGCTAACATTCCTATGTGTGTCCCTCTGCTGGTTGACTGTCTTGCACGAACTCCTCCTTGTCATTTTTAGTTGATGTAGCTATACTTTAAAGATAAATGTGGTGGGTTAATTCTCTGTATTATTTATATTTCAGCAAAAGTGGCTTACTTTGGAGATACACGGTCATCTGGGCAAAGCAAGTGGACAAGCTCCTCTCTGTGGTTGCTGTATCTCCCATCGTTACCGCTCCTCTCTCACCATTTCCTCTGCGGATTTCTGTAGCTGCTGCTGATGTATCCCCTACACTGTCCACTGCTCATTGGGGATGTACACAAACTGAGGAAAAAACTGAAACTACTACGTCATCCATTATACCTTCTTTCTGGATATCTGATACGTACAATTCTCATGTCATCTAGACTGAGCTGTACCAAAAAAGGAGTCGCTAGGAGCCACAGGGTGTGGACTCTGTCATGGCCATACTTTAGTGGTCAGCTGGTCTTTTGGAGCATGAACTGGAGCCAGAGCAAGCAGAGACATGCACTGACTCAAGAGAGGCCTGTCCTCACCTTTGTCCCCAACACATCCACACTGCGTCAGTCGGGTGCCAGCTCCGGACTGAGAGGCTGAGGAACACAGTGCTTCTGGTGTGATTCTGTGAATGTGTGTACATACAGTAAGTGTCACTGCATCAAAGCTTCACTTCCGCAGACAGACAGGCATCAGTCCGTTGACAAAAGGACTGGGTCACTGCGGAGATGTGCACAGGGATGCATGATTAAAAAAGGGATGAGGCAGATTGGTCAAATATCATTATTACTGAAGTTAATCTGGTAATGATCATAAAACATAAATTAATTGTTAATGGATTCCCTATTCGGCCAACACATATGAGGGTAGAGGATAGATTCAAATATTTTTTTCACTTTAATTGAAATGGAGCTTGTTTGTTTGTGGTCAACCACAATGGCACAGATATATTTAAAGAGATTAAGTTAATTAAAATACTGAGGTTGGACACTACATTCTCCTAAAGTGAAGCATTCACTTGTGCATAAGCTATAAAAATGTCTTCAGATTACGAATGGAGGTGTGAAGCTGTCCCAGTCTAGAAAGTCTTTATTTATGTAATTAGGAGAAAAAGAAATATTTTAGCAAGTCTCACGAAAAAGCCTCACACATTCCATTCAATACATGAAGGCATTGTTTTCAGTCACCCCCAGATAGTTCCGGCAAGCACACTATGGACGCTAAGCACAAATGTCACCTGTAAATAGTGACCATTTCAGAAAGATGTGATTCATGTCTGAGGTCTTTCAGTAAAAAAAAAAAAAAAAAAAAAAAAACTGTCTGTCTCGGTGCATGAAACAAAACAAAACATTGGGTGGATGTATTGATTTTTACACAAAAAATCTTTGGAATTGTAATGACAGTCTTGATATGCCTTCTGAGTAAGCCAAAGAATCAGTTCTCCTGGGCACAGCTGGCTTAAATCCACAAAGTAGATTCATGTTTTCATCTGTCAGCATTTATATTGAGGTGCTTTTGCACAATATGAATATTGATCCAGTAACAGTCTGTGACCTCATTCACTGTAAGATCACCTAATGCATGAACAATAATAACTTCAAAATGAGCACTTAATAAAATTATTTACTGAATATGTCCTTATAGCTGCGTTTGGAACAATAAACAAAGCACACTCTGAAGCTGTGTGGCTGTGCACACTGCCCCCTGCCTGTGATGAATAGTAATACAAGGTCATTTAACCTTTGATCATCTAGACCAGTGGTTCTCAAACTTTTTCACTTGCGACCCCCAAAATAACAATAGTTCACATTCGCAACCCCCAAACACAAAAAACAGGCGACACATAAAGTGATAAATTTGCCTTATATCTAATGTTTGATTTTATTTAGAGAATATAGACCTAGAAATTATAGAAAAGAAAATAAGGAATCTACATCCTACAAATAGGAATCTACATTTACCACTGCATTTGCAGGGTGTCAAGCTTGGTTTAAGACTATTGTATACATTTTTCCCCATCATCTGGGAACCCCCAGAAATCATTTTGCGACCTCCATTGGGGTCCTGACCCCCAGTTTGAGAACCACTGATCTAGACCTTGTCATGTTGGTACTTTACAGTGTGTCTAATGTGGGCTGGATTGATTACAGTAATTTTACAGTCTTTTACACCATTCACTTTCAGATACTTACTAGTGGCGCTGATTGAATTTGCGTTCACATTTATACAATAAAATCCGTACATGGATTCAATACACTTTGTGAAATGTATTGTGTTCACACATTGTATGAAAGTTATTAAAGTATTTGATTGGTACAATTACATATCATGTTCAGTATTTTACCCTCTTTGCCCGCTTGAATCCAGGACTGTACAAGGCTCAACGTAAATATACTTTAACTATGTGTGCATATTCAGAACGTCACTCTCAAGTCCCTCTATTGAGAGTGACGCAGTGACAAAATAAAGGAAAACAATGTTGTGATGGATTACTCTTCTCAACCACTTCAGATATTCCTACAATTAAGGTGTCTATTTGTGGAATGAATTAGAAACATAATATTACATAAACTGGGACTATGGAACATGACTAACTGCAAAAACACCATGAGTAATAATAACAGCCAAGTGCAGTGACAGCACACGGGTACAGTCTCATCAGCAGAGTGGTGTGTTGGTGGTGTAATGGGTTAATGTGTTGCACATATGTGGTTGTTATCACCTCATGTTGTGGGTTCACTTTGAGACCTGGATCATTTGCCGAATGTCTCTTTGCAAATTTCACACTTAAGCTGTCCTGTTCAAAAAGCCTTCAGCCAGTAATGGATGTGATGAGTGAGATCAGGCATCGCACTCCTCACAATGTCCCACTATGCAAATGATACAGACAGAAGATCAATTATGGAGTTATGAAAATATTTGCACAGTATGGAAATGAGTGGTGGTGTAATAAGCTATGACATCGAAAGAGGGAATCAAGAACTGCCATTTTAAGTGAGAAGTAGAGTGTGTTTTTATTATGAAGTATTTGGGAAGCACACATCTAGCAACAGCCAAAACAGCTGGCTGCTATTGCTGTCAATCAGCCGCAGGTTGAATTAATAAAGTGTTATGTCTATGGCAGTGGGGGCAGTGGGTACAAAGGATACAATAGCTCACTGTTCACTACAGTGACAGAAGAGTTATCTTTAGGATTGGTTTTAATGTTTAGGAAGTTTGGTGCAAGTGTATTGTACTGTACATATATAATTTACATGACATTCTGATAAATAAATAGATAAAGCCAGAGTTTAGGAAGCATGATTGTTTTTAGATCCTTTATTTTATGACATGACAGATGCACCACCTGCGGTTTGTTGTTTTCACTTCACTTATATACGTGTTATGGTTCTGCTCCAGACCTACTTCAAGATTGTTTATTAAAGGCGCACTATGTAACTTTTTACCACAGCCTTATCGTGTTGCCTACAATATATCACAGTATGGCATTAATGATATATAGCTTTCATTCATACAACCACAATTATGTTTATTAAAAAAAAATAATAATACAATCTTCCTGTGAGCAGGCGCACTTCTCCACAGACCAGGTGTCAGTTATAAAGCCTTTGAACAAAAATGTTAGGTCTGTGATTTTCCATATTACATTTGTGATCTATACAAAAGAAAACTTTACTTACTGTCCAAAAACTTAAGTTGGAGTTGGAGCTTTCAGAGACAAGGAAGAAGGCATGCTCAAAGAGATGCGCAAGTTTGAGAAAGTTGTGTTTTCTGCACACGTACACTTTTAGTAAGTTGAGATCGCTGACTTGCAGCTTGGTTTGGTGGCATGCTTGTTTATCTCTATAGAGATATTGTAGTTTAATGCCATACTATAGAAAATTCAAGGCAAAGCAATAACATCTCCACTAGCCAGAGCAGGTGACGGACCCCCACCAGCAAGGTCACATAGAGCGCTTTTAAGATGAACAATTCACAACGAACAAAATGTCAGATATTTAGAAAAAGGAATCTTACAAAATATTTATATAATGAAAAAAATATATATCTTCAAACAACATACATTTAATCCTGCCTTATTTTACTGGCTGAAAGTTCTGAAATTGACACTCATGCAACAATGAACTTCACTGCTGAGCTCAGAAAACGTGACCGTAGAACACTGGAACACATAATCTTTTATAATGAAATCAATCAAGACATTATTCACTCATTCTTACTACACAATGACACGCACAGCACCGTTTCTCAACACATTACATGGCATTGAGAAAGAAGGGCAAATGAAGAGATATTCTGACAATATGTCTTACTTAACTCCAAGGACAAATTAGCAAAAATGTTATCTCGTAGTTTATCAGCTTCAAAGTATGAGTGCCAAGTTTACATCTTCATAAATCTAGATGTTCCAAATTGGACATTGCTGGCTGCTACATCACTTAAACTCTCCCCTGAGTATCTGTGGTGTCTCTTTTTCTCTGCACGCTTTATCTATAAAAGTTTAGACAAACAGAAGCAAGCTCAAAGACATCTGTCTTCAAAGCTGCTCTGCCAATATATTTGCTGGTTATAGGAAATACACAAATTTGTTAGTGCTAAAAAGTGACAGTTTTGTATAAATACCATTTGAGGAGACAGAAATATCTCTGTATAATATTAACAAATATAACAATATTACAGTCCATTATATGAAGCAGTCCATCAGCCCCAGGTTGGGTATCTGCACAGGGAGGAAACATGAAGGCATCTGTAGAAAGGAGACAGTGGCGCAAGCACAACAGACCCAAATGCCACAGAAAACAACCAAAATGTTTTGTCAATAAACCAGGAGTTGAGCCAACACTGGTCTAATGACCCAATAGATGAGTTAAACTCTGGCCAACACAGCTGTGCTGCAGAGGCTCTGCTGCTCCTGCTTTAGGAAGAGCAGAGGCTGGTAATGTGATTCATGTGTTTTAGTAATGGTTGTCGAGCTTAAACGTGTTTTATGTAAGGCTCATTCTCAATAGCTGGCACTAGAGGGTGCTCTAACTGTATTACACTAACACTAACTTGAGAGCGATACTGATGTGTTAATCATATTGTCCATTAAGTGAAGTATCACATGGACTTTTATATGAAAACTGATGATACATTTTGTTGCAGATCGATCCTGTACAATCAAAGTAAACCCAAGGTTGGCTGTTCTGGCTGATTAAATACTTTTCCTTGCTGGTTGGCCTCTGTATTTAGCTTTAATTTCAGGATAAATCTGCAAGTGAGTACAGTTCTTAAGCCAGAGGTGGGTAGAGCAACCACAATTTGTACTCAAGGAAGAGTACTATTACTTTTAATGCTACTCAAGTAGAAATAAATCTAGATTAATCATCATAAAACGGTATGTGGAGAAACAACTACTTGAGTACTGAGTAACAATTTGGACGTAAAATGTATTCAGATGTATTATTAAATCTGATGTATGATTTAATGTTATCAAACAGACATTAAAGGTGTATTTTTTTCTGCTGGAGGGTCAGATTATGGTATCACAAATTAATAAATCATAAAAAAATAAATCATATCTTGAGGTAAAGAAGCATAAGGTTCAGATCATGTTGTTCACACAATGCTTGTCACTATGGAAATCTTACTCTTACCACTCACAGTGGTAAGAGTAACTAAATTTTTACTCAGTATTGTACTGTGACTTTAAACAAAATGTTGCTCAAGCAGAAGTAAAAATATGGTGTCAGAAAACGACTGTATAAAGTACAATTTCTGCTAAAAGTTATTCAAGTTCCTGAAACAGCGTACATTTAACTGAGTACTACCCACCTCTGTTAAAGCACTCAGCAGTTTCCTTGCCATTGATGTTGTGTCATTCATTTGTCCACTTGTGTGAGCCAGCAAGCATAAAGCAGAGAGGAATGTGTACGTGCACACAGAGCCTGCAGCTGTGATGTGGATCACTGACATCTTATTGCTGGGAATGAAGAGGATAAATAATCCAAGGTGCTCTGTGGTGGCTGTTTGATACTGAAGCCAAGAGCATGTGAACAGAGCATAGAACCACGACATCCAACAGAAGAACCAATTTGCCAGCATTCAGAGCAGCCTGACCCCAGCCACCTCACATGAATGCAGTTATTCTGTGAGAGCAGGGAGCACGGCAGTCCCAGGAGACAGCTGCTTTTCCTCCTGAGGGACCCAAGTGCTGCACCCAGTTAAACAATGCAACTCTGCCCTAACCAGGACTGCTGAGTCAGTCCAAACCAATGCTGATTCATGAAACATAATGTAATAGAAGACTGAAATCAAGTTACAAATGGATCCAATGATAGAGCAGTCGTATCTGCAGTGCCCTTGTTGTGCTTGTGCCCATTAGACCCCAGGCCCACAACAGAATGTGTTGCAGGAGCTCGTGCTTTCAGAACCTGGTGCTCTCATGTTTGAGCATGCGGATGCTGGAGAGTGTCCCGCTGCCCCTGTGCTGATACCCGTATGCCTGGCGCTGCCCCTCCAGTCACCGAGCGGTACTGCAAGCTGAAGACATGCTGCTGCTGCTGGGACTCGAGCTGCTGCAGCCGTGGTCCTCGTACACACTGATCTCCAGCTGAGGGCACAAGTCAAGGAGTGAGCACTTCCATGAAGTCATGAGGCATTAAGGTGGCCCCTGCACTGAGCCGGAGCAGGCCAAAGCAATGTGATGGTCTACTGGACACAATCTTGGTCTCCTCTCTGTCCTAGGGTGGAGCAAGCTATTTAAAATGCCTTAACTTTGATTGACTTTAAGAGTAGCACAATAGAATACAGGACAAAGTAAAAGAAAAGAACCAGTTAAAAAATTGTAGACATTTACTCCAAGCCTGGGGATACTGATTTAAAATTTTACCTTTACAAAAGATGTGTAAGGTAATTTACAAAAATGTACACAAAAAAATTCAGCATCAGTAGTTTCCTACAGCTGCAACATCATACCTCCTCTTTACACTAAATGGTTGTGGACTTGTCTGTTACAACAGCAGCGGGTGAGTGAAGGATACAACGCGCATTCCTCTCTCTATGGGGTCTGTGAGGAGCAGGCCTCTCGGAGCATAGATCTTCTCATTCTGCTCCTGGATGTAGCCTGATATCTTCTTCAGCACCTGGCACAGAGCAGGAGGCAGACAGGGCTTAGGCGCAGTCAGAGGAGCATAATCCACATTTGATTAGAATCACTGAGACATGATCAAAATCTAAATACACTCAATATGAAGCCAAGCATTATATAATATGGACAAGACATTCCAGATGCTCAAATGTACACGATTCTCTGTTTGACTTGTCCCTGGATTACACAAAGGAACAAAGAAAAAAGAAAATCTGAAGAAAATCTGGCTTGAAAAACATTTAGAAACCTTTTTGTCACTGTGGGAAAAAATGTTCAAAAATATGGATAGTTGTTTGTGATTTATTGGGTATTTTAGTTATTTGAAATACTAAACATGTTCTTATTTGTATAATATATCAATGGAATTTGAAGAAAGGGGTTTATATAAGCATAAAAATAACTTGATAATTCTAAAATTGCATTACAGCATGCACAAATGTAAAATAATCAGGTAGACTTATATATATATATATATATATATATATATATATATATAATTTAGAGTAATTTAATTTAGACAATGCACTATATTCAAACTCAAATTGTGTGTAGCGTTGGTAGGAATTCAAAAAGCATGTCTGTAGCGTTGAATACATACATGGTTTATAGCAGGGTAATAGCTGATGACTGGTGTGCAGCCATGCTAGAAGAACAACTGTTATCTAAGTAGCTTCATTAGCACAGTTTATTCAGCTCTGTGAATGCCTCTGTGGACACTGAAAGCAGATGTGCCATGCCTCTCCTGAAACCTGTCTCACCATGCCAATCTGCAGGGCATGCCTCACTTAACCTCATGCACACTGACAAGGTTGACAGGGACTCAAACTGCAGTCCATATAAGGGAGAAAACTGGAGATCGAACGATATGGGGTTTTTCATGGTCAATGCCGATAGTTTTATTGAATTAAGAGCAGGCGATAGCTCATTTTGATCCTTCTAACGACATTGGAGGATATAATAATAACTAAAAACTCATATCATTTAAGCATTTTTATTTTAGACATCCGCATCCCTGTTTCCTTGCCAACCTTTATGAGAGAACTATTTTGATCAGTGTGCTCTTCTTATGGACTGAAGCAAATGCTGCATAAAAGAGTTCAAACAAAGCTTCTTCTTCTATGTCATTTAGTTGTTTCCCAAACAATATAGCCGCCTACACTACAGCTTTATGGTCGAAAGCCAAACGCTAACAGTGAAAACTAACAGCCTAAAATATATCGACAAGCATGCAAAAGTAAAAACTTGGGAATAACAATATCTATTGTGCTGTTTTGAAAAAGTTCTTGATGTTTAAGTTGCACAATTAGGTGAAGCTAGAATGGTTTCTGTGCACAGCAGCAGCTGGTTAAGCTAACCGATTCTCACTGCTTCCGTTTTTAATTTTAATTTTTTAATCTTTACTATGCTTGAAAATTAGCATGAGCATTAGCATTGACCCACAAACCCGTCCATTAATCATCACAGAAGTGTCGTCGGCAAAGTATTCATCTCATTGTAAAGTCTTAGTGACATCGGCCTACAGCTCAGTGTTCACTGCCTGATCTTTGAGTATTTATTCATTTTAGTGTGACCCTGAAAAAAAACATAGAGATAGAATTAGACAGGAACAACTCAGTAGTACAATGAGCTAGTCATATTAAAAATATACAGCCAACTGATATTTTGTGCACAGAGCCCATGGAGCTCACCAGTCCATCCCGCCCACATGTAAAGCCGCAGTTCGGGAAGTAAATTTCTCATTCATTTTTGCCATAGGAATTAAGAAAAATTAAAATATTGCGAGTTTAACGGCATGACAGAAGCTATTCAGCAATGTGGTAACGAATGTAAAAAACCCATGTAAAACAAAAAATTCAGCATAATGTTTGAATAACTTAACGGTTTATAAAGTTTCAGAAACAGATTTTAAATAAAACTATAGGTCTTATGCTCATTACTCACCATGTAGCAGATTAGCTTTGAGTAAAATTTTTTTTTTTTTTAAATCAGAATCCCCATGCAAAAAATCTATTGGAAAATTACTTCCTGGAACTAAGAAACCTGTGCAGGACAGAATGAATTTCTTAAAACGATAACTATAAGACAGAAACTGAACAGATCATTTCCCTTTGACAGACCAAGAATGTTTTGATCCCTTTGAGTTAGCGGTGTGTGGCCTCTTTATCAGTTGGACGTGTGCGGACTCCACTTGGGTGGTTGTTTCTGATCAGCATCAGTCAGAATGCCCCGGAGCTCCGATGGTAAACAATATGTATCTGTGTAATGTGTGTAAATGAAGCGGCACCCAGCTGACAGCAGATGAAAGCAGTTTAGAGAAGGACAGTTCTGCACGGCTTCAACACTGTTTTATACTGTACCTTTGGACTATTTCATCTTTGTGCTCTGGCAAAGAAATGTTTACAAAATACTGGCTGAGATGGAGCTGATTGCAGACAAAGAGGAGGACATATAGGAACACTGAAAAAATATTTTAAGAACTGTGTTTTTCAGCCAGACAAGAGAATGCTGTGTTATAAAATCAGAAGTGTTGAATTCCAATAAAAAGCTATTTAAAGTGAGCTTGTTAATTAGTCATATATTCATTTTTCTACAGCTCACATTATGGTACTAAGCAGATCCCTTGTAAAGACTAATAGCGCAAAGTAACCACAAGTAGAAACACAACTGAGTAATTTTTCCTCCACTGTCATAATCAACATTAATACTGTTAATCTTTTAGAGTATATATAGAACGACAAGTAAATATAGTAATTATTGTGACAGGACTAAAGAAGGGCTCCAACAAGTGAATCGATTAATCCCAAATATCGCTTGTTGATCCTTATTGATTGATTCCTCTACTAATTTAATGATCAAATAACTGGTCTATTCAAACATGTCATAAGCTGAGAAAAGACGTTTTATGAGTCAGAATGAGCCACAATTGCATGAAAATGGTGTGTAAAATGTAAATTCAGTGTATTTGATGAAAACACTCCATAAATATACTTCAGCAGGATCCTCAGACAGCTTCACTTCAGCTGGGTTAAATTTAGTAAAAACCTTTTCATCACGTGACTTTTGCATCCTAAACAACTAACTTATTAATCAAAAGAACAATGGCTAAAATAATTAGGAAAATGATGGTTAGTTGCAGCCCTATACTAAAGTTTCAGTGCATACCTAGTGTTACAGTTTTGCGTTGCTTCACGTATTTGTGTGTGTTTCCATGTTGATTCAAAGGGAGATCTCTAGAGTCTCTAATGACAGCTAACAAGTGGCCACAGTACTCACAGGCCAATGAAGTTGACCTCCATTAGCGACAGAGCTTTTATGTGTAAGAATGCTCACTCTCTCTTTCTCTGTGCTGCTCCAATTTCCTCACGCAGTCCAAATACATTTAGGAAATCCAATAGTGTTGTGCTGATGAAGTGGCTTGGTCTAAACTGCACATATCAAAGGTTGTTCCTGTGTATACGCTCCTCCAAAGAGCACGTTTAATGCACAAGCTATGGCCTGGGAGCAGCTTTGGTAACGCTCATTGAGATAAAGAGGCTGGGCTGCTGATGAAGAGCTGTTATTTTTGGACTTGATGCAAAAGGTTTACAGGAAATAGAAAAGTGTTCTCCTCTGAGGCTCCTTAAAGTAAGATATTTCATCATTACGCAAGCAAAGTTGTCCAAAGGGAGAGCACGTCCTATTTTGAGAGGTTTTTAGAGGGGGAAACGATTTGTAACAAACACAGGGTCTGCACTATTAATCAATTGTGAATTGTCAGTATAGTTTATGCTTCAATCAAAAAAGTGTGTTATGACCCAAATAATTGTGATTGTGATTATTTTTATAATCGATCAACCTTTTAAAACATTTACTACAAGTGTCCATTACCTACAAGATCTTGTACACTGGCTTTTAGACAAGCTCAAATTAAGGGTGTGTTCACATTTGAACAAACACAATAAAATTCATATTCAATTGGGAATTAACCTGGAAATAAACGTGGACTATTCACCTTATTCCGCCACGCCCACTTTTGCCTCTTTTTGCCACAGATATGCACTTTTGTTGTAAATGAGAACTCCGTTAAAGCTAATGGCAAACAAGGGAAAAGTCACGCCACTAAAATGTAACATAAAGTAGATTGATTTGTGTAAAATGTTTAATGCACACATGCAACAACAAGTAAACAATGCACCGATTTCCTGGGCGGCCTGAAAACGGCTTTTTAGTCAGTGCGGAACTTATCTTTGTTGAGCTCGTATGCCCCGTGCAAACTAATACAACGGAAACAAGATGGCGGCGCCCACGACAACTTCCAGAATAAGGTGAATACCAGGACTAAATGAGCACTAGAACAAGGACCAAACAAAGTCTGCATCAGAATTCAAATTGGGTTCAAACCAGGACCAAACCAGGACAAGTGTGAATGCATCCTTAATACATCACAGACATGCTGTATGTTAAGTGTGCCAAACAACCGAAACATGTTCTTGTACCTTCTCATATCTTGTTTCCATGCACAGAAAGACAAAATAAGCTGTAGCACAGGCCAGACATCCTTCCATGTAAGACTGGCCCCCGATTTTCTCAGCTTCTATGTAGTAAGAGTTCAGCGTCTTCACGGTCTCCTCCAGCAAACTCTGCTCGATCTACTTACAAGCACAAAGAAAGAGATATACATTCATGAGATGATGTTGAGCCAACCCAATGGCACACAATGTCAACTGTGGAGTCAATGAGCAATGCACTTTGAGTTTCTTGAAGGTTGTCCTATTATAAAGTAGAGGTGTTGTTAATATTGTTAGGTTATTATGTTAGATAAGTCCAAATTCACCTTTAAATGCAGCACTACTAAACAACAGACAACCACAAAGTCATGAACATCCATGAATCCTATTTAAAAAACAGAGAATTCTTAACAAAATAATGCCTTTTCACCAGTTTATTTTCAATTGACAGTGTTTTAAATACTTTTGCATATGTTTTTGCTGTTTCCCCCAGGCTTTTTAAAACTCTTTTTCCACACTGTCCTTAGCACATCAGACATGCCTTTTACTGTGTTCTTAAAACCAGGGATATAGCTGATTTCTCAACTGATTAATGTGCAACTGTAATCATTTGTAACAGTCCAATGATGTTTTAAATGGTGACCAATGCTGTGAACGAGCTCCCTCTGAGTTCTAAACCTGCATGCCTCCAGACTGACTCAGCCACGTATAGTCTCCTGAAAATCCCCCTCACCATCACTCACTAATGCTAATATAACAAACTAAATGGGGCATATCACATATTCTGTAGCTGTGGCCAAAGTAAATGAGAAGTGTGAACGCAAAAGCATTTTTCTGTCCAGATTCATTTTTCCTTTCTGCTCACTGAACAAAGCTTTAGTTTAGACGTTTAGTTTTTTTCACCTGATAATAACAAGACTAATGACTTGTTGGATGTCAAGTCTAAAATATAAAGTAACATTTGTCATTGTAATGTCTCATCTAGAGTCATCTGGTGGGTACATGGTTGTGTTACATGGCTGTGACCTGACCACAGACTCACCCGGTTGTCGAGCTCTGAGGGAAACTTGGACTGGAAGCGGCAAACTGTTCCCTCGCTGTAGTCTCTTTGTATGAAAACCTTTGTGGCCAGAGACGCACTGTGCCTCAGCTCCTGCAGGTTATGGAACTGCACAGAGGAAGAGAGGGAAAAGAAAATGTAAACAATAGCATATTCTATCGGTACTAAAATGGTAAATAAAATATAAAGTCTCTCGGTATGTGAAACAATTAGTCAAATCCTAAGAGGTAGAGGATGACTATAATACAATTTGCACAAACAGGCTAAGCATACATCACCTTAAATAGTAATAAAAGTGGGAAATGTGGTGGGACATGAATTTTAATTTAATTTAAGACAATGTAAAGTTCTAAGTATAAAAGCAGGAAGACAGGACCCCCAAAACGTGAATGTTTATATTACCTTGTTTTCTATGTACATTTTTTATACCATTCATGTGGCAGCAGTGAAAATGTGGCACACTTTTTAAATAAGTGGGACAAGGGACAGGGGCCTAAATAGATGTGCAGTACAACACAAAAGAGGTAACAGGTATTTATATTTCTACAGCAGCTAATATAATGAAACAATGTATGTGCCTAATACACAGTCCCATTTGGAATGCTCTGACCAAGGATTCTTGACTTGTTCAAATCCAAACTAGTGCCATGTTGACATATTGACTTCATCTGCTGGTGAGCATAAGGTTATTTATGCCTGAGTGAAACTGTTGAACTATTCCTGTGGCTGACATTGTTACATTTCTTAATTGGCAGGCCCATAGCACTAATAAGAGCTGCGTTGAGTGGTATGTTTCACACCAAACAGTCATTCCCCTGAGAGGAATACAATGGAGAAGAGGTGGGCCAGAATAAACTGTTCCCTGTGGAGGTAAATGACTGCCCTCCAAAGGACCCTCGTTATAGATATAGACAGAGCAGAGGAAATTCAGACAGCTTCTTTCAATACTGTTCAATTATGAAAAAAGCTCTTTTCAGTTCAGATCAAGGCTTTTGTTCAGAATCTTTATTGTAGCCAAGATGAAATTAAAAGATCACAAGATATACTGTAATATGCAGCATTACATCTGAGTCTATTTCAGAGCACAGTTGGCAGATGATTTTTCCTAATTGGTTGTCTGTTTTAGAATGGACGATTTGCTTGATACCGAGTTTAAACCTAAAGTCTGGTTTGAAGCTCAATTCAGCCATTCAAGCTTCCACATCACTATCTGGATTCAAGAGCATTGTGGAAATTCAAACTTTTTACTATATTAATATACTAGAACAATAAACATCACATTAGGGTCATGCAGATATTTATGTGCGAACTTTATAAGTTCCAAATTGTTTTTAATCAGTTGTCTACGGCAGTGGTTCTCAAACTAGGAGTCGGGACCCCAATGGGGGTCGCGAAATGATTTCCAGGGGTCCCCAGATGATGGGGAAAAATTGATACAATAGTGTTAAACAAGGCTTGACATCCTTCAAATGCAGTGGTAAATGTAGATTCCTATTTGTTGGCCAATCAAAATCATTTTTCTAGGTCTATATTCTCTAAATAAAATCAAACATTAGATATAAGGCTAATTTATCCCTTTTTTTTATCACTTCGCCTATTTTTTGTGTTTGAGGTTTGCGAATATGAACTATCTTTATTTTCGGGGTCGCAACTGAAAAAGTTTGAGAACCACTGGTCTACGGTCTTTGTGGATCGACCAATCACTGGACTTGCAGTTCACAGCACTTCGACACATAGTAACTATTTGACCAAGAGCATGTATGCAGCACAAGCTTTCTGACTGAGGAAAGCCATCCTGAAGATTGTGCTGGACTTGTCGTGGCACTTCCTGTGTGCCACTCCCTTTAGTTCCTCATTAATAACAATATGGCCATTGAAACACACCACAATCATGACCCGAGAGAAGCCTAGAGTCGGTGGTGAACTCAAAGATAGCAGCCACGACTGGGTGTGCTCAGTGTGTGAAGCTCAGGCCATCTCTAACTGTAACATGGACCGTGTCCAACCCAGTGGGACGTCTTGGCACGCACCAGTCTGTTGACCCTCTGTGTCTTTGCTCAGCAAAACAGCCAGGAGTCAGGACTCTCTCAGCCCAAAAACATGTCTCTACATTTCATAAACTTGGACTCTCAGTAGACACAGCACACACTGTGAAGCCCATTTTGCACTGGTTGAAAGCCATTGTGGTGGGGGAAGTCTGAGCCCACATCCCAAACTGATCCCAGAGCTGAAGAAATCTATTTGGCCATGTGGGACTTACATCCCTCAATATGATTTTCCATAAGATACAAAATATATGGCTAGCCTTTTGCAACTCCCACAGACATAGGCTTTCTTGTGGTCAATGTCCATAGCATGCAGATCTTCTCTGTGTTTCCTCTGTGTGGGATTACTCCTCAATCTATTTCTGTCGCCAAAACAGAACTCCGCAGACAGTCATGTTCAAGTGTCATACTGATGATCACGCGGGAGACGATTAGGCAGCTCTGTACTGTGCCACTGTCTGCCTGACGCCCACTCCATGAATCTGTGCCAAGTGCACAGTTTCTGAAAGCACACTGAAACCAATAACAACTGAGCTAAAGGGTAGGCAGCCCCTGGAGTAAACAAGAGAGGAGTGGAGTCTATGTGTACAGAAAAAAAAACAAATGCAAAGATACTTTTGTTCAGCACTAGCCACTGATATGAATGTATCGAAGCATCAAGACCTGCTCCACATGTAGTCAGTGCCCATTCAGACGGAGTGACATGGGAGCGCTGCCACAGCGGACACGGTCACTACAGTCTGCTCCACTGTTGGAGATCACCCTTCCTCATGTTGTCAGCTTGCTCCTTTTCCTTCTGACCAATGTTTCAGATTTACTGTGGAGGGTATGCCAAACATCTGTGAATCATTAACGTTTAGACAAAGTGGATGAAACTGTCAACTGTGTAAGAGAGCGAAAGGGAATGTGGTTGGAACAGTGTAGATGCAGCTTTCTGTTGATGACTTTGCTCAACACATTTCTCCTGGCCGGGACAGGCTCAGAGTCTGGCAGCAGTGGACATAACTAATCCAGAATATTACACAATGTGCAGATTGTAGGCTGCTCACTAGCTTCATCACTGCTGACTGTGCATAGTGAATGTCGTGGAATGATTTCTAGTATAATACCAGGAGACAGGAGAAGAGGGTGGTAGAGAGAGAAAAGAGAGAAAGTGGTGGAGAGAAAGGGCTCCGACAGGAGGCTCAGCTCTGAGACCGACTTCTGCTGCTTTTAATATGTCAGTACAGACAGCAAACATGTTTGACGAGGCATTTGTTTTAGTTTTGTCACAGTACTAACATTTAAAATCTGATTCCTGATACTAAGGAAAAGGCTTACTCCATACTCCATGTAATTTTCAACACAAAACAATAGAAGTATCAATACTTCAACATCAAATATTTTGATATGATTTGATGTTTCAGTGCTGTTGCAAACAGCTCTAATTTAATCGGTGACCTAAACTTGCTTGTTGCCTGTGAAAAATATTAAAAACTTATTTTGCAGTTTTTATTACTCGTTTGGTACCATTTTAGTTATTTTTTCTACCGCTTGTTCCCCTTTGGGATCGCGGATGACTGGAGTCTATCCCAGTGACGTTGGGCCTTAGGCGGGGTACACCCTGGACAGGGGCCAACTCGTCGCAGGGTTAACACAGAGACATGGACATAGACAGACAACCATTCACTCTCACATTCACTCACTGGAGGCAATTTAGAATTGGCTATTAACCTACACATGCATGTCTCTGGACAGTGGGAGGAAGCCGGAGAACCCAGAGAGATCCCACAGTAACACGGAGAGGACATGCAGACTCCACCCAGAGAGATCGTGTGATGTTGGTTTAGACTAGAAATCGAACCCACGATCTCCTTATTGGGAACCAAGACCTCTAACTGCTCTGCCACCGTGTGCACCCCTCCATTTTAGTTTATTTCCATATTAGAACTGAATAGAGTATATTGTAAATTGCTTGGTGCGACAGCCATAACCACTATTTGTACTTCCACATTCCACAATAATGGGATGTCTTATTCTTATCACTCTGTGTGCAATGAAGCTAGTTTATATCTTTCTACACTCTTGTCAAGCAAATCTATAGACCTATTCAGAACCTGTTGGATTAGCCACCTACTCAGAATCACAATGTTAGCCATGACTTTCCTATTACACTGATTCTCTATCTACAACTTATTTCTACAGATTTCTGGGTAATCAGCTGTAAATAGAGACAAATGGATTGTTATAATCAAATTCCACACAATCTCTGAAGGTAACATGGCGTGCTTTTTTCAGATGTATAATATTAGACTGTTACATACGCAGATCATTCATTTGCATTTTGTTATGTTTTGTAAACTGCAATCTAAATGGCTTAAAACAGAAACGGGTCCAATGACGACCTGTTCAAAACTGCAGGACTGTAATACCCCATCGCTTTTCACCTTTTCTTATATTTAAATGTTTTTAATCATTGTAACATGTGACATTTTTAACCTTACATATGACCTGCAGTTTTAGTTATTTATTTTTAACAATCACAAGTAAATACAGGAAACTGGGCAGGGATAGGGGGTAGGTGAAATCAGAAATTTTCTGAGCACTTAAGTCTCTAATGCAAGATAAAACAGGATTACTCAAACATGCATGAATCAATCAAAATACAACTTTGAGTAGATTCATGATGTGGAAACACCATCGTGATAAAGCTCATCAAAGTTTATTTTTAGATAGTACGCGCCTTATGATCAAATATCAAAAAGATAAAAGTGGATGTGTGTAGGTGAAATACATGGAATTGCCATAGTTACATATTGGCTTCCATAAATACCGAAATAATGATGCACATTTTCAACAATGTGAATTCTCGGTGCTCTGAAGTGCAGTTGCAGAGCGGTAACTGCAGCTCACTCTGCTTTGGTCATTAACATGGTAATGAAGGCACATCAGGTCTTCAGTACAGATATTATCAAGGGCACAAGGTAAGGAGGAGGCTGTGCTATCAGACTCAGATTGGAGCTAAAAATACATTGAGGAGTCACCAGTGTACCCTAATGGGGCTGCCTCCTGCACCCACTGCTGTCAAGTATTAAACAGAAGAAGCACTGAGCCCCAAAATGTGCGACTAAGCTTTTTTAAATATATATATAGATTTTGCAAAAAGCCAAAACCCCAATCTGTTGTGGTCTGTCATTTCAATCACAAGCTCTATGGCAGATCTAGACTCTCTCCATGGTGCTGACTGCAACATCAATTTCCCTACTCACTTCTTAAATGTTGATATTGCCTCCATTTTAGTAAAGCTGAAACTTTTTGTCTTGTCAAAGCAGTTAATGGCTTCAAAGTCAGATTAAAAAGCAAAAAGATAACAACTTGTGCATATGTTATAGTTTGTGAGGACGTAAAGTTCTAGCACACGCAAAGAAAATCAAACATGCAAATCCAGAGAGGCTACGCTGTGCATGATTAGCTAAGTGCCGTCGTAAATTGTGCTAATTAATTAAGGTGACATTGACTTCATCGACAAACTAGACGAAGCACAACAACAAGCACCTTTACAGCAGCAGCACTGCAACTGCAAGAGACAAACAAGTCTCTCTCCATCGCGCGCATTTTAAGATCCACAAACTAGTCTCTCTCCATCTTTCTTTTACCTCTGTCGCCATGTTGCCAGTCACGAGTGTCCGTCCAGCTGTTGTCCCCGGGCAGAGCACCGCTGTCCACTGCGGCCGAACTCGCCTCTGTTAACGCGTGCGGTGTGGGACAGCGCTCTGGAGACTCGAGCCAAGCGGAGAACCGAGAGAGGAGCGTGGGGAGCGAGCGAGTGTGCGCGCGTACGAGAGAGAGCGGCGCGCGTCACGGAGCGTTCTGAGGCGCACGGGGAGATGCTAATGCGCTGAATTTCTAATAACTTAAAGATGAGAATAATTTGTGGCTGGGGTTTCTTTTTGAAGGTAAAAGCTTTATGTGTGAAAATGTGAAAGTGTAATAATTTCATAAAAGCGAAAACATAATTTGTGTGTATTGATGTCACGATATACATTTTAACACGATTAGAAAGAAGAAGAAACATAATGGGTTTACGACTGTTGGCACTATATGATCCAACAACAGCAAAATCCTCTAGTTTAATGTATTTTCATTCCTCACTAGCTTTACGAAATCAAACTTTTTGAGTTAAAAAAAGGAATGATACTGCTATAAAAAGTCTGATAAAAATACATTACATGTAGATTTACTGTTTTGGAGTTGATTGTACCAAAGTTACTGTTGTTCTGTGTGATTCTCACAATTATTATTTTTTAGTTGAGATGATTATATTATATTATTTTATTTATGGTTGTTGATGAAATCATTTTGACACCTCCTAGTTGTGTGGCTCTAGTAACAGTGTTCCCTCAGAATTAGCCTACTCAACATTGTATTTTGATTGATTCATGCATGTTTGATATAAACCTATATATTGTCCTGCATTTGAAGAGAAAGTCTACTGTCTGTAGAAAATGACTGTTTTCACCTACACCCTATCGCCGCCCTCTTCTCTGTCCTTACTTGTAATTATTAAAAAAAAAAACAACACTATGGGTTACACATTTTTTCAGCAAAAATAAATGAAAACCAATCTGTTTGTTGATCACCATTAGTCTCTACAGCAGCAGAGGCTACTCTTCCAGTGACTAATCTCAAAGTAAAAGCGTCACAGGACAGCTCTATTAAAACACAATCAAAACAGAACCCTAAAGTTTAAGTTCAATCATGAGGCATTATGGCAAATCACACACACAAATCAGTCACAGAACTTGATTTGCATTAAACTTTTGACGTAATTCTAGAATATTTTGCTCAATATTGTGATTTACGTTGAACAAAATGTAATATAATGATCTATATTATAGTGTAATACTAAATACTCAAAATAAAACGTATAACCTTAAGCTCTTCTATGACAAAAGAGGCCAACAAACAGATTCCCCGCCTTTCATAATGCAGGAACACATCCAAAATTCAGGTCACTCTAGATGGATAGTGATTCACTCCCCTATATATTTAATGGACGATTAAACTTTTATTAGAGGCCACTCAGGTAACCTTGCACAATCGTTCTCCACTGCCATTTTGCTACTTTTGATGATAGCAAATCTCTTCCATCAGGACTCTGGTTTAAATATTTACAAGTTTGACTTAAAACTTTCAGTCAGATAAAAGCCTGGATATACTCCTGTAAACCCCACAGATGGAGACATGCGTTTGATGCTGTACAAAGGAAAGAGAAATCGTGATTATCAGTCTATTTTTGGGTGACACTTTTATTTCACTCCACCGCTTTGACAGCATGAGTCCTGACATGTGCTCAAATTATCCTCCTTCCCTGTCCATACTTTACACAGTCCCCTGAGGAAGCTTGGATCACACTCCTGGCAAACACGCTTGGATCTACAGTCACATAAACAAACAAGTACTGTATGCCACAAAGACATGGCAGCTTTCACCGCTTATGAATGGAAACAGAATCCAGAAATAGGATGGAGCAGCTCTAACAAAATGAGAATTATGCAGAACCGATGCTGTTTGCCTGGATCGCGCTGCCTGCTGCAGATTGCTAGAAAAGATGCGTATCTAATAACGTGCTGGCACAGTTTCCCCGAGGCTGCATGTACGCATTAGTGTGTTTTTGTGCATGCCAATGGGTTTGAAAGCCTTTGACTGTGTTCCGAGCATTTCTACTCTTCACACAGCACAAATTATACACTCTATATTGCGCTCCAAAGCACTGTACATCCCTGTGATCAGTACAGTTGTTTAAGATATTAAAACATGTTGCTTTTTTATTGTTACCAAAATAAACTTGTTATGACTGATAGATCTTTTTAAGATTTGGCTTAAGGCGAGGCACAGGTAAAACTGCTTTCGTTTTGTTTTGGGTTTTGTGGTCTTGTCAGTTTGCTCTCTCAACATAAGCGTTCACCTGGAAACAACAACCCTGTCTGATCTGCACCTAAAGATGTTTTACCAGTTCATTTAATCTCCTTCTGTTGATATATAAGGGACATTGTAACTTCAAAGGCAATTTTTTTTTTTTCCCCATAGAGGCGTAAAGGTCAGCCCTTAAAGTAACACCAACCACAGCAAACTTTACAATCTACTTTCGATAGATTTTGACAATCCTTGTACAGAAGGATTTGTTTGTTGATACTGATTCAAAGTCCGATCAACGTCTAGATTCTAGATTCAGAGTCTAAATTTGAATTTTCAGTAAAATCTATTTTACTCAAAAATAATTAAAATATCCAAAATCACCTCTGTAGGTTTTTTGTGTCTAATATTGTCAACTAAATTAAGCATGGCATTTAAACCTGTTTAGATTAACTTTTCAGGTTTTTGTACCAAATATGTGAAATTATTATTATTTTTACACATAAAACCATTTATTTTTTATATAAATACATTATATGATGAAAAACTTTTGTGTAACTAAAGATACACAATAAGCTTCAAATTAATATCTTTAAACTGAACACCCCCCATTCATCTGCAGTGTCAAGTCTTAAAAATAGAAAAATCGTTTTTATAATTTTATAATGATAACATTCCTCATAGACACTGAGTACTACATTGTTAAGACAACGATTTGACAATTTCCAAAAAATATGTAAAAATGTCTGGTTTTTCTGTGTTTCTTGTCATTTATATCCTTCTGACTCATGGCCAAAAATGTCTTTAAAATAAAGTGGTCTGGGCCCAGAAGGCGCCAATATCCACACTAATAATGTTGTCCTTAAAAGCCACACATTTAGCAGAAAATGAACAGACTAATGAAAAACTCATACAATTTAAGATAAAGTGTATAGTTTGTGGTTGTGATGTCTCTATTAATGCTTCAGTGGTTAAATGTTTGGTTATGCGAAAGCCACATAAATATTTTGATTCACGTCTGGCTGATAAGTAAATTATGGCTTCTGTCTTTGGCGTAACTGACTTGAATAAAATGGACTGTTTTAGGGAGAGCCTCTAACAGCAGTCTCAAGAAAATTATTAGGTTGTTTGAAATAATTTCCATCATGGCTGAACATGTGCATTCCTCCGCGTATTGACAGTGTAATGAGAGGAGAGTGTGAATGTGCACTTCAGCAGAAAATACTAACTTTGACTCATTGTACTGTGTGGGTAAGTCTCACATCGCAGACTGTGCTTCTCATTCTTTATTAAAATATATTAGTTTAACTGCTAATTATTTGAAAAAAAAAAAAAAAACTTATTTGTTATAGTTAGAGGTTTCCACACTTAACGCGGCTATCCTTTTTACATTTAATCCCTTCTACAGTCAGCCAGTTTCAGAAGCACTTTAACTAAAATCATTACCGTTTGCTGTAGTTGTATGGACATTGCTGCCTTCAACGCTGAACATTGTTTACCTCTGTTCAATCTCAAAGAAGTTGGAGTTTTCTGCTCATGATCATTCAGAGCAAAACAGAATGTCAGATCACGCCTGACTTTGGTCCAAGACACACAGGGCCAATGTGAAGTGGAAACAAATCAAGGGCCCACCCACAGCATGAACAATGTAGCACAGTCCACTAAATTATATTCAGAAATTATGAATGTTCATTTTGTTTTCTGAAATATGACATTTTATGCTATTTCTGGTACATTCAATATTGCAAATGTACTTATGTGTCTTTATTAAACTCTCAGTAGAGACATTGTGTGCCTGCGTGCGACTTCACTGCAGAGGAATGCTGACTTGTCCCCTTTCCTCTGCAAATCAAGCCAAACATTTCTCAGAGTAGGTTGTACATCCACATAAAGTTTCCAAATGCACTTGAACTATGTCTTTGTCTAACACATATCCAGGGACAGTCGTTGAGCTGCTGATAAATAAGTGTTAAAGGAGACATAGTGTGCACAATGAGCTTTTAACTTTATTACAGGAGTGTCTCCTCTTCATTAGTTTACTCAAACTAATTGTATTTTAGTTAATTCCTGCATGTTGAGTAATCCTGTATGGCAACTGCATGGGCTCAAGTGCTGTTTTCACCTACTCCCTATCCCTGCCCACCTCCCTGTACTTAGTTGTGATTATTTGAAAAAAATGAAGACTGTCAGTGACACATGTAGGGTTCAGACGTGGCCACTTTTGAAAAATAAAAACCTATTAATGACACTCTGCGGTTAATGGGGTGAAATGTCACTATAGGTGCTTTCGCACATACCAGTAGCAAGAACTAAGTCCCTATTTCCTCCAGTCCTTATTTAGTTTGTGGAGCCACCCAGTCCCCATTGCTCACATTCACAAAGCGACAGTGGCGGAAAGTAGGAACACAAAAGTATTTTTTTCTTTCATCTTGCTCCTTTTGAATTCTGTGTTTTCTGTGTGCAAAAAGCTCTGACAAACAATACATTTATTTATTTCAGAATGTTACTTACAACTCACCAATTAAGATTTTAATTTTTGGAGCTAGTGTATCCATGTTTTTAACCCTAACCCTGCATCAATAAATGATGTCTATTCATGAAATGAACGAAACACATTTGCCAATAAAGTTGATGTAATGTTTCAACAAAAACATTATTGGTCTAACTGGAAAGTACCTGCCCCTGAGCAGGAGCTAAAAAAGTCCCTAAAGTGTGGTTTCAGTCCCTAGTTTCTACTCTGTGTGAACACCTATCAAACAGGGACTGGAACTAAAAAATGTTCCTGGAACTGAAAAAGGTTCCTACAGTGGGAAAACACCTTATGAAGAGGTGGGCTTATACATTCTACAGTTTTGAACAGGAACTAAATGGACCTGTCAATATTTCAGTTAACAATTTACAAAATTATGTGAAAATGATGATACTTACAGTGTATTATGCTTCAGTATTTAGTGCTTCTCCTTTACTGTCTCCTTTAAATCACTGTCTCTTCCACACACAAATAGGTGAAATATTGAACTTGACTCTTCTCGGCGCCTTGCCACAGCAAACAGACTCTGAGCTTTTGACTTCACCACAAGTGGAGGATCCCTGTCAAACACAAACACATGCACTGTCAGAAGAGTACACTCAACAAGATAGTGTTTCCATCCAACATGACAGGAAATGAGACGCTCAAGCAGAAATACATTCACTTGGAAAATAAAAGGCATATAAACATCTCAAATGCATTGGACATTCTGGAGAGCAAAGCAGAACTACATAAACAGTCAGCTTGTTCTATTTAGTCTGCTTATAAATGTCACACAAATCAGTCGCCCTTTAAAAACGAGTTATGAGGTGTCCAAGTATGGAAGACATTGTGCTCCTTCCAGGTCAGGCAGAACCTTTGTGTGATAAGACTGTGGTATGTGTTTACAATGTGAATAAAGCTGATTTCAGCTCACAGATGTTATTTATCTACAGCAAATCTTTGTTTTTAATGTATTTGAATTCCATGTTGAGGTCCTAAATAGGTACATAGAGCCATAGCTACAACAGCAATTTGTCAAGTTATTATTGGTTAGTTAATATATAAAGACATCAGGATAAAGGAAAAGGATTGACACTAAAAAAACAATTTTGATACTATAAAGATTATTAAAACAATAGAGTACAAATTTCGACGTAAAATAGTATTGGTTTCTATAATATTACCATGTGGTCTATAACTACAACAAAAATCTTCTAAAACTATTCAGAAAATGTCCAACTTGGTCATATGTGATTTAATTCAGTATCAATATCAAGCAATGTGCAACTGAATTCTAATCAGGACAAGAATCAGTCATTTTTAATTGACATGATATGCTTGAGTCTTTTAAATTGAGAAGTCAATAGCCAATCCTATATCTCCAAAACTATTTTAAGTTAAACTGCGATGACCATTTTTATTTGTTTTTAAGAAGACTAAATAAAATCTGATAAAGAATTCTGTCAAAATGAGGGTAAAAACAATTGCGATATATTTTTTTCCATATTTCCTAGGCCTATCTGTTCAAATAAGTAAAAGTTGTTAAGTATCTATGTATCGATAAGTATTGACAACAATATATAGGTAACTGACCCAATATATAATAAAAGGATGTAGAATTGTTCCCAGAAATATATCTGCACACTGGATGTTGCCTGGTCACCAAAGACAACATGCTTTTAATACTTTACAGAAAAGTAAGGTCTGGAAACTGTCACCCTGATGGACATGATGACATGATTATTAACCAATCAGAGAGCTCAGGACACAAGTAACAAATAAGAAGTGATTGAATGAGATGGTGGTGTGCTGTGCTTTATGGTTTGGTTCAAACAGAAAGGAGCTGGCTCTGTTGGCAAAATTAGATGTACCTTGTACTTAGATGATGCATTTGCCCTCCCATTATTCAAGAACAGAATAATACAAAAGGTACACTCGTGGGCTGAAGATTACAAGAGGAAAATATCTTTGTTGATAACAAAGAAAAGAAACCTGCTTGAACTAGCTGCACACCAGGATGACATGAAATGAGTTGTTCCAGTGACACAGACAATGGACAATGCAGTAGAGCTTTTTTATGTATATATATCTATAAGCTGCAGAGAATATGCTTCTATGGAAGCTAAAAATAGAAGTATTGTATTGAATGAGACAGCTGGGATAGCAGAGTGTCAGACCGCGGGCTAAACAGACATGGCTCTAATCAGTTCTAGATCAAGGGAGACACATCAGCTGCAGTGTTTCCTTCAGCTATCGCAGGCTGATGGGTCTGCGTGGGGGAGGAGAGATAAAAGGACAAATACAAAGCAGTGCATAATTTACTTTGCACTCAGCAATATCATTAATTATATAGGTCAAAGTAACAGCAGGTGGTAAATGAAATTCTCATGTCATAAGAATGGTGCAGCTCGAGAAAAAGAAATCATGCAAATTGTACAGTAAGTGACGTCACTGAAACATGTCCAGTAGAAGAATGATTCACGATGGAGGAAACAGCTGCCAAAAAAGAAAACAGAATCAGCATGATTCATGTTCATCTTGTGCATGCTTTCCATAAATATATAGCTTTAATGAATGCCAAGGATCTGCACACTTTTTAATACTACTCAAGGTTGACAACATAGGCTTGTTTGGTTGGATAGTGAAGTGTTTTTCTAATTATGACTTTGTTCTGTAGGATAATAGCTGTAGTAATTATTTATCATAGTTTTAAATAAATTGATTGATTAATATAAAAATAATAGTCAAATCCCTTTGTCAATGCCATCAAAAAGCGACATTCAATCAAAAATGCAAGGACAATTTACATGGAATGAACACATTTTTCGAATAGTTTAAACAATCATGTAATAAAATAAAGGTGTTATTATGTATTATTTGTCTCTTTGCTATGTAACAGTTGTGGAATTATGTGACATCTGCTGCATGTCCAACTTGGAAGTCAACTTTAAAACTTAAGCTGATTTTATTTTATTTTTTTGTCATATCTGAAATATAACTATGTTTTTGTACCATAGTCTAAAGGGGGAATTATGTAATTTTTGTTTTTGTTTTATTCTGTGGTGGGTTAGCCCTGTTCTGGTTTTGCCTAGAGTGTTCCACAGTATGTTATCAAACATCTTTATCTTCATGGAGACAACTAGGCAACGTCACCAGGAGAACAACTATAACACCTGTAATTGAATAAATGCATAGATTAGATCAGTTTAATGCCAAAATGTGGAACATGCAGGCAAAGCAATGTAACAACAAAGCAGGTAATGGACACTCAATACTACAACAGTAGCATATGAAATTAATCTGGATCCAAATATTCAAAATGCATACTGAGACACATATTTAGCTACACCGCTCAGTGAAAAACACAGAGATTTTAAGTGACATAACTCATTAAATATGTAAACATATCTTGTAGAATTGTATCTCTTTGACATTCTCACAAACAAGCACCGGATGACTTGTATTTGCCACGAACAATTGCTTTATCTTGTTCCACTTCCAAATGCCATGCACAGTGTCCCCGCAATCCCCATTAAAGTGATGCTGTGCAGGCTTTTCACTGTCCTCTCAGATGATAATATTTTCATTGTGTTGTAGTGTGACAACTGTGGTCTTGTTGTATCGCTGTTGCTGCAGCCAGAGGAGACGGTATGAGACGAGGGAGACGAGCCAACAGATTCCAGCCTAGATTTGTGATCCTTGTGCGAACGCTCCATATAAAGATACACATTTTAAAGCACGAAAACATTTGGAAATATGAGAACGAAAAGAGGATGAACAAAATTAATTACTTAGGTTTTAAAACAATGAGTGTGAAGGAAAGATTAGAGACAGATCAGGAATATCAAGAATAAATACTAGCAAAAACTAGAGATGTACTGTTACGTTTCTGTAATTTTGTTCCAAAGTATGGCATTTAACTTCTCTATCTTGCATTTACTAAATTACAATTGTTCTTAGTCTATAAAACCCTCCAAAATCTTGCATTCCTGGACTCAGTACCTCACAGATTTGGCCTGTGACTTGGCCCTGTGGCATGTGATATATGAGTTTAATGTTGCCAATTTGTGTTGCATTCCAGGTAAAGCAGTTACATCGTCATTGTAAGAAGCAAGTGACAAACCTTTAAAGCAACAAATTATGAAAACTCTGTCCCAAAAGGAAAAGAAGAATCTGGAGAGTTCTTGTTGTTTTGTTTTGAAACAGCCGGGTGAGTTTGTGGACAGGTCGGAGCTCCCACAGGATAAAGATGGAGACATGTGGAAAGGCTTTCACAGCAGAGGAAAAACTTGAAACTGCGCTTACATACATATAAATCTGTTGCCATGGTTTCATCACCTCAAGGGTCGCCCCAGTTCCTTGAAAATAAAAATTCAAATAAAACTTGACTTTTAAAAGCATGTAATTGTTATGGAGAGAAGAACATTGACTTGTTTTAGCACAGTTAGAAATAAATAAATACTGTGAATGACGTGAAGCTTTGTCTTTGCAGCTTGTATAAATAGCACTCATGATGCTCAGAGCACAGTCACTGATTAGTACACAGCAGCCGAGAGGCTAGGAGACTATAATTGGAGACATGACCTAAAGAACTTAAGCAATTTTACTGTGGTTGAATAAGACTTAAAATGTATCATAAATATTTATGTGCACAAGGCTAACTAAACCGTTTGCACAGCATGTCCAAAAGTTGCAGGAGTGAGACATGACGTTAGGGAAGTAAATAGACCATAGTCAGCAGTGACAGTGGCAGGTTAAACCTGCTGTCTGCACGAAGATCCTCATTTGGTGTGATGAATATATTGGCATAGTGAGCCCACAGAGTGACAACAGACACAAGCAGCTGACTTGTTAAACATGGACTATTTATGAGCTTTAGGGTTTGAGCAGCAGAGGCCTGTCGATGATCCTGACAGCTCCTGCGTCGAGCGGCAGGATGGAGCAGCGTGATGGAGAGTTCTGTAATATAGAGGGGTATAATGACACCACTACCAGCGGACGTCCCACAGAGGGAAGAAAAATGAGCCTGTCAGGACGCAGGAGGAGGACGCAAGAGCAATAATAAATCTACATTTAAGGTTCTTATGTGCAGCTTGGCACAAGATGTGCCCCACACAGCCAACTCCAAACTCACACTGAAACACATTTAGATGAACAAGTATTTCAGTTTGTTTACAAAGTGAATTCAAGCAGTGCATACCGAAAGAGTCTCTAAAACTGTACTGACAGCAAAACAGAATGAGATCCAAGAAGCATCAAAGGAAATGTCATGCTCCATATCTAAGAGAAGTAATTTTATCTTGCCTCGAGCTTTGAGTTTACTTTCTGAAGGAACATGCTCACCATGCAACCAAATAAACCAGAAAACAAAACCAGAAAAAAACATTACTGTCTTCGCCAAAATAACGTATGTCTAGCACCCTGTGGTGGGTTACACAGCAAAGAAGCCTGTGGTAGGTGTGTTTGTTGTGGTGCAGCAGACATGGGTGCTGCAGTGTACAGTAGAGCGCAGATCAGATGGTGTAGCAGATGGCGCCGTCCTGGGGCCATCAGCTCTCAGCGGCAGCAGGTAGCACAGATCACTGCTGACACACTCTATACAAGGTGTTACTCTGAGAGCTACAGCACTAAAACATGCATCGGGACATCGGCACAAACAAACAGCACAAAAGCACAATAATCTTAATAAAAATGTTAATCTGGTGGATGCTGGGATCAGCTAAAGGCTAAAGATCAACTGATGTATATAGCCCCCTCTAGTGGACACCAAGGCATACAGGTACAAGAAGTAATAATAGCAAGACTAATTCTGTTCTATTAGTTCTAGTTCTATCACTAGAACAGATTATCTACCAGTGCTGTCCTCAGGGTGGCCCTCACTCAGATCACAGGATTTCTTGGCTCATGCACTTTTAATCAAGCAGTCATTTTCCAACAGTGAGAGGTGGGTGGATTATTTTTAGAGCCCACCTGGGTCTTCAGCTCAGGAAATTACACCTTCTCCTGTTCTCCCATTCAAAGGAAACTGAGCTGGAGCTGTCCTCCAAAATGTCCACCACTTGTCAACTCTTTGCAAAAATCTGCCTGACATTTTGTAATGGAAGAAGGAGATGGTTAGAGCACAGCAGGAGGGAGAAAATTAGGGATAAAATTCACTTCTATTTTATTCTACAGTTTTTCAACAATGATGGGAGGTACAACCACAGTGAAATTGCCGGATACTGGTCTCACAGTAATCCGTTATTGATTTTTCAATGATCATAACATTCTCACATAAACAACCCTATGTTACGACCACAAAATGTGAGAAGCTAGCCTACAACTAATAATTCACATGGTTAAATGCCAGTTGAGATGCCCAAATGAGAAAATGCCAGGTGGTCAGTTTGGGAACATCCTTAAAATAGAATAGAAAGAATTTAAAAAGAAACGTACCAGGCATTGGTCAAATGTCTCAAAATATTGTGACTTAACCAATCCCCATTGTTCAGGTTCAGGAGTAGAAGCCATTTATCTATTTAACTGTTTTAGTGAAAATGTAAAAACTATAATAATAACAATAATAATAATACCTGTATATATCTGTATCTGTACAGCATGACCGCCTCACTGGTGGTCTATGGATAAGGATTCCTGACTGATAACTTAACAGAGATTCCTATTTTAAGTCATTCAGTTATGCAAATATGTTGGTCTAGACAACTTACATAACTTCTACAGTTCAAACGTTCCAGCTAAATGTTATCCAAGATTAACCTTTGACAGACTAAAGTTTGTGTTGTAAAAAATGTTTTATTTGAAATAAAAGAAGATTATACCACTATACTGCCTTGTTGTAACTTGAAAGAAAGCGGCAGGAATAACACCAATCTGAGCATATGTTTTGTGTACAGTGTCCCATAGTTGAAGTCTGCTGTTACTAACAAAAAATGAAAGAAAACATCTAAAGATTCACCATCTACAACTTCTCTTTGCAGTTCAGACCAGAGGAAATTGAAACCATTCTCCATCTGGACAGATTCAGATTAATTATAGAAAGTACAGAGTTTAGTTTGTTAATCTAAACTGACAGAGCCAAAGAGACATGGCCAGAGAAAGAGAAACATACTTTAACTTATCTGCTTAGTGCCAGTGGTTTGATCCAAAAACAACTTATTCAGTTTGGCATTCAGAGTTTTGCCAAGCGTTTTTAATCTTGTAGCAGCACAACAAGAATCAGAAGAACAAAGTCTTCAACATACTGTATTCAATAAGATGATGAGTGCAGATTTTGACCTTCTGCCTACGCAATGAAAGAAAACATCTGGAGAAAAGAGACAATTACAATTCTACTTGTCCAAAAATATCATAAATTACATCACAGAGAAACTAAGAAAGTGTCTCCTGAAGCCATATTGGACCAGAGAGGGTCACTGAGAATTCAGTGCTCAGACAAACTCCCACAAGTCTGACTCAGATGTTTTTATGCCAGTTTTTCTGTTGAGGCTTTTGTCAAATTCATTCATTCATTCATTCATTTTCTACCGCTTATTCCCGTTAGGGGTCGCGGGTGACTGGAGCCTATCCCAGTGACTTTGGGCCTTAGGCGGGGTACACCCTGGACAGTGGCCAACTCGTCGCAGGGCTGACACAGAGACGGAGACAAGGACAGACAACCATTCACTCTCACATTCATTCACTAGGGACAATTTAGAGTTATCAATTAACCTATACAGTCATGTCTTTGGACGGTGGGAGGAAGCCGGAGAACCCGGAGAGAACCCACGGTAACACGGGGAGGACATGCAGACTCCACCCAGAGAGATCGTGTGATGTTGGGGTGATTCGGAATTCGAGACCACGATGTTGGGTGGTCTGGGATTCGAACCCCGATCTCCTTGTTGAGAGGCAGAAGCTCTAGCCGCTCTGCCACCGTTGTCAATTTGTCAAATTCATCTAAATGTATTTTAGAAAGAGAGAATAATGCAGTTACTTACTAAGTGTGGTGAATTAGATAAAGAATTGTGCTGAGTTTTGGTCAACAGCTATTCCAATCAATTTCCTATTTTTTCTTGTGAAATTTATGCATATATTTTTGTTCGCTCAAAGCTCTAGATTAAACTCAAAAAGTGTAGGCAGAATGTCACCATAAATGTGCTAAAAACCCTCATATTGTGTTAAACATTTTTGTCTACTTTTCAGTCCAGTTAAATGCAAAGGAGTAGAATATCACTGCTCTCTGATGCAGTGAAGTAAAAGTATCTACTGTAGCTAGCTAGCAATAGATTTTCACTGCGCTTCTCAGTTGCCTTTGTGTCTGAGTCAAAGGTCTCAGTGCAGCTTTAGCAGGAGGATTCGTCAGGTAGAGTCTGCAGATTGTGTATCAGGGCAGTCTGAGGTGAGTAACAGTCCCCAGCACCTCCTCTGTGTCCTGCATCACAGCCTGTGTCCAGCTGGAGCCAGGAGAACTCTGCAAAAACTCTGTGCTTTCTCTGTTGGTTTGGTTGGTGATGAGATGGGCCTCTATTTCCTCTAGAGTATTCTGCCCCTGCACTAGCAATGTTTAAATCTGAGATCAAACAATTATGTTTGAGAGAATTTTAAACTGCATTTTACTATTTTAAATCACTTTGGGCACTTTGATTGCTTTTTTTGCAAGAATTGTACTCCATAAATAAAATATGATTGATTTGACTGATTTATTGATAGATTGATTGATGCTGTAAAAAGCTTTTTCTCCACTTAATTTAAGTAAAGTACAGATACTTAAAAAAAAATACTTTGTGCTAAATAAAAGTAAAATACTTTTGAACTTTGTGTTAGAAAATATCTTAAGTTTATTTTCGCTTGCTCTATCCTGAAGGTGACGATAACAACATAGTGATTCAAACTACAGTGACTTTCAGGTCATATTACTGCAGATGCATCTATTTTTCTGCCCAGGACCACAAAAAAGAAGAAGTTGCATGAAAGTTAATGGACAATAAGTAAATGCTTAATAAACAAATTCCCTGTTTGACACAATAGTACTTTTTAAAAAACATAATTGTTTATACTTTTGTCAGTAATATTATGTGTATCTTACCATAGGATTCAAAATCAGTCAAAATATTTGGTAGTGGAGGATTGAAGAGTCACTGTTTTTTCACTCCATTGACACACAGGGGTATCCGTGGCACAGTAATCCTTCTCATTCCCCTTATTGCGCTTTTCTGCACCTGTGAAATTGGTGGGATTTGAAGATTATGGTGAATGGGACCTTCGAGAGAGGCGGCGCAGACACAGCGCCGGACCACGCCCATCACATGCCTGTCTAATGGCCCTGATATGTGAGTGGGACCCAGCATTACTCTGCACACTGCACCTCATTGATGAAGACTGAAGATTTTCCTCATAGAGCCAGGTGGTCTACCCTTGACATTTTTCATCTGTCCAAACCAGTATGTGTGGGGTAACGCATTGGAGACAAGGCAAAAATGAGCAAAATTATGCTTTTCTTCTTCCAAAGTTTGTGTTGTCCAAAACTAGCATGGGTGTACGGTAACCAGGACAGATGAAGTGGTTTGGAACAGTGGCCCAAGTTGCCAATAGGAGACTGCTATTCTTCCATTAACACAGTACAGTAGCATGTCTGCCCTCAGTGTTAGTCAAAAGCACCATTGTACTTCACAATTAAGCAGTTTGTTCTTGGGTTCATTTATCTGGGCAAGCCGCGTTCAGGATTCATGGTCTTATGCAACATGTCACATTCCTGCCATTATGCAGCACTCGCTCCTCTCCAGGCGCACACTGTGGGCGACCGGCAGCTCCTCGGGCCTCAGGGCTGGTTCAATTAAAACTTTTCCAACTGTGGAAATATGCACTTACTGTTCTTGGAATAACTCTGCTTTTTAGCCTGTTATAAATGACTTTTTTGAATATTATAAATTATGTTATATTACTGTCCAAAAGTTTGATTAAGGACTGCATTATAAAACTAATTTAATGCAACAATATTAGGGACATTTGAAAAGGTCAGTGACTTATACAGTAACAATAAAAATACTGTATCTGAAAGGGATTTTACCACTGAACTTGAACATTTTTAGTTAGTTTCCAGGTCAAGTATATTGAATCAAATAAATATACTTGCTCACTGTTGTCAGAACAAAACCTACATGTTATTAAGAATGCCATACACAGTAACTCCATAAAGAATTCAGTAGAAGTATTTTCCTGGATCATATCTTCTAACACACAAAAATACTCAATGAAAGTTAACTAACAGTGAGACTATTTGGCCAATTACCTTGATCCTTATCAATCCTGTAAAAATGGGAAGGAGACTAACATTCCTGGTGTGATTAAGATGGAAGACGGGATAATTAGCAAATGTCTACAGGTTGTGACACAAACTGTTCAGCACTAGAGGGTCAGCGACTGCCATTAACCAAATATGTTATCTGTTGATCTGTATCAGAGATATGAAGAAGGCAGACTGTGTTTGTTAAACCTCTATCTCTGGATTTCCCAACAGAGGTGAGGGGAGATACTTGAAGAGATGACCCCACACATGACAGTTCTGGGAGACATGGGCCATGAGAACACACAAAAGCAGCATAATAAAAGTATGAAAGATAAATGGGCTTCCTATGCTTTAACAGGAAGAAGCAGAACTCAAAAACATACTTTAAATAATGATATACGAGTAAGTGCCATTGACCTACAGGAGCACTTTTTTGCATTTCTTTATTTAGCCACATGCAGGGAAAAAAGAAATAAAAATAGAGTAAGAATTGTATTTAAGAAACATAATTTCCTGCTTCTGCACTGATTTCTAACGTGTATATGTTAAAACAATTTAAAAATCAACTTTGATATGTTATATATGAAGAAGCATGATAATATGTTTCATTTGTAATAATATTCAAAAAAGATGTCTCAAAAAGGTGTAGGTAACAGGTAGAAACTTCAAGTAACTTTGGTTTGAATAAAAAGAATAATCTGAAGCTTTTAGTCACTTACAATTTTGAGTGATTGAGTACTAGATTTTCAGCATTTGGGAAAAAACATACAAAAAAATAATAATAATAATAAATAAAAATGCTATTTTAGGGGTACTTAATTCGGCATTCTTCCAATGCAATGTGTAGTGCAGTGTTTCTCAAAGAGACCTGGTTCAGCCTTAATTTAGACCTGAAATACTCTTGTTACAAACCTAATTTAGATTTGGTGGTACTCAGAAAGCCAAATATTTTCTTTGGTGGTACATGGGGTAAAAAGTTTGAGAACCACTGGTGTAGTGCATAAAAAAGGAAACATACTTTATAAGGAATGAATAAGTGACAGAGTTGAGGTTTCACACTTGCGTTCCTTGGTCTATGAAACATTTCAACTCGCACTTACACATTGAAATTGTGTGAATTCTAGCATGGTGGTAGCAAATCAGAACCACTTTACAATAAGAGCTTGTTGGACCATCTCTGCTTATGAGAAACAACGTCAAAGGGAAAAAGCTTTACATCACCCTGTGGCCTTTAGTGGAAACTTGCCAGATGTTACAGAGAGAGAGAGAGAGAGAGAGAGAGAGAGAGGGAGAGAGAGACACCAACAATAGCTTCCACCTCAGTTCGGGCATCCTTTCTCCTGTCTGTCTCTTCCCATTGGCGCCCATGACTGTGATGTGGTCAAAAGCTCTCCTTTACAAAGACTGGGGGAAGCTGGAGGGAGGTGTTGCGAATGACAAATTGTCTGTGATTAAATGTACTGTGTGAACCCGGGCTGCAACAATATGGCGGAGTGGAAATTGACTCAAGTAAGAGATACACTGGTGTAGTGAAGAATTTGTATGCTCAGGGCCAAAAGCAAACACTTGTCAGCACATCCCATCACCGCTGCCCAATCTGACATCCATCTATGGGTTTAGCAGGAGCTGGCTATCTGGTGTTACAAGTCTTCAACATCATTGCAGCACATTTTAGCAACTACGTGCAATAGTCAATACTGACAAAAACTCTTCCTGCGTGATTTCAGGGTTCAGGCCGTGACACAGGGCAAAAATCCTTTGTACAAAGCATTTATTTGACTCTCAAAGTAGCCATGTTGGGTAAGTACCATACAAACACTATTCAGTTTGTTTGAGGGATTACGGGTCTTATCCAGGCAGTGGTCTGTCTAACCCCAAGTGTTTGCAAACAAGCAGGTCAAAAGGACAAAATTACCCAACAGCTCTTACACAGCCAATACAGTGCACTGGGAGGAACATGTATTTATTTTTAGTGCAATACAATTTGACAATAAGTAAATAAAGAAAAGGCTTTTTTTTCTTGAAGAGGTTGGGAGTAGAGATTCCTTGTGTACTCTCTGGGCTCCACTCATTTGGACAATTCTTCAGATAATCCCTATTGTGGCGATGTAAAGCTCAGAGGTGAATGCATGTGTGTGGCGAGGGGGCGGGGCTTAACAACAGACTGCATAGATTGAGCTATTGAGTGACCACAAATACAGTACACACTTTGTCAAGGTTTTTGTTCCTCATCTAAATATGTTAATGATCGTAGTGATTATGTTTAAATAGAAATAGATAGAGAATAAAAATAGATTTTATCATAGATTTATAATAGAATTTATCTTATAATACAATGATTTACATCCTGTTTACATCCATGTTCTTTTAAGTCAGATTTCCTGAGTGGTTGTGGATATTGCGGCTTTTGGTGGCTGGTTAGCGCATCTGCACTCAAGCCTTTTCATTCGTACTCTATTCAAACAATGCTAAACCTTTGGCTCTGACAATACAGGTTGGGCCTAATCTTATGCATCTGAGCCAATCAGAATGCAAGAAAGAGTAAAATGGAATTGTTTGGCCAATGGCCACAGAGGCCAGTTTGGGGGAAGAGGACAAGAGCAGACAACCATTGTTGATTGATTACCATGAAAGACACTTTTGTTGGGATCTTGAAGGCAGTACACTGCGCCTGTATCCGAGGAAACACTAGTGTCTAAAATAGGTCAGCTCTACAGCAGTATACACATGATACTCGCACAGTGAGGTGTGCGATTGTGACCGCCCTACAGCGGAGTAAGGTCCACTGCTTATTAGCTGTGACTAATATTGATTAGCTTTGGTACAAAGGTTAGCAGAGCAGCTCCTGCCTGTCAGTAAAACAAGACTTGATCAAAGTGGGAAGTTATAAATAATCTAGACGAATCTGGATAGCAACATCATTTGAAATATATTTATATAAAATATGTTACTGTCTGAATATTTGATCTAAAGATATTTCCCCAAATATCTTTATATCAAATATGTTTCTGTCTGAATATTTGGATTGTGATTTTTATGTCAGCAAAAATCACAATCCAAATTCTGAGATGACGCAAAAAATAATAGTCATTCTTTGAACTATGACCAGAGATGAAATCTGTGGTCAATTTTTTTTTAACTGAATTAGATTTTATAGACATACCGCTGTTTCTGATATTTAATCTTCTATGCTACAGGCAAAGAACAATAGTATGTCTGATGTTCATTCAATACCTCCAGCTGTTTGAAAAACACATACAGTGCTAGCCCACTGTTTGTCCTGGCAGATGATAACAATAATAATATCAACAGGCAAAACCTCAACTTTTCCCATTACACTATCCAGCTAGAGTTTAACATAGACTCAGCCATCGCTCACAGCATATGCAGATACAAGATACAGAACACAACTCTGCATAATTTCAGCATAGTGCAACATCTTTGAATATGAATGTGAGTCCTCTGGTGCATTTGCTGCAGAGGTGAAGGCTCACTGTGTCTGTGGTGCTGATCGGAGGAGACAGAGGGGCAGCGTGGCTCTATTCAGCGCTAGTGCACATTAGCATAAACCACACAGCTTGGCCTAAGCATCCGACATCCTGTGTATGCAAGTCTTCTGTGGGATCACCTCATTAGAGTGCAAAGTGCTCATACTTGTACATAAATGTAGAGTTATATTTTAGATTACAGCAGCTGGTTCTTGTAAAACACATAACACATGTATGCAAAAACAGCATGGCCTTCCCAGGATGCAAGGAAAGCTGCTGGTTTGAAGCAGAATCCTCAGAAGATAAAGTCAAAACTTGATGACAAGTAAATGCAAAATTGTTCTTTTAAAATATGCAGTATTGAAAATTAACATATTTACTAACTTTACAACAATTTATCACAATTTTCACCAAAACATGTTCAAAAGAGAATGTAACAAATTCCTACAATATTTACTGATTGTAAAACCCAGCTATATACTTTAATGTCAGTAGCTTGGAGATAAAAGCTGTTCAGGAAAGTTCAGAAAATATCCACAGTCAACAATTCTGTGCATGGGAGGGGTTTACCTTGTGAATGAGGGGCAGTGGGGAGTCTGACCCCTCCTACTGTGCTGTGATTGGCTGGAGCATCTGTGAGTGAGACCTGGGGAGGCCAGTAGGAAGGTGAGTGGTCCAAGAGCTGCTGTAGGGGGCAGGCAGACACACAAGGCTGCATGGACGCTGCCTCTTAAAGCCAAGGTGCTCCTCCTCATTAGACTACAGTCTGATGGACACACAGCACAGCACAGACAGGCAATTCAGCTGAAGGTACTTGAAATGTTTTAGATTTTGTTCATTCTAGAGTGACGTAGTGAACACTTTGAGGTGTCATTCAAGGGTCAACTCACCAAGCAAAGAAGTCTGCTAAAATTCTCAATCTTCCAGCATCAAGAGGGATTACAGCTTGTACACTTTCACTTTCCATTCAAACATTTTTGGATACAGCTTTTTTAGAATAGCATGGCAAAGGGACAAAAGAGCCACAGGTGGGCATTAACCTATGGGTGCTCCTTCAGCTTGGCCCTGGCCCGGTCACTTTTCCTCTCCATCACCCTCCTTCTCCTCAGCGTTTCGGCCGCAGACGAGTACGACTACTACAGCTGGCAGTCGGACAACTTCCACAACGGGCGCTTCTACACCAAACTGCCCCAGTGCGTGGACATACCTACAGACTTGAGGCTCTGTCACAATGTGGGTTACAAGAAGATGAGGCTGCCCAACCTGCTGGACCACGAGACCATGCCAGAGGTGAAGCAGCAGGCGGGGAGTTGGGTACCACTTTTGGCTAAGCGTTGCCATGCAGATACACAGGTCTTCCTCTGTTCCCTGTTCGCTCCGGTGTGCTTGGACAGGCCCATCTACCCATGCCGGTCCCTGTGCGAGGCGGTGAGGAACAGCTGTGCACCAGTCATGGAGACGTATGGCTTCCCCTGGCCCGAGATGTTGACCTGCGACAAGTTCCCCATAGACAATGACCTCTGTATCCCCATGCAGTTTTCAGTGGACCATGCCACACAGCCACCAGGTAAGATGCACTTGCATACTTTGTATCTGTCTAAGATAAATCTGTTATGAAAAGTTAGTGTACTCTTTGTGCCAGTTCAAAAGCCTGATAAAGAAAGACATTTGGTCAGAAATATATGTCAAATTTGTAATGAATGCAAGGAAAATGCAAGAGAGAGGTGGTCACTTGGTTAGGAACCATTTTAGTATTTGTTGCCAAAATAATTTGTCTCCTTGGTCATTTGTAACTTACATATTGTTTTCGGTTTAACAACTCAAAGACATATCAATGGGTTTTCCTTGTAGTAGTCCAAAATCCAAAATAGTCAAGTAGGACATCCAGCTTAAAACATAATATATATTTAGATTTGGGCAGGCTAGAAAGCCAATCAGCTATAAGATGAAGAACATGAAATACATTTGACATTTACTGAAAATACAGACGGCCAACCAGAGCAGCAGCCGCAGTTTAAAGTTGAACCCTCAAAATATTCCCCTCCACATTACTACCAACACTGCCCCAGGGGTGGACAGACACAAAACATGAGCTGAGAGACTGGACGACTCCGGCAGCTGAAGATCACTTGCACAGTTAAGATAAATGGACTGTTGCTAAAGTTATCTGCGAGTGCAAAGCAGACGCACATGTGTGAACACCTTTATCGGAGCAAGTCAGTCAGGGAGATCATCAATCACCATATAACAAGTGCTCCAACGGGGAGCGCCCTGTTGCAACACGCTACTCAAGCAAGTCAGCATAGTTAAGAACTAAATGAAGTCGCACAATTAGCAGACAGATGGAGGGTGTTTGGGGAGGGAATAGTGTTCTTTGAATGAGCACTTAAGCAGGCGAAGAGGAGCTATAGACGACAGCGAGGGGACAGTTACTGGAGTGTCTGCTGCTATTGTTGGGTCTGGCAGCCGACGGGCCAATTAGTGAGAAGACCAATTACGGAGCTCCGGCTAATTAGTCGACATGACAGAACAAGAGACAGGGAGAGAATGGGATTGGCTCGAGTGTAGTTGTCTGTGGCAGAGTAAAGCTGTCTGAGAGAGAGAAAAGAGGCTGTTTCCTGTGAGAGAAGTGTCTGACTATGCTTTCAATAGCGATTTGGACAAAGTGCTATACAATTGCTCTTATCTCATCATTTAATCATCATTTACAGCTAATTTATTTTTATACGTGGCTCACGAAAAGCTCTTCGTTGTCTGTTTTACGGTGAAAAGGGTGAGAAATAACTTATGAATCTCTGTACATTGCATTTTACATCAAAAGTACTATAAATACTTCACAAGATCTGAAAGTTTAGGATTATTGTAATACATCCTCTGACTTGCTCCATTAGAGAAAATGTCTGCACTGTTTTCATAGGCTTTGTGTCAACTATGTGACATTTTGGCTTCAGAAACATAACTCTTTCTTTTACATGCTAACAGAGACAAACACTTGTCTCACACTCGGTCACACAAGAAAATATTTGTTGATATAATCTGTGCTAGAGGTGACAACAATAGACTACAGATTCAGATTCAAATGCATGCATAAATGTATTAATATTAAGAGAGGAATGTTAGGCATTTTAGACCTGGGAATGCACGCCAACTTTTAAAAACCCAAGTTCTACAGTAAAGTAAAGCGCTATATACACACTAGGTCACAACTTCTTCATTCTGAACCACGTTTATCTGAACCATGAGCTTAGTGCACCCGCTGCGTGCCTTCACAACTGCCTGATACAATATGGCTGTTGTCCAGCGAAAGTCGTTAAAATTGCATGGTGTGAAAGATATTGTCTGTCCGCACTGATGTGACCAGTGTAAGTTACAACCTTGCCAAGGGAGACGGGCCGTGCTGTCAGGTCCTCGACACAATGGGAGCTACTCATGTGGCCCTGGCTGCTGTATGAAAGGGAAAATGTGATCCAATGCTTCGTGCAAAGAAAGCTGCCAAAGCCCTTTGAGAGGTTTTTTCTCCGCAGTGGATTCTTACAGATGCGGGAGCTGGCTGTGTTAGGGACCTCAGGGATGTGCCTGGGACCTGTTTAGGTGATCCCTTAGGTGATTCCTTTTTGTGCACTGCATTTAAACAGATGTTAGGACCTCAGTCAGACATAAATCTCATATTGCATAGCTTTGGTCCACAATGTTAAAGTGACATCATCAGTGTGTGTCATATTGTTCAGAGTTGAACTAAATTGCAATGGCTCATATTTGTGGTCACATCAAAGTTTGATCCCAAAAGCTAAAGACAGTTTCATTACACAATATTTTATGGCACTTATCTGGTTCAGCTTAACTTTTATTAAATTTGAATTTAAGGTACCATGCAAGTGACATCAATATTAGAAAATTCACTGAAGGATAAAAGAATTTAAGACTTCTGAGGTCAGACTGTGAAGCTGTGCAGCTCTGTTGTTGGACCTTTGCCATACATCGTTTCCACTTTGGCATCCCATTTGAAGATTAACCGCAGCCCTTTCCAACAAACCACCTCCCAGTTCACCACCACACTTACACCATCTCCCCCTGCGCTCATATTCACAAGAAATCTATTCAATTACTTTAGTCAATGTGAATTGTGAAATCAATCAGAACAAGTGTATGAACAGCAAAGACATACAAACAACGGCCAAGTGCAAACCAACTTCACAGTTTGGACAGTAAAATTACAAAGTCTACTAATAAAAATTCCTAAACTGCGTTGAGGTTTTGGAAGAATACATATGACCTAATATCAAAATATTTGCTGAGCAGAATATGTCCAGGAAAGAAGACATGACCCAGTGGCTCTTATTAGAACATGACGAGGATTTACCGCACAGAGGAGCATCAAGGCACTCATCGCCTAATTGGTTCCACAGCTAAACGGTGCGGCTCTGTCCAAACTCAACTCTGTTTTAGAGAGGGGTTGCTTTTCTTGACACATGCGCTGCCCTGGCATGAGCTGGACTGGCCCCGTGCCAACATACCACCACCGTGAAAGCCCAATGAATAACTGCAGAGCCACAGCAAGACACAACAGTTTCAGGAAATCTTTCAAAGCACACAGATCCAGCAGAGGTTTGGCAAGACTATGGCAGCCCTCTGGAGTACAAACACAAATTAAAATCTTGATGCATTAATAGGCTAAAATACATTGTAAACTGACAACATTAGCCTTCACCTTTTGAGACATTTGTGGGAAAGTGACCACTATAAAGCATGGGAACATTGAACCGTTTCTGTATGGGTCAGTATACTGCGCACACTCTGAAAGGGACGCTGGTCTGGGGTTCACCTCCCCACGACCCTGGCACCAAAACATGCTCAACTTTGACCCCTCTCATTATCCGCTCAGACACCGAGGTCAGGACTGGCTGATAACCTTTGAACCCTGAAGGGACTGTATTCTTGGGGAAGAGTTTGAGTGAAAAAGTCTGTTGTATTAGACCAAGGCGTAATGTAACGTGTTATACAATTTAACTGAAGCAAGCAAAGTTTATTTATATAGCATCTTTCACAGACAAAGAAGTCACAAAAAGCAATAAACCCTGAAAGAACTGCTAGTTGGACAGTTTTAGTCATTTTACAGCAAAAAGTGTTGCAGTGGCTATTAACAAAACATCTGTCAGCTGTGTTTGTTACATCAGGCTAGGAATTAGATAATGCTAAAAACTTTGAGAGAATATTCAAGGGTTTCAGCGCCCTTTTATATGCAAGTGGTTACAAATACAGGGTTTCTATTACTATTACTATTGCCATCCAATTTCTGTCTTTTTTATGTTATATTTTTAAGTTAGTATGGAGGCAAGGTTTTGTGCACCTTCAATAGAAATACACATAAATACAGTAAATATAACAATAGTTATGCCGGACCTCTATATGCAACATTTTGAAGACTTTATCCCATTAAAAAGATACATATATTTTGTTTTAAATTGATCATCACTATGGCAACGATCTTAATTTCTCATCACTCTGAAACCCATGGAGATATCCATAATGTTGGCATTGAGAAGGCGATGAAGACGTGTTTGCATAAACGCATACTTGACACGTAAAAAGTGCAATCATTTTAGTTCTGAATCAGTATAAATTCGGTGTTAAAGAGTTAACCAAACCTGCTTTTATTGTGGTGCCTGAGTTGGCTTCCTCACTGAAGTTAATCACTTTTCACAGTGGCTCTCTGCGTCTGCTCCAGCGTTTACCTTTCTGCAGAGCACGACCACGCCTGCACCAACTAAATATACAACAGCCAGAATTAAAACATTTTCTACAGTGTAATTGCAGGGCAAACATCAGTCAGTCTGCTGGACTACATATCCAGTCGGCAAAAAATAGTCTGTGACATGAGGAGGGTGGAATCAAAGAAGTGCCATGATGATATTGTTTTTGTATCATGTATGTAAACACTGACTATGGCTATAATGCTATATTATTATTATTTTTTTCCTCAGTGACCAAGGCTTGCCCTCCATGTGATAATGAGATGAAAGCAGACAACATCATGGAGCATTACTGCGCCAGTGACTTTGGTAAGTGCCCGTCATTTCAATTAAATAGATGGAAATTATTTGGGCCATGTATTATTCATTTATAGTGTGTATAATAAAGTTTGTCCATAGTCTGTCATTGAAATTTACAAATACATTGATTTATAAAACCACTGACACCTCAGTGACGTGCATGTAGCAGTTTTTTGTCTGGGTCAGTAATCAAACAAAACTTGTGACTTCTTTGTCTACATTATGTTGAAACATGAACACCTATGAAACCAGCTGGACACTTTAGCAGCCTTGAATGGAAATCGCAAACGACAACACACTCACAGTCAAGATAACTCTGACGTATGGTTTTGGAGATCAAGGCAAGAATGTGCTGCAGTGTTATACTATAGTCCAAAGTAACAGGTTGTGAATGCACTGGTCATCTGTCTTCAGAAATGTTTGCCCTAAAAGCCCTGGGGAAGGTCGCATTTTGTTACACATATTTTTGATCTGATCTGTGTAGTCTCCTCTTACATCCTTATAGTGCCATTCAGCAGTGTGACAATGACAACTTAATAAGGTTGTAGAATGTAGGAAAAATACTACGAATGCTATTTGTTTAAAGGGGATAAAATGTACTTTTATGAGTTTCCTTATAATTACATCACTCAGAGTTGTATTTTGATTGATTCATACTGATTTAATAATCTTGTTTGACCTGCATTCAAGTCTTGAGGGCACAGAAAATATATGTTTTCACCTACCCCCTATCTCCACCCACTGCTCTGTACTTACTTGCAATTATATAAAAAAAAAAAAAAATCTATTCTGATTCTTACATTTTAGGTTAAAGAATGTCATGTTCTGCAGTTTTAAACAGGAGGTCAATAGACTATTTTCTATGATTAAGCCATTTTAGATTAATATTTACAATGAACAAGATATAAAACAATAACCAATGTGTTATATTTTAAGACTAAATCTCCCCAAAAAATAAAGAAAAAAATAAGAAAAATAATCATGAAAGGTGTTGTTGTAACTACTCCAAGATGAAGTGATGGCACTTAAAAGCTCAGACTTCTTCTGGTTTCTATGTCTAGTTCTCTGCTGTGACTTGCATATAAGAAACCAGGTTTGCATAGAGACGTTGGCAGAGCTTGTCAGAGGGACACTGGCCAGACTACACAGTGGGGCCCCGGGCTTGTGACTGCGTATGATTGAGTATGGGTGGGCCCTCGGAGTGCAGCAGGTGGGGGCAGGTGGAGGCGGACACTTTATCCTTCCTATCTCTGCTCAAACACACACCTATATGAATACGCTCATTCACATAAACACGCGAGCCGGCACGCAAATGCAGTAAATATATACAGGAGTAATTGGATGTGATGTAGGATATGGGTGAGGGGCCGCTCAAAACATTCTTTCTTCAGCACTCTATCAGCTCGCATGAAACAGGAGGCAGTACTTTCTATTTACTGTACTGTTAATTAATACTTGAGCACTAGAGTTTCATTAAGGGGAAGATACTTGTGTGCTCAGTGGTAGAAGGTAAAGAAGTACAAAAGTAAAAGTACATCTGTACATAACTTTGGTCAGTCGGACAGTTTTTTCTTTTACTTCTCTACATCTGAGAGCTGGTATCTGAACTTTCTAACTTCACTACATTTTTAATAGAACTAAACAGTAATAGAAAGTGCTTTTCTTTCCTGTTTGAGACCACCTGAAATGTTATTTCTAGCACTTTCTATAGTTGGTATGCATCTCAAATTTGAGCTCAAATTTGAACTAGAAACATTAGAAAATCAACACAGCTGAACAAAAATCAGCTCTTTTTTATTATTACTTGACTCTGACTTGAACACTACCTGACTTTTCTTTTGGTAAATTAGTATATATTTTTTTGTTTTCCCCCAGCTTTAAAATCCATTTTAAAATGGATACTTCCATGCTTTTAGTGAAATAAATTTTTTCATGCCATCCTGTATCTGTACTTTTACTAAGTAAAAAAATTGAGTACTTCTTCCACCAGTGGCCAGACTTACTCAGTTTACTGCTACTATCATTAGACCAACTGTTCTAACCCGTACTGCAAACATACTTCTACTCACTTGAGGAAAAACAATATCATCAATCATTCGAACAGACAAAGTTATAAGCGTAAAGCACGTTGTATTTAATAATTAACCTGAACCTGTCAGAAGAACTAAAGAAAAGTATTCCTTCAGACTTAGACCTGCCAAGATAACATGTTTTGAAGTACAATGCTGCTGCCATGTGCTACTGGTACAATAACCCTAAAGAATGATAATCCTTGTAATCCCTTTTCTAATTGAGCTTCAATAAACTAACAGCACAAAATGAACGCTCAACTTACTCAGATAATTATTATTTGACTTCCTGCAGTTCAAACGTTAACATACAACAAAATATTTAGCAAATAAAAAAGTGCATACGATCTAAAATAACATTCTGGATGATCGATGCAGTAATTATTGTAACAGGCCTATCCACACCGGTCTAGCCCAGGCAGTAGTGTACCTGGTTATGTTTATGCAGCGCAGACGAGCGGGCGAGAGGGGAAATGGCCATCTTCCAGCAGCCCGGCATAGAGCGATGCCTCACACCAACCCTGTGCGTCTGCCGGCTGCATGATTAATCTCGCCTGTCAAAATGCTCACCCCGAGAATTCCTCTCTTAAGAGTTGGCACCTCCACTGTGATCCCTGGCATGTAAAAGTATGAATATGTAAACCGAGGACTCAACAGGAGATAGTCAGTGCCTCAGCCGTTTGATAAAAGCTGAGATAGCGGTGTAAGCAAATGCCACATATTAAGCTCAAAATAATGTGGAAGGGAGTTAAAGTGAAAGTGTGTTTCTCTCCATTTGGATTTATTTAAACAGAGAAGGAACAGATGGGGTTGTTTATTGGTAGACGTATGGGAAGCTCACAGAAATTCAATTAATATCATTAAATGTTTGTTGTTGTAAATTGTTTATTGTATGGTGAACTAAAGACGTGTTCTGCTGATTTGCAATTTGCCAACTGAACAATGGACAGTGGCAAAATTTCCCAAAAGCTATCTCTATGTAACTGTTTCAAACTGCACTCACACAACTATGTATAGAAAAGTACAAGGAAACTGTGTATTTATAAGCAAAAAGGAAGCTTAAACTTATGATTCAGTCCCGAATGTTCAGCAGACTCACTCCATGTCTTCCTTTTTATTTGGCCGACAAAGACAAATGTTCACCTCTGGCACCATAAACTGTTTAACTGACTAAGCAACTAAGGACCTACAGAACTAAGATGGGGGCCTTTAGCAATTGAACCATTGAAGCATACATTTGTCTGCAGGAAAAAAGGTCATCGCTAAAAAAATGAATGACACAAACCGAACCAATGCTCAAAGACTGGACTGACATAGTAATAGACATTCAGACTTAACTTGAAAATGGACTATGGGACATGTATGTTAGACAGTAGGTTTTATTGGATGTCTTTTGTTTCCCTTTATTTAATTGTCTCTCTCTCTCTCTGCATCAGATCAGTTTATTACCATACTTACCAACATTCTAGACAACGCGATTAGATTTCCATGGAGATAAGAAAATCGTGGACCCTCCATAGAAAAAGTTACATAGTGCACCTTTAATCAAAAATGAAAACTGAGTCTTTAAAACTAAGAGTGTGACACCATTAAGCCATTGATATATTTCCTGTACTCTCAGTTTCTAACGTGTACTGTCTACTCTTCCTCAGCTCTCAAGATGAAAATCAAGGAGGTGAAAAAAGAGAAAGGAGATAAGAAGGTGATAGCGGCTCAGAAGAAGAAGAAAGTCCTGAAGCAGGGAGCTCTGCGAAAGAAGGACCTGAAGAAATTGACTCTGTACATCAAAAACGGCGCCAACTGCCCTTGCTCGCAGCTCGACAGCCTGGGGTCAAACTTTCTCATCATGGGACGCAAGGTGGACCAGCAACTCCTCATCATGTCCATCCACAAGTGGGACAAGAAAAGCAAGGAGCTCAAGTTTGCCATCAAGTACATGAAGTCTCATCAGTGTCCCACCTACCACACTGTGTTCCAATGAGGGACACTCCCATCCTTTTCATTTTTTTTTAACTTACAATAGCATCCCAGCCTGCTGTATAGTCACACATCTTACACATCCAGGTTTCCAAAATGGTAATAACTCTTAATTTGAAACAATAATAGAAAAAAAAGCCATGATTCATACGATTACTAAGACGGGAATTTCCAAACACTACATAAAGGGCATGACTTGGCATAACTTTCCCAATTAGTTCACTCCACATTTTATATTGTACAAAGACTAATGAACAGTAGGGTATTCAGATAAACACTAGATTGGTAGATCAGGGCTTTTTTCAATGTTTCAATTTGTATTTTTATAATGGAAAGGAGATCGATGGGACCTGCAAAGTATGGACTATAGATGGCATTTCCGCTGACTTTGTTTGGCACTATCAAGGACCAGAAATGAGACTTGAATCTTTTGGCTTCAAGGCGGACAAAGAGGCAGAGACTCTATACGTGTTGTTTGTTTAGTTGTTTTCATGTATTTGGTATGAAATGTAAATCTAATCTTACATAATGGTACATAGCAGCTGAATTTACACCAGCAGTAAGAGAGCAAATTTACCTACAATACTTTACAATCAGTTAATCAATGAATAGGAATCCTTTTGTAATATTTTTCCCAAAAAATAAATGAATAAACATATCTGAATTTTTCTACAAAATATGTTTGTTTGGGATGTGCTGTTTTTTTCAGTATATTATATAGTGCTGTGTAAACTCTAATGTATAAAACCAAGAGAACATATTGTCTAAAATTTCTCTCATGTCAAACTTTGGGACAGTCTTTAAACATCTCGTATTTCCTTGAAGAGGCCATACCTGGAGGGCTGATGAATGAAGCCAATGAGGAGGTGCCAAACGGAGCAGCTTCTCGGATGGCCCTGCTGTGAGTGTGAGTGTATAGACCTCTCACTGCAGCACTGAGGCTGAACTCAGGGCCTCTGCAGGAACACACACAGGTAAACACAGTTCAATGTTTATGAAGTTATTGTCATAAAATAAAAATGACTCATATAATTACTCCTACAGTATAAACTGATATGGATATGTTGATATTACAGATAAAATGATATATGAAGTAAAAAGGTCAAGAAAAAAGTTATAACATTTATGACACAATAACAAACTACAGTTTTAATTCTCTGTGTTACATTAATACTCAGGAAATCAAGCAAATTACACAAAACTATTACTACACTAAAGAGAAAACCCCTGTAAAAGTACTTTATGCTTCAGTTTTGAGTACATGGTATTTCAAGTAAAACAGAACAGTAAAACATTCTGACATTGCATGCTGAGTTTTTTGCACAGATTTTTGTACACAACAAAAGAGATGCACAAGATAAAACAACAAAGTTTTTCACTAAAAAAGTCTCTGCAATCAAGTAGTATTCAAATTACTTTAGACATTTTATAAAACAGAAAATGAAAATGTATTTTGTGATATAATTAAAGCAATCCATCTTATAAAAGACACCTTAAACAAAAACATAAGTCGGTGAGCTTTATGGAAAGCTTTATGGCGCTTTAATGAAAAATGAACCTACAGCCTGACGACCCACCACAAATGTCTTAATGTCTTAAGTCTTACACAAAGCCAAAAGAACAATGTCTTACTGACAAACGTCATCAAACCCACCCAGAATGCAATTACGGCGGACACAAAAGCAGATTTAATAAAGAGATTTGACATCTTTGTACTTTACAGTGTGAGATAGATTGAATGTGACAGTATATTATGTTAGCTGTCTTACGCCCAAAATGTTCCTGGAATCTGAAGACTTTGGACTTTGTTTCAAGCATGAAGGCCAGTAAAACAGCAAGCCCCTTCCAGCTGATTGTACTGATAGTGCATGCTATGACTAGGAATGACTTTAAAAACATGGCTAATTAGTCAATTCCTGTCAGACATGAGTGCCTTAAACTCAGATTAAAGAACATATACATCGCCAGCGATGTGTGTGATCCAACCCAGTTAAGCATGTCTTCTATAGGGGCTTTTGAGAGAAAATGTGCATGACAGGCCACTAGGAGGAGACAGCTCAGGGCTGAGGCTGGTGAGGAAAGACAAAAAGGTGAGAGACGGGAGAGGGAGGAGAGAGTTGGCTTAGACCCTACATATACTCATCAACGCCTGGATAAAGGTCACTTAGTGGAGTTAATAAGGGCCTGATGAGGGACCACTGACACATAGAGCACACACACACAGCTCAGAGGCATGCTGGGAAAACACTAGTATTAAATCACGTTAGCTCATTCTGCTCCTGTAGGACCTTCATCAAACAACCTTCTTTATGTAGCCGCAAGTTTCTCTGCCAGGACTGTCCTCTTCTTCAATACTTTTATCATTATCCTATCGACCCCTTACAAAATGATGCCTCTTTAACACATATTCTGTGTCTGATAAAACGTTATTGCAGATCAGCCAGTGCCAATAAATAATCTAACCAAGTTTTAGTTCATTATATTCAATACATTTCAGAAGGAGAAGGCAGTTTGACTCATAAGGTCCATTGTATTCTTTCCACAGACTACACTGGGCTCCTTTATAGCACAAATGAGAGTGGGATGAATCAGTGTTATTTCATGAGCGAGTTGGAATAATGTGATCACATCATGCGTGCACATGCATACTCTCATCCACATGAGTTAGTTAACCAGATTTGACTGAACAGTCCCAACAGAAAGAGACCATTATACAGTGTGTAGGGAGAGCCAAATAATGTTGATTAGCTGCAGCCTGGCACACACACACACACACACACACACACACACACACACACACGCACACGCATGCACGCACACACACATACACACACATCCATGCACATACACCCACGCATACGCATACACACACACACACACACACGCACGCACGCACACACACACGCGTGCATGCACGCACGCATGCACACGCATACACACACACACACACACACACACACATGCACGCACACACGCACGCACGCACACACACACACACACACACATCCATGCACATACACCCACGCATACACACACACACACACGCACGCACGCACACATGCACTCACACACCCATGCACACACGCACGCACACACGCGCGCGCACACACACGTACACACATGCTGTGGTAGCATTAAATCAGATCAGGTTCTCAACCAATGACCAGTGGACCACCTGTCCACAGGAAGGGAGGACAGTGAGTTATGTGCTTGTTTTATACAGAGGAGGGTCAGAAACAGCAGAGAAGCATGGAAGTCTTATATAATGAATTACTGAATTTGTTATGACAAAGTTGTCTTTTCTATGCTATGTGTATAATGACTAAAGCGTCAATGTAAAGCCTGAAATGTGGCTCACAAAAGTCACACCTAATCTAATCATCATTTATTTATTTCAGACTCAGGGTCCATAATAAGACGCACAGGACGGACAACTACAACAAAAATACAAACAAGGTTATAAAAGACAGCTGTACCAGTGTTTCCATAAAGCATCACCACAAGAAAGTTCTCATAGGAGCCTGAATAGTGTGGACTCGAGCCTGACAGAACAGGAGTCTGGCACTGCTGGACCTGGGCTTTTTCAGCAGCATTCTGAGTGCATCATTGTACGCGACTAAGCTTCTGGATTGCAGCCTTCTTATATTTAGACCACAGGGGTGCTGTGTACAGAGGTGTACAGCACGTTTTAAATAGATTCATTTTTGTTTCAAAACGAGGTCAATAGGTCAAAGAGAAAAATGAAGATGCATTTCCATCTTGAAATTGTGAACAAATATGAAATTTCATGACCAGAATGCTGGCTTGGGCATATAGTATACGACATGGCCGATTAATATCATCATCATCATCATCATGACAGAGGCGATCTGTGATGAAGTGACTCAGATATTTTGTTTTGTTGCACACACTTAATATTTGGCCAGACAGGTAAAAGTATGGGAAGCAGAGGTCCTTGTCCCCTTTGGTCCGACATATTAGTACAACACTCATGCATCATGTGCATCATATATAATGTCATACGTAAGTCCATACTCTGGGCAAACAGTCAGCAGTTGTTGAAATCCGGAACTTTGGGAGAGAGAATGGCCAAGTCATCAGCATTCATGAAGTGATTTATGAGTATTGCTAATCACACATCCTGTTCTGCAGTCATCTAAAACTCACTTAAAGGTAAAGATAAATTTCACATTGATACTATGACATGCATATTTCTTTTAAATCTAACACAATTTTATTTATAGAGTATTTATAGAAATCTGGTAAAATCGCTTGCAGCAGACGCTCTCATCACTGACATCAGGCCAGTTTGAAGTTACGGTCTGATTATGTTAAAATGCTCTACAGCAATATAAAAAGCAAATGTCCTTAATCATTAATAACAACAGTGACAAGGAAAAGAGAACTGGCTCAGGACTAAGAGAGGAGACAGAGCTGCATAGGTAAACACCTCAGCCGGTCTCCTGGGACATGCGTTTTCGGAAACAATCACACTGCCCTCCGAGTGTGTTGAGCAGTGGAAAATGAATAAATTAATAGGTGGAGTAGGCGTCCCGTGGGCAGGGTCACGGAGCATCTGTGAAGGTCATCAGGGTGTCCCAAACCTGCTGTTTCCCCCTGAAGAAACATGTCAGAGCCGAGATTTACAACTGCGTGGAAAGCACACACTCCGACACACACGCCCAGTCTGCAACACCCAGCCATCAAAGAGGAAGGACTGACAGGTAAAACCAAAAACGCTCCCAGGTTTTACGTGAAGACATATGGCAGGATGCAACAGCTCACATATTTACTGACAGACATAAAGTTGCAATGAGATGACATGGGCTGGAAATATTTATCCAGATCTGGAAAGAAATCTGTCCTTTATAACAAAAATCCTGTGTCTAACTGGACAGGAGAAAGAAATATCTGTTTAGTCTTTTACATATTTAATGTGAGTGTCGAAATAATTGTGCAGCTGGAAAAAAGAGCAGTGGAGATGTTTTTGATCAGATTTGTCTATTATTCATACACATACACACATACTTTCCTGGGAAACAAACAAAAACTCTTCTAATCCTCAACATCAGAAAAACACTCCATTTGCACCATTTGTTTTTACTTTACACAACAGCACCGTTTCTTTGTTGTTGCGTTATTTCCTTTTCTTACTGTCTCACGCAGCAGGTTTCCAATTTACTAACTATATGATGAAAAACTGGGCCATGTTAAAAGAACGGTTGGCATAATATAGTCATGAACAGTTGGAAGCTTTGACCTTCAGAGACCATACAGCTCTTTGGCCCCTTCATCACACGCTCTGTCAACAGCAGCTTATAAAGGAGAGAGACATCACTGACAGACAGCACCGAGAGAGAGACAGGACAAACACAGATCGAGCCGGGTATTCAAAAAGTCTACGGCTATAAACTCATAGACAAGGAGCTGCTCAACGTTCAAATGAAGAGCCTTTTCCCATTAATCGACACATGTATTTCTGTTTCATTCATACCAAAGACCGACCCAAGCCAGTTTTAAATTGAGTTGCCAACTGTCCCTCTTTTGGTCATCCATTTGGCCCTCAGTACTCACTTATCAAGAGAACGTCCCACCTTTTCACCTGTGTCACACTGAAATAGTGATATTTCCATAGAAAACAGGATAACATGCAAACATAAAAACATAACTTTGGGGTTCTGCCTTTCTGGGTTATACTATGACGTGATCTATTGCTATTCCAAACTCTCTAACTATGTTTTGAAAGGGAAAAAACATTGAAAATGATATGTTTTTTTTTTTTAAGGAGTCTTTATCTATAAACTTTACTTTATCATAGCCATTCCACCATGTCCCACCACATAGCTCAACTTGTCTCACTATTACAAAAAAACCAAAAACTATTGTTGGTATTCGAAAAGCTCAAATCACAGTAATAAGACTATTCAGTAAAACGTTATAATAACTTAACTTATATTGGTCTTCATAAAGCATGAATGAAGACTTAGACTGAAGAAATTGTTTCTTCAAAATAAGCTTAGTATCTGTTTAATATTAAACTAATACTAATACTTAGTATTTTAATACTATAACACCCAACCACAAGCAATTACTACACCTAAACCAGTATACTTTTCAGTTTAGTTTTACTCCTACTTAAGTAATATTTTTATTAAATTAAAGGTCATCTTAATTGAGTAAAGTTTTTGGTTTTTCTTCCAAGTGAGTGAGTCTACAAGTTACAAAAGCTTTATGTGGAATTAAATTATTTGAAAATGTGTGTCTCTTGCACCTCTCCATCTGATCATTTGTATTGGGCAATTTTGTGCTTTATCCAAATTTTGAGCATTATTTAATGTGTTGTCCTTGCATTCACTTGAAATTACAAATCCAAAGTACATCCATTATTCTTACTTGAGTAATTTCTTGGACCAGCCTATTTATTTGAACAGTTTTTGGCTACTTTGTCCACTTCTAGTTATTATGAAGTGGTACATGCATTTCTAAACACATAAAAACTTAAGAATAATGTTTTGTTTGATTTGTAGTGTTTAATAAAATGAAGATTGCAATAACAGTAAATGTGTTACTCATTGGAGAAATAGGCCTGCTGTATACTGTATAACCCTTAATCCTTCAACACAGAGCCAGATGCCAGAGTACAGTGTTCTTCAGTTTTGCTGCTCACAATCCCCGGAAAAGGGTAAGGTAGGGCATCTGTGTCAAATCTGCATACTAGGAGGCAGCCAGTTGCCATGGATACCTTGGAAAATAAAAGCTGATGGGAAAGAGGATTGAGATCATGTTTCAATGGACCTCTGACCCTTTGCTCTTAAATGCTCTTGGATGGAAGTTATGATGGTCATTTTTCCGTTAAGGGCAGCTCCCTCCGTGGTCACTCTGCTCTTCCACTCTCTTCTCACGACTACAGACTCACTGCTGCCCACTTTGTTGATGTAGAGGGACAAGTCAACAAGTCAATGGTTCCCTGAGTGGAGCTTAACTTATAAGGCTCCGACTGTGCTGCTGCAGCCCATCACACAGATATGAACATATACATGACCTGCTAATTAACCTAATGGGTGCTCTTTAAACACATGGTTTTGATGTGTGAACATGTTTGTCTATGTAAGCCTGTGTGCAGTACAACATTTGATGGATGCCTATGTAATTTCATAAGCTAATAATAGTATTTAAGAGTTTTCTTTCCTCCCCACCAAGCCAAAGCAAACACTACAATGTATTAGTATCAGTGGTTCAGAGACTCTATAAACAGTGCATTGAAATGAGGTCAATAGGTCAAAGAGAAAAATGAAGATGCTTTTCCATCTTGAAATTGTCTATTTCCAGACATAGGGGTGACACAGGGATAATTTAGAGTTTTTGTGGTTGCATGGAATACATTTAAATTGCTAAAATATCTTTTAAAATAAGTCACTGGAATCTTCACTGGGAACCACATGCAAGCACGAGCTATTTGTCAAGCTAAATATTTAAATAGAACTAGCCCAAAATAAGTCGTGTTAAATAAAATAAGAGTTTGAACAGTGTTTACCGAGCTTGTTGTGAAAGGGGACTGTTGACTTTAGAGATGAGCAGTATATTCTCAAACATACACAGTTTGGAGGGGTTAATAACAGGTGGGGAAAATGTATGAGGACATGTTATTCAGAATCAACTTTACTGAGCTTTTTTATGTTTATTCAAAGTTATATTTTGATTGACATGTTTGAATAATCCTGTTTTGTCCTGCAACTGAGGCTCGAGTGCTCAGAAAAGTCCTGTTTTCACCTACCCCCTTTCCCCACCAATATTCTGTACTTGATTGCAAAAAAAAAAAAAAAACGGAGACTCCAAGTGATACATGAAGATATCAGTTCTGTAGTTTTGAACAGGAAGTCAATGGACCCATTTCTTTTATTAAGCCATTTTAGAACAATAGAATGAACAAAATGTAAAATGATGACACTTGCTATAATTCAATATGTCTCCTTTAAACACTGAAGAACAGCATATTACGTAATAGCAGTAATAGTCATTATAGTAGCATATCACTTTTTTTGCACCTCTGTTGAAGCAGCACAGTGTAACCTTGAGGCTCGTGGCCGCAGTGAGTCGTGTGTGAGAGTGAAAACAGGACCCCTCAGACTCTAATGGCACCTGATGATAGACTGTCTGCCTGATGAAAGCTGCAGCAGCACTGAGAGACACAGAGCAGGGGTGGACCACAGACATCCACTGATAACCTGCTGCTAACAGAGACTTCACACTTTCCACCCATGCGTACGTCATATCGTAAAATACAGCCCCAATAATGACCAATGCTTTAACTCCACACAATCGTTAATAGCTTTCAAATCCGCCTCAAAATTTCTGGAGAAGCGTGTTGGAATTGGCTCGCTTGGCGGCCTTTCAAGACACAGGGAGTGGTTGTCTACAGAATGACATTGACAATGAACACAGGTCCCGGATGGTCGCTTAACTGTGGATGACCAAAGACATGATGTTAACCATATGGCACCACATGTCACTCAAAATATATTAAATCAGACTTTGTGGATCGGGGTTACGCCAACTACCTACCACACATTTGAAAAGGCCACTGTGCAAAACAAAAAACCAACATGCACAAGTATTTATGGGTTGCCAAGCTTGCCACAAATCATTTGCCTCTTAAACACTGGATACATCGATGTATATTGAGTTGTCTTTTCTTTTATATTCTGTGAGCTTCAGCCAATAACACAAACAGCTGAGAGAATAAATTGGAATGGAAATATTTGCTGCTGCTATTAAAACGTAGCATGTTAATTTGCAATAACTGTAAATTTGAAAGAAATGTCTACTCTCTCGCAGTTCAAGCTTGAATCCAGTTTTGCATTTGTTTCTCATTGGTACTTTGTATTTACACTGAATGCCATTTTTACTCTTACACATACTTCTATACATTTATATAATTGCCACTTAAGGATGTCACAATATCAAATTTTAGTATAACGATAATTGTGAGAAGAAACATCATGATTTTATGAGTATTCACGATTGCTGAAACACTGAAATCCTTAATGTGCGTAAGTCTACCTTTATGAAATTAAACTTTCTAAATGAAGAAGTTAGGATATTGCCACACAAACAGCAAGGTAAAAATCTACTTTACATGCAGTAAGACTTTTTTGGAGTTTAGATTGAAATGAAATTACTCATTGTTGCAAACAGTCTCACAGTTAATATCTTTTAGTTCTTACGATTATATCGTGACCTGAATAATCCCGATTACTGATTAACTAAATAATCTTGCCATCCCATATTGCCACTATGTCACCATTGCGACATACGGCAAATACTGTGTAAGTTTCAGTCTTTAGTTCCAGTTAAATAACATCAGATACCACAATCAAACCATCACAACATATCCACACGACTTTACACAGAGAGCAAACGAAGTGAAAATGTGACGATGAGTGACGTCAATAGTAAAAAGCTCCAAAGGTCAACCAAACATTTACACTGCAGACCCTGGACGAGCACTCATCAATCTGGAGACTGCGCTGAGGTGGTGTGATCCATCCGACAGATAGCATCGTTCATCAAACAAACTCTGGAAACTCTACCCTGCTCCACGCCTGCTCTCACACTGCCCTGCTTTTTACCTGCAAACAGTCCAACATGGAAAAATATACAGCAAGAATGGTTAAATTAATATGCCAGTGAGGCTATATGCTGCAGGGGAAATTAGCATAGTAATATTACTCCTAATGTCTCCTACATAGTTAGAAAAGGGTAGTTCAGTTTGAGAATGGTCCTTTTGTTACTGGGTCAAAAGAGAAAAAAGCTGGGGACAGACTGGGATGAGGTTAATGTATGTCTTCGTTGTACTTTACACTATATGCTGTTTGATAGTGAATGGGAAATTCTGTGAACAACAGGGCTTCAACTAACAATTATTTTAGATACAAATAAAGTTTGACTGATTCTAGATAGAGAATATGACCAAAATAAGGTGTATTATTGACAAAAATCTGAAATATTTTATACTCTTTTTGGACATTTTGATTTAATAATACTACTGAAATAAATTATTGAATAGGTATGATTTGACTTATAATAATACATACAACTTTAGTTTGTTGGATGACACTTTAAACTGTCAAAACATCAGATGTGCGTAAATTGTCTCTGTATTTTCAATGGCACGTTGCTTTGACGACATAGGTGGAGGGATTACGTTTTAGAACTCCATCTGCATCTTCACAGATGTAAACCTATAATATAATTATATAACTATAATTGGTGACCTCCCACCAAACTAAGTCATAATAAGACCATTTTGAGAACCTGTCATATAGACTTTAAGTAGTTATAGTAGTAGATGTGGTACTTAAAGGGTGATATAGCAGTAATTACAGTAATACTTCAATAAACCAAAGAGTAAACATATTTATTTATAATGGTACTTAGTGGTAAATGTGCTGGTAATTACTGTAGTAATTAACAGCTAATTAACAGTGATAGCAGGCTTTATTTAAAGTGAGACATACTGAGACTTACACTGGTAGTCAGTGGAAACTGTATTAGTAGGCTACTTACTGTGGTAATTAACAGCCAATTAACAATGATAGCACCTTTAAGTCTCTCTAAAGGTGCCACTATAAGCACCACTAAGTCATCCTTTCGGTGCCACAAACTGAAATTGTAACTACTACAAAATATATACCAGTATCTGTCAGTACAAGTACCACTCCAAGTACCACTGTAAAAACCACTAACACTGGAAATATGCCGCCATAAATACCCACTAAGCAATGTATTTTAGTCTTAATAGTCAATTAATCATTGCAGCCCTAGTGAACAAGGCGACAAAACATTTCTGTTGAATACGTTTGTAATTACACACAGTACATTAGCTTTGGCCTTTTGAAGAAACTGCTCTCCATTTGTTTGTAGATTGGGGTTAGAATAAGAAGCAGAGAAGAAAGGTTGCGTCATGTGGGTGGTGTACATGTTTTGTTGGCCTTTGGAAGCGTTTTACTGCTGACGTCAACTTTCATCAGAAGTTTGGACTGTTAATTTGTACTGCTAATTTTTGGATTGGTACCGCATTACATAACAAGAGGCCCCCGAGAGCTGCTGTTGTCTTTACTGCTTAAGTCTAAGTCTGGAGGGAGATTGCCTGATGGAAGTCCAGAGCACCTGACACAAAAAGTTCAAGTTTAACAAATAAAATTACAACCAATCTCAGGAGATCGCCAAGTCCAGGACAAATCTGATCTTAATCTTTTTGAATTCCAAATAAATGAAGAGGCAAGAAGAGTCATCAAAACATGTTTAAGATCAGAAAAAATAATCCAAGTGAAAGGACAAAAACATGCTGGAAAGCGCACCATCTATAACCCTTTATGTTCTGTGTATTTAAGCTATAAGTTAGATTAACCAATTGAATAGGTGCAGTAGTTGCAAAACAGAAGGTCATCTTCATGCTTATACATCCTTGGATTCAATTTTGCTGATTGTATCTAATGTTGGAAAGAACAAAAACATATCTTAAGCATTTCCTAGAAGAGTGTATCCGTGCAGTGGGTGGCAGACACATTACGTACACATGATTAGTTTGAACTGGACGCTGCACACATTAAGGCCTTTTTTAAACTCATTACTGACTAAAATACAGCCCTGTATTAATGTATACACAAGGGACAGTGTTTGGGAGATGACAGCGCACAGATGCAGTGTTGATAAAGCATACTTACAGCAGACATCCTGTGTGTATTAGAGAAGACATGGCTCCAGTCGGCCTACACACTTAAGCTACAGGCACAGCAGGACTAATGTAAACCACCAAAGTAATACATAGGAGAGCTTTTAAGACACATTACAGCTAAAGATGTACTATGTCACTTTTCCATCTTGTGTTTATTCAAATACAGGTGTTTTTGCTCAAAAATATCTTGAAAAACATGCATTAATGTGAGCTAATAATAACTAAATGTTTTCCACCTGTGCAAAGATAATGTACACATGACAAATGTGTAGCCCTAAAAAACTGTGCTCCTCATTTTAATGCTTACAGTGAAACATTCCAGGCAAAGCAATAGCATCTCCAAATAGACCTGCCCCCACCACCTCCAGCAGAAAAGTGACACCTTTAACAAAATAACAGCTTCATAGTAACAGTTACAAAGTGCAGTCAGCGTTTTTAAATCACCGTTAATCCTGTCCAGCAGATCAGTGCACGGTGCTGCAGTCCATGTACTTTAAACACGACAGCAGACATTTCCTGACTTTACATCCCTAATGTATCCAGTCAGGTGTGAGCTCTCAGCACATAGGTGGTCCTGGCTGCTCACTGAAGGACTATTGTTGACCAAGAAAACTTATATGAACTGAGCAGCAGTTACAGCTTGTCAAATTAAACGAGGTCAAGCAACAGGATTATGAAGAAAATGATTGTAAAGAAATACAAAATGGACAAGGTTAGGGTAGTACCATGGGGTGAAAAAGAGAAAGTAAGACCAGCAGAGGCGGGTGGAGTGATCGTCTGAGTCCAGTAGACCCAGGAATGTTAATCCTCTTTGTGTCTCCAAGCAATGATTAAACTTTTCTAATATCAGCCATGACGAGGAAAAACAGGTCACAAATGGGTCAGAGAGGGACATGAACAACAAGTTTAAATCAGCTGGTTATGCTCCCGGCTTTAAAAATTACAGCGCAAAGCAACATTTACTCCCTGTGGACATTGATGCTAAACTCCTGGTGTAATCTGGCATATCTTTCACCTCTGCCTGCAGTTATCACATGGCAGCTACTGTGTTAAGGTGACTGGAGCCAAGTGGACAAGTCACACAGAAGCGCTTTGTGGCTACGCTAGGCTAATCAGAGATCAGAGGTCATCAACAAACAGTGTGTTGTTAACCCTGCACTTCCTGGAAACTGTGCTCTCAAGAGGAAGATGAAGAGAGGGCCGAAGCACATTTTCCACACCTCGGGATCCCACAAAGCCCTTGGGATAGATTCTACTTTTCATATGTTTTTCCTCTGCCAATTTCCAATAAGTATCAATTCAATTTATTTTTGTATATAACCCAGTACCACACTGAAAACAGATAAACAACTGTACTATGAAGTAGATGTAAAAGTGGTGTACCTGCTTTGTCCTGTCAGTCTTCCCGATGTTTCAACAGTGTGTCACTGCTGCCACAGCCCATTTGTCAACTTCAGAACCATCACCATCTAGGCCCGAGAGAATCTGCCATATTTTTCTTCAAAAAGACATATTATGCTTGTTTCTGGTTTACTGATAATCCTATTTACATACGTGGATCATGATTTTACATTTTGTAATTCATTCATTCATTGTAAAACACTATTTATATTTAGTACAACTTTATGAAATAGACCCATGGTATCATTTCATAACAACAACTGATTTAAATTTATGGTGTTTTTGTTTTTATAGATGTATGATCTGAATTGCAGGACAATACAGAATTACAAAAATTCAAGATATAACCCTGAGTAAACTAATAATGAGTGAAAAACATTATAAGATTGTAAAAAGTTTGATTCTGCATAATTTGTCTCCTTTCAATAACTAAATCGGTTCTGTCTAAACAATCTCTTCATTAACTCTTCCTGATTGAAATGATGCTATATCGTCCAGGAATAAAAGCCTGCTGTAACTTACTTTATCAGCAGTGAAAAGATTCTGTGTTTAAGTGCATCGTCATGCTCAAAAATAGCAGAATTTTACAGTGTGTTTATTGTGACTGCCATTGACACCCTCTCAGCCCTTTTCACACGCTCTCACTTGACTCTAAATATACTCCACCCTGAAAAGCAGTGCAGATCTGATCATTAACATTCTTACAGTGAATGGTAGTTTTATCACTTGAGCTACACAAAGCGGCCGCTGGCTTTGAAGTTGAGTTATAGTCAGCATCTCCGCTCATCTGTGATCTGCAGAACTGAACCACTGCTGCAGCCCGTCTCCATCACAGTGAGGCACGTTTATCAAAACTGCAGCACAGGGAAAACTTAGATTAAGAAAGTGCTATGTGGCTGACTTCAGTTATGTGATCAATGACCATTCTCAATCTAAAGTCCCCTCTGAGGAAATGATACTTCAGGTCCACACACACAGTATGGATAGCAAATCTGTGAACATCCAACTACAGCAGCTAACAAATGATTACAGCCTTGGGTCAATACTGTAAATAAAACATTGTAAACAAGGACATTCAAGCAGCATTACACATTTTTTCTCTTGCTAAGTCTAAGTGGAGATTGCTTAAGCACCTGATTCAAAAGTTTAACAAATACAATTCAAATCAAACCATATCTGGAGATCTCCAAGTCCAGCCTAAATGTTTTTGCATTCCAAATAAATGAATAGGCAAGAAGAATCATTAAAACATGTTCAATTCAGAAAAAAACGAGTCAAGAAAAGCAAAGTCATAAGAAAGAGCTATGTGTGTTGCTGAATTACTAAACTTTGGGAATAAAGCTGACTTAGTGTGAGTCGGGGTGAGAGATATTGACAAAAATGAATATCGCAATTTTACTTTGGAGTACCACGATAATGATAGTCAAACAATATTATCTCAAACCAACAGAAATGTGTTAAAACATGTCTTTAAGTGTTTTAGTTTAGGTTTAATTAGCAGATTTGTAATTTAATCTGATTTCTTTTAATACTAGCCACATGCCAAAAGGTTTGTGAGATCTAGAAACAAGACAGATTAGCCACCTACTTTCACGTTCACAGTTTGAAAATCAGGGCCCATAGTTGTAAACTAATTCTCTAATTACTCATTTATTCATCCATTATTTTTTATAACAGACACATTGAAAAGGTGACAATCCACAGTCTATAGGAATAGCTCAAACTGAAATGGCAGTTAATACCCATCATTGCTTGAGTCACGTTACATTTCAGGTGGCAGGACATCCCACAGGTGAGATCCTCTGTCCCCTGATGCACATTCCCTAAGCAAGCACTCTCCAAAACACTGCTGGTTGCCATGGCAGTGCACTGGCCTGAGTAAATAAGAGGCTGCAGGGATGAAGCCCGCAGAGGGGTCAGAGGCAGACGTGAGGGGGCGCAGGGCTGTGTGTGGCTGTATACTGCCCCCATGGGACAGACCCTGCCAGAGACATTAAGCTCTGCAAACATACAATGACATCTTCATTTAGTCAGAACTGCTCCACTGTTTACGTCACATCCACAACAAAAAGAGAATGTATGTGCATAAAACATATACATTAAAATGATGGCGCTATATGCAGATGACAAACCTTTTAATCATTGTTAAGCTATGCATTGCCGGTTTCTAAAAGACGCCATAAAGCAAATGCATGTAAGCAATTGTAGAGAGTCGAGTGATTATTATAGAGTTCTTCTATAGGCCTCCCGAGTCCTTTTCCATAATCTACTCTTGAAGTCAGTTTTAAATCAAATAGAATCACAATCTAAATACACGCTCAATCAAACTAAATACCCATGTATCAATTTCTCTCATGTGCTTTGCATGTAAAACCTTATAAACAGGAAAAGAACTATGCCTGTGTAAGCTATTTGGTTCGTTTAATGTGCTGGACATAAAAGAGTCCAGATAAGTTTAAATGCGGATTTGGCATCTGCCCTGTGTTTATATGAGCCGTGACCTCACTCCTGACCTCAGTGCACTTGGACTGCAGGACACACTGTACACAGTATCTCATGGTTTGGGCTCTAAACAGCACAACAGACGCCAACTCTCTGCAGAGCAGTCTGCAGGAGCACACTCCAGGTCTGTGGGTGAGGAGACAGCACTTCACCCTGCACAGTCTACACTATGCTGCAAAAAATAATATTAGTGGAGTCAACTTGAATTCAGAATGTCAATCTTAATTTGAGGAGTTTTGAGTTTATATGTGTTTACTTTATGGACCCAGATTATTTGACTTGTTTGAAGATTTTTCTGAATGGTTTGGAAACATAACAACAATATCACCTTGAAAATGCCAACTCTTGTGCTGTCCGTTAAGGCAGCACATATTAAGTCAGGCTCTGTGCAGCCGACCTCAGCGTTGTGAGTTAGATTCCAGACTCCAACAATTTGCTGGATGTCCTCCCTTCTCTTCCCCCATTTCACACAACTAATAAAGCTTCTGCGCCAGAAAATTCTTTAAGAAATAAATAAGTAAATAAAAAGAGAGAATGCCCGATATCATCAGACCTCGGAAGCTATCAGGGTTGGGCCTGGTTTATATTTGGGAAAACGTGCTGGGAATACTAGATGATGCACTCTTTGCATCCAGAGTCCATGTACGATGATAGAGAGAGAGTTTATGAAAGGGAATGTGTGAAAACTGATGGAAATTAGCTCATAGTTTCAAACCAGCTTGATTAACACACCTAGCTCGTGTACAAATACACAAATAATTAAAAGAACATGTTCAGTGGGTAGGAAAGCTGTATTATAATGTTATTATATCATCTTCATATGAGTCATAAATACCTTGAAACACATTTAGTCATACACAATAAAAGTAAAACTGCCCAAATTCAGATTGAGATTCGGAAGTCACTTTTACTCATGCCATTTGCAATATTCCTTTTTGGCAGTGAACAGAGGTTCACATTAGAGTCTCACCCTGGGTCTGAGGTGGTTACAAACTGTTTAAATGTCTATCAGCAGCCTATAAATTAATATAATACTGGATATATTTGAGCCCACCCTTCCTCTGTTCATTTAGAACGTGTTACTGACATGTAGACACAGGCAGGGCACAGTGGTCGTCCCTGACATTTTAGACCCGTTTCTCTGTGGGTGGTCATTCAGTATGTCAGTATAGTGCGTTTAAATGCATATTCAACAGTATGAGACTTCACACTGAAAATAGACCTTTGTATGATTAACATATGCATAAGTCATTGCACAAATATAGTTAATGTGCACTGTCAAACAAGCCTTCATTCTGCCTATAGGAAATAAAATCTTGCACTTGGCAAGAAGAATGTGTATGAATATAAAAACAGCCTATTTTAAGCAGCTCTAATGGCTGCACAGAAGCATGTAGACAGGTACAAAGACACCTTAGAGAAGACTTGCTTTTTTTGGGTCTTTAGTTTTAAACTGTAACACTCAAAGATCATGATTTTACTTTTTTTTAAACTGTAAACCGCAATTTTGATTTATAAAAGCTAGAAACAGGATCATTGACTTCCTGTTTAAAACTGCAGTAGCCCATTTCTTCACAGTGCCATTTCAATGTAGTAGTAAGCTGCACAATTTCATTTAAATGTTTGTGTTGTTGAAAAATGGCTATGTGATATTTTTTGAACCTTCATCTATGACCCGGAGTCTGAATTCGATGAATATTGGCAAGTAAGTACAGAAAAGTGGGAATCAATAGAAATACAACAGTTTTGAGTTTATCGTGTAAGAACACTGTTATTAACATGTTTAAAAGCGAATTAAAAGACATGATAAGCCCCATAAATACCAAGACCACCTCAAACGATTCCTTGGTTGATCTTTAACACAAACTAACAGTATCGTTTCACATTTTCACAGAAAGCAGGTGTGCCTCTCTGAAGACTCATAAAACATTCAGGTCAAACCAAACCCTGACAGTGATCAGCGACAACCTGCCCAACACAGCTGTCAATCACATCCTGGCCCGTGCACAGAAGTGAAGGCAGAAAACTGTAGGAAATGATGGAGATTGAATTAGTGGAATAACATTCTTTGCATAAACACGCACACAAGTTCCTGTAGAGCTTGCTCAGCGGTGCTCACGGTAATTCTGTTTGATAGCTTTAAGAGCCCCAACTTCCATTTCTCTCAGAGCGCCAAGTATGTTTAAACACTTGCAGCTTTTTATTAGATTTGCTGTTTGGTCAGTGCTTTTGGATGACCTATGTAAGCAGGGCCAAATGCTACAAATGCAAAATACACTCTGAGATACGTGTACCAGTAATAGCTGTGAATGTCCCTATCCATAAGAAAAAGACTATGCTATGTTTTGTGTTATATAATTCAAATAGGAGTGAATTGTAAAGGTCAGCAATGGGCTAAGAAGGAAATGATTAGGGCCAGTGGAAGTTAAAGTGTAAAAGAGATGCTTAATTTGTCATCAGATATAGCTGAACATGCATACAATCCCTCTAACTGATATAGGCAAAACTAAAACATACCTGCTTATGTCAATGTTTTGTACAGTAAGGATGTGAAAATTGATTCTGATTATCCTTACATCTGAGACCAGCAGTTCTTATTGTATTGTTACTGCTCTAAAAGGACTGATACTTCTAAAATTGCAAATGACCTTTTGTCATGAAGCTGCATCATAAAACTTACAACACACAGTCAATATCGTACATGACTATTAGAACTAATACCTTGCATTAATTAAATAAATGTGTATATTATTTGGAATCTGAAGTGATACAGTCAATTTCAGCCGAGGAATTAATTGGAATCAAACTGAAAATGAAAAAGCTGGACTCTAGGGACATCTAGTGTTTCAAAGTGAATCCTACAAACAACATAAATTGACGTCAGAACAGAAGGCACTTGCTCCATTGACAATAAGCTACATTTTAGAATGCATTAATCAAAAACAGTTTTAAAAAATCTACAACCGGGATGAAAGCATGAATTTCAACCCCATTAACATTTGTTCAAAGAGGCTTTTGTGGTAATAAAAAATATATGTATAAATAAACGTATAATAAACTACATTTACAAATCATGTTTTTGGGTCCTGGTTCCATACATATTCTGTTTAAAGAATACAATACAATATGTACTGTATTGTACTGTAATGCGCACAACTAACCTCTAGATGGTGACAGACATCTTCTGCAACCAAACAGGTATCGGCATGAAGGTCCCCAGGAAACGCTGAAGAAAAAGATGACACGTATTAGTTGCTGTAACATGCAACATTGGATACAGTCAGATTCCTAACTCTTGGACCATGGGACAGGAGCTAATCACATCCGAATGCGAGTGTTAAGTGTAAAAATACAGATCCGACCGACATGTGGTGCTGACAAGGATCATGTTTGTTAGACAGGAGCAGTCTGATCTGTCTGACGCCACTGTAAATCATCTTCACAGCACAGCGGGCTTACTTCATGCAACGTCACTTTCATCTGATTTGTGTCACGTCAGACTGAAAAATCAAGCTGAAATACAGTGAACTAAAGGGCGTCGCTGAGATGCTTTAAAAGAAGATGTATGGGAAAGAGGAGATTGGCAATTAGCAGGAGATTAAAATGATTTGTTTAGAAAAAGTCCTACTACAAAATAGGTCTTTTCCATTATAGCAAAGTAATTCAACCTAAATATAAACCTTCACAACAAATACAAATTGTTTAAACAGAGTGCTAAAATTGCATAAATCAAGTTAAAACACTTTCATCAATTGGATTTTATTTCCAAATGAGGCCAGGTCAAACCTTCGAATGACCCTAAATAACTAACTGGGGTGGTCTGTGGGGGGTAAAGCAGACAAGATGGATGGCGCTTGTTTGTTCTCTGTGGTGTTCCGAGTGCTGACATTAGAACATTAATTTTGATTTAGCTGCTCGGAGTGTCAGCTGTCCTCTAAATGTGGACTACTGTAAATGATCTGAGCTGGAGGTTTGCTGATTATGTTGAAATCCATCCTCCTTCCTGGATTACTTGTCACCTGTTGCCAATAAACAGTCTGATTAAGGGCGCACTGATTCAGATTTGCCAAAGCACACGTTTCTGTGTCTGTGAGTTTGACTGTGTGCTCTTGAATATGAATGGTTCTCTTGGTGAAAAGCCCTTCATTGTCCTCAAGACTTATCCATGGGGTTCAGAGTGATAAAACATTCAATCAATTACCATAACGATGACTAATTCACTACAAGAAACGTTTTTCTTTCGGTCTTCAGAAATGTTGTGACTGAAAGCAATGAAAAATAATAATTATTGTTTTATATAAAATAACAATAATGAATTGTATTTTTTTAAAAAGCCTTTCAAAACACCTAAGGAAAGAATGACGCGTTAACAACAAAGAAGCAACAACAAAATAAAACACAGGACAAGTTTGCGTTCACACTAGTGTTAAAATTGGGACTAACTGGGCTCAAACTGGTACCAAACAAGCAGAAAGGTGAACGTACCCTAAATAACCACTTTTCCACATGCTTAATTTACTGTATAAATAGTTGTTTTTGCAGTTTTGTCTGGTGCAGCTTGGGTCAGACATGCTCAGATCATGTCTTGCCCCAGGACACGCTGACAGTTTGCTCCAGAGCCACTGCTGCCTCTCTACTGGTATTCCCATTGATCTTCCATCAAAGTACTAACCAGGCCCAACCCTGCTTAGCCTCTGAGATCAGACGAGATCAGGCATCCTCAGGTCACACATACCCAGTTCAGTCTTTGTTGGTTTTCCCGGTTTAGTCCTCATTACACTTTTAAAATGTGGTAAAAATGCCTTGGTTCCATACATTTCTCTGACAGTTCTTTCTTATCAGCTCCAGACAAATGTTTTATGTTTTAAGTAATGTTTGATGTTTGAAAACACCTGCCTCTGACAGAAATAGAAAAAAAGAGCCCAGGTTTGGTCCAGTAAACCAACGCAGCCAACTGGAACAATAAGACCCTACTTGAGGAGCATCAAAGCGTGGCGTCTCTGCGCAGGGCTACACCTCTTTGTTTTCAAATACAGTGGGATATTGGACGGTCCACCAGCAGACAGGGCCAGCAGGCTGCCCCCAGACCCTGGAACTGAATCAGGCAGCACGGGCCAGTAAACGCAGCAGCCAACGCCAGCAGATGCACCACTCTGAAGTCCACATCACAAAATCAGAGCCGGCCGTTTGAAATGTTCTGCCTCTCACATAAACACTCACGAATTCACTGCTAAATATAAACAGCTCTGGGCCCGGGAACTTACTCTAGAACTCAAATATGACGGCTCATTTTTAATCTCCTGCCATTTTCATCCTCCTCTGATTTCTGCTACAGATAAAGTTTCCTCATAGAAGCTCTTTTGATGAACTTCCTGCTTTAGAAAGATTGAATATGAACAAAACTTGGGTATTATGTGTATATAAACATTTTTTGTTTTTTAAAAATTATTCCCTTCTCTGTTCTCTATCTTCTAGTGGGATAATGGGCTATAAGCACAGAATGTCAGTTTCAATTCTATCCCTATGAGGTTTTTGCAGAGTCACACTGAAATTAATAAATACTTAGAACACTGGGCTGATGGTGGATGTCACTTACAACATGTTGAAAACTTTACAGACACTTTGAAGTATAATTCACCTTATTCCGGAAGCTTTGTTTTTACGTTGTTTTAGTTTACACGGGGCAGATGAGCTCTACACGGACTAAAAAGTTGTTTTCAGGCCGCCCAGGAAATCGGTGCATTGATTACTTGTTGTTGCATGTGTACATTAAACATTTTACTCAAATCAATGTACTTTGTTTTAGCGGCAACACTTTTCCCTCGTTCGCCATTTACATGAACAGGCTTCTCGTCAAACCGGAAGGGCATTTACTACAGGAGCGCAAATCTGTGGCAAAAAGAAGCAAAAGTGGGCAGGGCAGAATAAGGTGAATAGATAAAAATTTTAAATAAAAAAACTAAAATAATATATATATAAAAATAACCGCACAAACGTAGCAGTTAAATCTGTGAACCTCTCCATAGCAACAAGTTAAAAAATGCTTAGCTGCTGTGAAGGAACTAGCTTCATGTAAAACACAGATACTGTTACCTCAGATATTACAGACAATGAACTGGCTTTTCAGATTCACAAGTGATCCGTGATGCGTAAACAACGTGGATCCGTGCGTTACACAGTTTTAAGACACTTCGTGGAATAGCACTCCACGTCGGCCCTAATCATGTTATTACGGTGTCCCATCATCCTTTGTTTACTCAAAGTTGTATTTTGATTGATTCAGACTCTGGGTCATAAATGTATAAGGTACAAATTGGCATGGACATTAATTCAACAGTAAAAACAAGTAAATGCTTGTTATACGCTGAACTGTCACTATGGAGGAATGCGGCCAGCAGATGAAATTCAGTTCTGTAGTTTTGGACAGAAAGTCAATGGACTTGTTTCTAGTATTAACTCGTTTTAGATTAACATTACTTTTACAATGAACAAATTGTAAAATTATCTAGGAAAATATCTGGGGAAAAGGCATAATATATGTTCTTTAAGAAAGTTTGTATTGATCATATAAATCCAAATTATATTTTCTATTGTGCAAGATTAAGCGTAAAAGCCAGTATTTTAGCATTGGCACTGCTCTTTCCTTCTCTGGAGCTCTTTTGTGTGTGTAATAGTGGATTAGCTCAGGCTTATGAAACTTGTAAAGCAGAAAGAATGAGCATTGATCCAGTCGCTCAATGCGGAATAACAGAAAAAAAAAGCTCTTGTTTTTGTGCTTCTTTGTGTTCTCCACTCCTTCCATTTTAATATTTAACTTTCTTTTCTTTTTTACATCAGTTCAAAGTTTAAAGGTAAGAATGTTGGTGAGTACTGTTTTGGATTAATACTAATAATCTACTTTGTCTTGGTTGTTTGGACTGACAGACGCTGTAGGACCTGCCTTGGATGTGTGGCTGGTTTGAAAAATTGGTCCTTTCATCTTTCCGCAGTGCATTGAGTCACTGTTTGTGCGTATGTGTTCGGTGAGTGCGTTCACGTGTGGTTTGTGTGTACGTGGCGGCTACATTGTCAGAACTGTGAAGTGTTTTGGCTTCCTTGACAAGAGCTGCTGTCACTGTCTCTGAAAGCCTGTAATAGGCGCCCATTCTTCCACAATGAATATATACACCAGCAAAGACTGGATAATCAAGCAGAAAAAATATGAACAAGGCCAAGGAATTTACATTGTCCTCAGCAGAGCTCCAAAGAGTAAATGATAGTTTAGGACATGATTGCATGTCAGAGTGACAGCTTTACAATTCACAATATCAAGCACCACTTTCTGGCACTAAATGCAGGATTTGTGAAAGATGGACTGATCCCTGTCTTTTGTAATGTTTTAGTTTCAGTGGAGCTCAATAATGCATTAGTTTACTTACTAATTAGACATTGGATTTGTAATTTGTTTGGTGGCTACTACTAACTGCTGCCTCTACTACTACCACTGCTACAATAAGTTTTACTACCACTTCTATTAATACGCTGGTTCTGAATAGAAAGGACTTGAGACCACAAATCATCTTACATAATAGGCATTAACAAAAAGATGTTTACAAAATGCATCTTATTCCTGTTGGTTTGTCTCTAAAGAATAGATACAAATTGTTCTGTTACAAAGATACAATTGTTGATACAAATTGTTACAAACTTTAGGCAAGGCAAGTTTATTTGTAGAGCGTATTCGTACACAAGGCAATTCAAAGTGCTTTACATAACAGAATAAAATTGCATTAAAATCGCCAAAAAAGCTTAGGACTTATAAATCATTATAAAAAAATACCGATTCCCCATGTTATGTTTTGACTCTGTGTACCAGCGGGAGGCCCGTCCCTGAGGTCCTTAGAGTGCGAGATGGTTCATATGGCATGAGATGGTTCATATGACTCTAACATGTCAGAGATGTACTTTGGTGTTTGGCCGTGGAGAGACTTGAACATAAGCAGAGCTGCTTTAAAGTCTATTCTCTGAGCCACAGGAAGCCAGTGCAGAGACCTGAGCACAGGACTAATGTGATTGTACTTCCTGGTTCCAATATGGTTCCAATAGTCTAACCTACTGGAGAGAAATGCATGGATAAGTCTCTCCAAGTCCAGTTTAGACACTATACCTTTGATTTTGGCAATGTTTTTAGGTGGTAAAAGGCTGTTGATGTTATTGATTTGATGTGGCTGTCAAAGTTCAAGTCTGAGTCCATTATTACCCCCAGATTTCTAACTTGATTTGTAGGTTGTAGAGGAATTGAGAGAGACTGGGGGTGACTGCTGACACTTTCTCTCTGTTTCTGTGGCCCAAAGACAATGATTTCAGTCTTGTCTGAGTTTAGCTGGAGAAAGTTGTTTCCATCCACACACTGATATGATGGATGCAGTGACAGAGTGAATCCACTGGTCCATATTCACCTGCCGTCAGTGAGACATAGATCTGAGTGTCGTCTGTATAGTTGTGATAAGACATACTAGTGCTGCTTATTAACTGAAATGGCAGCTTGTGAAGGTTGAACAAAAGGGGTCCTAGGATTGACCCTTGGACACTTTGTGATTTAATAGTCAAATGTTCTATAATTCTTTTAAATAGTTTGAAGTAATATGGTTTTATGAGACATTTTATGTTCATCTGTTGCAACAAAATATTTGTTTTATCCCAATGCAATCCAACTCCTAAAGGGCCTGGACACAGGAGAACTCACCTAGAAATACCAACAATTCTAACCATGGGATCCTCAGTCCTGTAATGTTCCCAGGCTGTGCAGGAGACACTACCTTGTTTGGATCAGTCAACCTATTGGTGATAAATGCCTAAAATGTATTTTAAAAGTGCTTGAGGTCAAATTAGAATGTAGATTTGTTGACCTGATATATTGTCAATGTCTCTGTAATTACTGGGCCTATCCATGTCCCTTCTCTGACAGTAAAAATAATAAGTAAATAATGTTTTCCACAATAGCTTTAAAGTGGTGCCATTATTCAACCGCAAAGATGTGAATATTGTCAGTTGAAAGAACTTTGAACCATAAGTTTAATAAGGCAAGTTTGTGGAGCAAATCCCCGAGAAGCTCTCCAGCCTGAGCTGTCACACTGAGCTGCAAACAGCCCTCCACACTGAATGTCCTGATCAATCATACAGCAAAATAATACAATATAGGATACAAGATTCGATACTTGGAAGCCATCATTTGATTATTCCATGAGCTAAACTTGCACCCGATTCAAATGTGTGTGCAGCCTATTCCAAAATAATACAAAGAGCAAGAGCAGAAACGTACATAATGATTCACACTGTACCGCTGTAGCTGCTCTTCTTCACACCTGAAGTGAAATGCTTCTAAAAATAAACCATTGTTTGTGTTTGCTAAAATGTGACTCATCTGTTATTTGCAAAGTGTGTATTTCATGAAAGCATCTTTTGCACAAACATGTAACAATATCCATTTCAATAAGACTGTTTTAATGAAACATACTGATTTTACTGTATTGTGTGCAACTAAAATTAGAGCTAGACCCAGCGCAGTGCTCAATCACAACCTGCAACATAATCACCATGTAATGGCCAGCTATTTGACAACGAATGACATTTATCACAGTCTTTTCAAGCACATGGGCAGCATATGTTCAGGCTATAAACTTCAGACAGACTCAACTAAACGGCTTTGGAGATCCATTTTAAGCTTTTGGGAATGGACTAGACAATAAAACACAAGGCCATTTATTCTTCAATTACCTTTGAGCGCCATATAACGTTACCGAAATGCAGACAAACGCTTCAAACTGAGAATGTTTTGAGACATCCAGGCTTCTAATGATTTCATAGCATTTAAACAAGTACAGCTGGACTTAGTTTTTAGCAACAGTTTCGCTCCCAACCTGGAAGCTTCTTCAGGGCTGGTGTTGGTGACTGTGGGTCCCACTGGATGTAGACGTCGGCTATCTAAAAACTAAGTAACTCCAGCTGTGCTTGTTTAAATGCTTTGACATAATAGACAAACGCATTCTAGAAACAACAACATAAACAGCAAAATACTACACAAACACCATAAAATAATTCTTGCTAAATCCAAATCTACAACACAAAACATTTGGCAGTCCACAGATATTTTTGACACACGATCCAAACGCGTGCACTTCATGACAGCTGATATTCACGCTGGCGCACCATGCGTAAAAGTCCTCGCTCTACCAGTGTTCCCACTCACTTGATGCGAGTGGGGCGCTGCGTGAGCACTACACACGCGGCGTGGAGCAGAGCGCTCTCTGCCTTCGTACCTTCTGGCTACAATTTCGTCTCATTCTGCCCGTGCTCGCGCTGGGATCACTCCACTCCAGTTTGGTGCCGCTGCTTTCGTCTAAAGTTTAAGTGGGTGAGATAACAGCCACAACACGGAAAGGAGCGCTCGAGAAGACACACGGGAGTAACAGGAGGCAGTGTTCGTGGGAAAATAAGAAAATACAAACAACACGCTTCGCTTTTGATGAGAGTGTTACCACGGAGACGATTGAAGAGCGAGTGCATTTGACTTTGGACGCGGTGAACGGCAAAGGTGCGCTGAGGATTACGCAGCGCGGCTCGCGGATGGTGGTGGGTTTCAGCGAAGAGGAGTCGCTGCCTCTGTGCAAGGTGAGTGATGTGCACACCAAGGACACGCCATAAAAAACATTTGTTCATTATTGGCTACTGGACACGATCTTCAGTCTTCACACGCAGGCTTTTTGAGACAATTAATGAAGTTCCAACTTACAATACAATTCAAAGTGCAACAATTTGAGAGGCAATGTCAAAAGGATGTCACTAGGAAAAGTTGAAAAGAACCCACAGCTACTCTAATTTAGGCGTTTTACACTAGTGAATAGAATTGATTAATTTGCTGCCTGCTCACAACTGGTGCTCCAAGGGTTTAATTACATTCAAGAAAACTTTTACAGAATTTTAATCAATTACAAAAAACATTTAGCAAGCTGTTTCTAACTCAATTTGGAACTGACATTCTGATATCATTGAAGACAAACAAGCCAACTGTTTTATTACTTTCCACTGGCAGGATACCAATGGACTTGTCTGTCCTTCACCACACTATACACCATGTACTCCCACTATATATCACTCATTCAGGCATATTCAATATGTACACTAGCCTGATGTTTTATTAGGGCTCCGCTGAGAGCAAACTCCAATAATTCTCTTCTATACAAACTCAGTGTATTTGGGGCTCAGGCTACATACTCTGTTTACACATACAGTTATTGATTAAACTATGCACGAGGTCTTCCGTCCTCAGCTGGGATCGATTTGCCCACAATGACTTCTTACCATAGTCCGGGTCACTGCAGTAGACAAGCAAGACAATATCTGTCTTTGACGAGCCATAATGATACAGACAGGTGAACTTTTTACCTCTACTGCTTTAATAAAAAAAAAAAGTCAAGATTTCTGTCAGTTCAGTTCTGTCAATATGAGTCCATGAATGGCCTTGATCTTTTCAGAAGTTGTATAACCAGAGTAAAATTAAAAATAGTTTGTATTGAAAATTATATTATATTGTTTACATTTATGATAATACTGTACAGTTGAATCAGTCAAGGCGTCTTAGTCGACCAAATTTTTTATAGTAGTAGTAGCAGTAGAAGAAGACCAACTATTAATTTATAGGGATTATGAAGGATTTATATGGAATGCAGAAAAAGGGAGAAGGAATGGAGTGAGGTAGTTGAATGAACTGCGGGTAGTTGAATGAACGGGAATGAACTGTACATTTATTCTGCCTTTTTACAAACTTCTCTTGGTAGTGAACTTTGGGTCAAATATATGTTTTTTTTAATAGAAATAGTTTGGAGAACTATTTATTTCCATACCATCTTTAAGTCGACTAATCAATACACAGGGAATGTTTTTAGTCGACCATGAATTGCTTTTGTTGAGTACAGTCGTAGATTTAATTGTAGGACTATAAATGTCTTACGTTCAAGTCACAGCACACTTGGGGGCAGAGGATTGCGGATGGGAAAGCCAAAAGGAAAGGTGTAACCTACAACTAAAATTTAGGTCAATGTCTTACGCACAAATAGAACAAAAGTGAGAAGTAGCCCAGAAATGACAAGTTAATTAGCATGTTCATAATGTGGAACGCTGAGGGATTTTCTCTGCCGCTTGGTAGGAGCATTTTTCTTTCTGTCCGTGTCTCTCTTGGGATACTGGGGAGAGTGTGATTAAGTGACTTGCGACATGTATGGTAATGGAACTGGTGAAGGCAAGAGACGCTTTGTTTACCTGCAAATAAAGTGTAGTATTAAGCTACAGGCAGTGACAGATTATTTGAAGGCTAGGATGCTTTATTTGAGTGAGAAAAAGATGCATAGCATTTGCACACCTATGCGGATTATATTGCTTTTGGTTTTTTGGATTACGTTGATAAATGCCAAGACGGATATAAAAGCTGTGCTTTGGAGATACTTTTCTCAAATTTTGGCTCCATTTGTCTATCTTATATCATGAAACAGGCCTGACATTACCTAATGTATGGTAATGTTAGGAAAATTTTGTGTTAGAAGCGGTTTGATTTTCCAGGTCCTTAAAAATTCCAATCTTTTTCGAAACATCAAGGATCAGTTTAGGGCTGCTGGATTGACAAGTCCACAGACAAAACAGAATAAATTATGATTATATTTATGGCATGGATTTATTTGTCTGATCAGCCAGTCCCTCCTCCTGTTCGAATGCAGAAGGGTCTTAACTCTAGAACCAGACCAGGGTGTCAAAAAACTGTCCTAACTTGGGATGGTTCGACAGAAGTCACTCATTTGTATCACTTTTCTCTTAAATGCATAGAACATCTGCTCTTAAATATTGTTGTTTCATTTAGAACAAAACATATAACTTCTTTTGCCTCAGATACATACTTTCTCAATCCTTTGTTTTTCCCAAATGGACTATGCATTGCTCTGATTGGTTAATCTGTCTGTCAGTCATGTCCATTTGAAATTGGGGAGACATGATATGGATCCAGACCCAAACGCCTTTGGAAAGTATTGTCAAAGTGTGTGGTCTGACGAGGCAACTGGTTTGTGGTATGTCATGTACACGAATTAGGATTGAACAATATTTATTTGTTCTTCAATAAGACAAAAAGAAAATTCATATAAATAATTGTATTTATAATAATATTATGCATTATTTTGCCATATAGTTCAGCTGTGCAAAAAGATAGTTGTTTTATTCACTTTTCCTGCCAGTGATTAATGCCTAGTATCTTGTTGTTTCTTAAAGAAAATGATCCTTGTTTGTTGGTTATATGTCTGACCTCAGCATGATCCATAGCAACAGGCGGCATATCTTCTTCTAATATCTTATTTCTCACGGCAGATGACCTTTCTATGGTTGCCTTATACTTGTTTATATCTGTGGGTGTGAAAGAGCCTTGTTGGTGTGTGACCTGTCTAACCTTTTCAGACTCTATACCTCATTGGATTCATCATTTATGAACATGTTCACTTCTTGACACAGCCATTTTCCATTTTGTCTTTTTGCTATAAAAAAGGCACACAATTGTGTCTATTACTCATGATTGCCGAGGTCTTGAATAAGTCACACTTTATTTCTTAGTCTGTTTCAGCTGCAACAGGAAGCAGAAGGGACATATTTAATGCACAGCCTGCCACGCTTGTCGCGTTATGTTAATATCAGCGTCGGACTAATAGCCGGTTGCATATTTCATATCGGGGCATAGCAGACCGGAGCCCTTTAGAAATCAATTTTCTTTTGCGCCATCATCACTGTGCTTTGGAAACTGGCCCGGTGCCAGATCAGCAGAATGGTAAAGGAGAGGACGTATCATGATGTGGTGGCTGCATTAGTGAAAATATGCTAAAAGGTGTACAGTTGGTTCTTGTTTTTACATTTGCACTCATCATTTTGTCTCTCTGTGGGTGTGACATGCTGATATTCACATGGCACGCACAGTAAGGCATCTCCTCAAGGTCATGCCCCATTTACACCAAGCGTCTGTCATTGCAAGTGCACATTGCCAGCCAAGTGTTCTGAACTAGATCTGAAATATTACACAGCCTCATAGCATTTAGTATCATCTCCCTTTTACTTTGAGGCCATTGTAAATAAATGAGTATTGTGTGCGCATCTGGGAAATAGCTTTTAGGACAAATAACGGTGTTTTTTATTACAGACATAAAAGCAGTATGGTGCAGAGCTCTCTGGGGTTTGGGGAGATCATTTCAACACAAGCGCAGATGCACCTAACTGTACTTTGGTCCCTGAGGATGAGGCGACTGTGGACGGAAAAATCACAGACAGCATTTTGTTTCCTCAATGATAAAACCAAAAGGCTTTCTTTAACAATATTATTATTAGTTCATTCGAATCAATAAAGCAATAAAACTGTCCATTACATTTGTGGTCATAAGGACTGGAGCCTAGGCCTGTCACGATAATTACTATATCGACTTGTAGTAATAAATTAGTTATGGTTTCATGGTTTTTGGGGCTCAGTATTTAACTTGTGTACATTTGCTCTGCAATAGTGTGGAAATCCTTATTTTGTTTTGTGTTTGTAATATGATAATAATAAAATTGAACTTTAGAAGGTTAGGATATGTAGGTATGTTAATGTGTACGACTCATTATACACACGACCATACCTACCTTATACGAACTACTGAAATCTTTAATTCTGCTAATTATTTATAGCAGCTCATGTTTTTTTTTTTGCATATTTAGAAAAGGCTTTACTGGTGGTGCTGAGGGAGATACACCTTGAATAATGGCACGGGGTCAAAGGGCTCACAAGTGGATCCCAGAGACTCAGAGTTCTGTTGTCCTGCTTTTACTTTTGTAATTACCTTGGGTGTTCTGAAAGACGCCAATAAAACAGATATATTATCATCTTCCAGAGGAGAGTGCAGTGTCCCCAAATGTATGACTGCACTTACCAAATCAGCCTTTTCCTCTGTTGCTGTGAGTCATTGGAATCGTTTGCCAACAAAGATTATAACCTGTACACGTCTTCAAATGTTTGCATGTCTTACAAAGAAGTGGCTGATATTTCATTTGGGATGAGTGTTGTTTTGAATGATCAGGAGCACGCATATGTGTGTATGTGAGGATATGACGAGGGGCTTAGAAGGTATGTGCTAATGAATGGATGAATGTTGATTGTTGAATGGTATTTTGAATGTTTGGACCCTAGATATACATTTAATCTGTTTTTCAATATTTACAACCTGCTCAGGGACAAAGTGATAACAAGATTCATGCTATAAACTGGCACCAGCAGCTTTCCTTTTGTTTTGTTTAACGTATTGTTGTGCGCTGGCTCTGTACAGTTCACAGCTTTTCACACAATTTAAAAGATTTAAGATTAAAGATTAAGATTTAAAGAAGCACTATGTCATTTTTGTGGTGGAGAGTCCACCTCCTGGTTGTCTGCATGGTGATGTTATTGCTTTCCCAAGAATATTCCACTGTAATGCATTAACCATCCACCCCGGTTTGCTCACTGTACACATCCCATAGCAAAATCCTCTCCCTGGAGACAAGTAGATGGCAGACTCGCCACCAGAAAAGTTACATAGTGCACCTTTAAGATTATTAATTGATAAAAGTCTTAAAATGCTCTATACAAGTGAACAGCTCATATTCATTTAAACTAGTGAAAAAGCCTGCCCTTAATCTTAATTCTTAAGGTTCATAATCATTTTTATTCTAATGTTGTTGGAGACTATCAGAATAAGTAATAATCTAACAACAGGTATTAAATACGGAATTACTAGAATATCCTTTTACATAATGCCCCTGTCATGTCCAGGCCACATTAGATTAAGTGTAAATCTTACATAAGCAGCCCAATACAACGACAGCCAATAGCTTTCACAGAAACGTGGTGGGAGGGTTATGACCACACACAGTTTCTATCTCTTAAAAAGAGTCTAAATAAATTGTTTCTTACCTCTGGCTCATTGTTGGGATTGCCGCAAGCGCAACTCATCCAACAAAATCTCACATACCACACGGACAAGCTAATCCTTCAACGCGTTTACAAAATTGGATCACAGTGATTGACAGTAGATGCTACAAGGACATTAGTGTGCATGTCCCCAGAGGAAAAACTTCATCATTAGCAGTCCAATGTGATGAATACATCTTTTGGACGGTGAAACAAAGTGAGATAGGAACAACATGGTGGAAGATTAGATGATGTTCCAATATGCCACTGATTAAGATGATTGTTTGACTAATTACGGACAGTTACGTTTACAATTAACAATTTACACTGTTGTGTTATAGAGAAAATGGACTGAGATGTTAAAGCCACAATGTCGTCCCAGCTGTTTTGGCTTGTTTTAGTCATGAATTCTTGAACTAGATAAGAGTATCCATTTACTTTGTGAGTTCCAAGCTGGATAAAGGCATTGTGCCAGTTATATGACCTCAGAGCAGAATAGCTGTAAAAACAAATATGCTACAATGTCCTAATGAAACAGAGAGAGGCTACAGTTTTGTTTCCATTCAGCACAGCATCTCCATATGCTACGGCCACAAAACAACCCTGTTCAATTCTACAGCTGCCTTTCGTCTCCCCCAATTAACTTGCTTTGCCAAAGTTTGTTCGACAACACAAGCACACTTAAAACAGACACCAAAACTTTTAGCAGACTGTTCAAATCTAACTTTACTTCGCCCCTGATAATAGTCGTCATTCACCCTCTAATGAAAGCATATTGTGCCCTAAAGCGGTGGCTGTGCTATTAATCCCATTAACATCTAATGACCCAGAGAGAGAAACAGTCAAATATAGCAGCGCCGCAGTTCTGGTGAGAAGAAAAGTTCCTATAAAGGCAGAGAGCTTTTACCGCCACACTCCAAACCTCTGCAGATGTTATAGGGATGTCACAGTGCAAATCATTCAGAGAGCCCAAGCACAATGCAGCCAAATTATCCCACTGTGTTCATGTATTCAAGAGGTTTATAAATACATAATGATTTTAATGGTAATAGCTACAAAAGGTGTGACAATATTAGACTTTATAAGAAGAACTATGTCCTCCAGCGTGGCATATTTCCTATAACTGCGTTGGAATCCAAAGTAAAGGTTTCTAACTGCAATGACAATATTCAAAAAGAAATACATAAGTAATATGCTAAAACATGCATGTACATTTAAATATTGCACTAAACATGAATGAACTGTAAAATGAATCACTTAGTGCAGGTAATATCACTTTTAGAGCTGTCAAGATTATTCGGTTAATTGATAATTGTAATTATTCAAGTCACAATCAAATCGCAACAATTAAATAATACTAACAGTGACAATCGTCAAATTATTAAAAAAGTTATTTCATCTCTATCGTTGCAGCAAAAGTCAACCTAAATGTAAAGTGCTTTTTATCCGGCCATTTGTGTCACAACATGCTCTTTATCTTTGCACTGAATCTAATTATCCACCATCTCGTACATAACCCTAATATGTTATTCAGATATATATTTTATGTACTTGTATCAGTTCTTCTGGTCATATAGTTAAGTTTGCCAAGAAACGCCTTGCTATTTCATTTAATTTTTGTTACCTTTTTGATCTAGTTAACATATTGCAATATTGTGAATCTGTCAAAATGTCTAAATTCTAAGCCATATATCGTTACTTTTTCATTCAGAAAGTTTGATTCAATAAGGATAGTGACATAATTGAGGAACAGTTCTCCACTTGACAATGTAAATGAAAGAGAAGCAAGGATTTAAATGTAGTTTTGTCATGGTCAATAATTATACATTTGTGATATTCTTCTTATAATAATCATAACACTAAAGTCTGATATTGTGACGTCCCTAATCCTAATTGAATTAACTTGTTTATTCCCCTTTTTTGTTAGTTTTTTATCATAGATTAAACGCATCTATTGCATTGCATATCTCCATAACAATCATTGTAATATTATACAACATGATTCATGATCCACCTTTAATCTCAAGTGTCGTTCATCCATGTTTGAAAGTATGAATAAAGGATTTGCTCTTTGGCATTTTGTGCTGAATTCAGAGGGAAACAATATTTCAGTGGAAGTTGCACACAGTCATCAGCATGTTTGGATGGTTAATTGCCACTTAAATCTTTAGGCATTATTCCGGTGATTTTATGCTGCCTTTTTTTCCCTAATATACAACTAATTTCTTCCCAAAATGCCACTGCCTCATAATTTCACTAGCTGCAATTGCTCCTGAAGAAAAAAATACTTTAAAGATCATAGCTAAGTTTAAATTAGGAGCTGAAAGTTGATTTTAATTGTAACATAACTCATTATAAAGAATAAAGTGTGCACGCTAATTCTCAGCTACACTGCAGTTTTAGAACAGCCTCATCCACCTCTTGCTTTGCAGTTTTAAACACATGTATAATTAATTTGCAGGAAGCGTCCCTTGGATAACTGTCCCCACTTTGAGAAAGAATGATCTGGTGTGAAAAATGCTGGTCTGTTGTATCTGCTCCACTTTTCTGCAGCAGACGTCTCGCCTGCATCGCTCCTCCATCTTTCATGAATAATACTTGCCCTCCAGGCTCGGCTCACAGTTGGGAGACGGAAAACTTTTTTGTCAACCTGTTTTGTTTTTCCTACCAAGGTGATCAATGTGCTTTGCCGAGACAGACTGTTACAGGTGCGCTGTAAGTTAAGATCAGAAAGCTCCATGTGACTTAGAGCATTCATTGTGATATTTTTACACCGCATAGGCTTTAGCTGATAACAAGCTTCCACTGTATTATTTATACGGAAGTCTGCTTTGATTATATTTTAATTCAGTGGGAATTTTTGGTTTGGTTCGTTATTAAGGTGCACTTCGTGACCTTTTCTCTACACAAATGTTATTACTCGGACTGGACTGTTCCATATTATGGCATTAAACATATTTAACTCACATTTAGTGTGTTAAACATTCTTACTGTGAGCGAGGTTGCCTCTCCTCTCCTGCTTGTCTCCATAGAGATAGGTACTGTAAGCTTATGCCATACTGTGGGACATTTCAGCTGAAACAATAATATTAAGCAGAAGGTTACATGATGCACTGTTAATATTGAAAAGAAACGATTGTATATGAGAGAGAAAATACTGCAGTCTAAAATGTATTTTTGAACTAACGCCATTTCTATTTTACAACCTGACCTCCGATGCACTCGCTTGCACTTTTTGAGTCGTAAAGTCGTATGATTTTTGTTTGAGGAAAGGACTGTAATTGGCCAAGGTAAACTCTATTATTAAGTTTGAAGTCAGGAATTTGTTAATGATTCCAGTCACGTTTCTCTTGTCATTAGGATTTTGCTTTTATCCATTCATATTAGTATAAAACTCGTTTCAGGGACTGCTTGGATTAAAATCTTTTTATTTTGTAGTTATTTAGCTGGCACAGTATAAAGCCGGCTCCTGCAGTGCAAACAGAATTGAGCGTGGATTTGAATTGGAGACTCAGGCCTGGATTCCTTTGAAGACTTCATTCCCTCAGTCTAGTACCTTTGATTGCCATTGTACAAAGGGGAGGGTTGTTAGTCTTAGAGCGTGAAGAAGAGGAGGGGCAAAGAAAGAGCTATTCCAAGAAAGATTACATTACCAAGAGCTACAGACGAATAAAAAACTATCGCAAAGCATCAATGTACTGTTGGATATAGTATTGTATTGTATTATTGTTAAAGCCAGTTTGTCGGTCCCAGTCATGTCTCATTAAACCGATCACAAGTCAATATCTCATCACGTTTATACATAATTTTACAACTCATTTGAAGGCATCCACAAATTCTGAATAAAAGAGAACCATATACGAGCCCAGTCCACACAAGGTCACCGGGACGGAGCGGAAATGAAACAGTGAAGGGGAAGTGAAGGAAGTAGTGAGTTAAAAGAACCCTACTGTCGGACCACCTGCTGTTCTCCTCCTCATTATCGCTCCGTCTCTGTCCTTCTCTCATGCTAGTACTGTACCCTTTACATGCAGCTGCAGCGGTCTCCTGTCAACACAAAAACCACTGCATTTACATTCAGGTTATGCAAACTGGACATAACAAAAACATGCATTCTGTTTAATTCATGTCTAAAGGAGACATAAAGTTATGACTTAATCATTTTACAATTGTTTTTCTGACTCACTGCTCTGTTCTTTCTTTGGGTTTCTTCATTTTTAAGCGATGACACAGGTAGAGCGTCACATTGCCATCTCTGAACAAATCAAGCAAAATTCACCTGTTGCGATCTAAAGGCACTTGTTTGTTTTTCTTTTTTTTGCAAACACATGTGTAGTACACATGGTAACAGGAGCAGTGTTAAATGAGGGTAAATGTTACACAACTGATGTTTGGACTTGGTAAAGGATAACGTGTGTTAGGTTATCGAACTGTGACTTTTTTGTGTATCATAAAGGGGGAGGTGTACCAGGCCAGTCTAGTTTGTTTTGCAGAGTCATTTTGGATCAATGTTAGAGCTGAACAATTTTGGAAAAATATCTAATTTTGGACAAACATTGCGATTGCGATTAGATTTGCGATTTGTGTTTTGATAATTGTATTCTGTTCATAGTTTGTTTTTACAAATTGTTCAAGAGAATTGACAAAATGATTAGAATATGGATTGATAATACGTACTGATCTAAACAGGATTAGTATTTTTTTCTTTATGCAGAATAAGACAGGATTTTTTGTCATTTGTGAAAAAAATGTTGGCACTTGTTTTTGCAATTTGTCAATTATGTTTTGTAAAACAATGATTATTTTGATGCGATTGTGATTAATCTTGCAACCCTAATCAATATTTAAAATGTCCAAATGATGAAATATCAGATCCACATATTATTTTATATCTATATATCTGCCTATTATATCTATATCGCAGACTAAAGCATTATACTCTGTAGGAACCTTTTTCAGTTCCTGTACTTTAAAGGACACATATTCTGCTACAGTGACTTTTTTGAGCTTTTAACCATGTTCTAACAATGTTCTGTCATCAAAAACATGAAAAAACCTGAAGTAACATTCAGCTGCATTCACTCTGTTTTGAGGAATGTTCATTAAAAAATCCTCCCCCCTTCAAGTGTAAAAAAACACCTCCTGCTGAACTTCCTGGTTCTGGGATGTATTTTCCGATCATCTACATCACTTATCCAAGAGTCTTTTGCTGTTTTGTCCGTCTAAACACAATAACTGCTGCTAATAGCTTGATAATTACAAGTAGAACATTAGGTTCAAGAAATAATATAGCTAAGCGATTGGTGCCATCTATTGGCTGAATGCACTAAGTAAGCGTCTCTACAAAAAATTAAATTATTTCACAATAAAAACTTTTGTTTGTTTGTTTCAAAACATGAGATGGCAAATTTAAGGTGCTCAAGAGCATGTTTAACGGCTAATAATACAAAAAATGTACTAGTCCCCATTTAATGCAATTTCACACACAATAGGAACTAGGAACTGCAGCCACACACACCAAGGTCATGCTCTTTGCTATTTCAAGAAAACTACAGCATTCAATGATATGATAATACAGATGCCTTAACTTTACATTCTGGTGCAATACTGTGTGCACTGACCAACTGTTGCTGAAACTAAAACAAGATCATAAAGTTATTATTGTTTAAAATACAAGCCCCATGAATAGACCCCACGTAAGCAGCATCATCACTCCACAGATCTGACAGGTAACTTGGCCCGGTGGCATGTTTCCATGGAGATAGATAACTTTAATACCATACATTGCAGGAAAAGCATAACAGTATTTGCCTTATTCCAGAAGTTGCCGTGGATGCCGCCATCTTTTTTTCCATTGTATTAGTTTACATGGGGCAGACGAGCTCAACAGAAAATAATGCATTGTTGACTTGTTGTTGCTTGTGTACATTAAACATTTTACACAAATCAACCTACTTTATGTAACATTTTAGCGGCAAGACTTTTCCCTTGTTTGTCTTTAGCTTCAATGGAGTTCTCGTCAAACGGAAGTGCGGTTACAACAAAAGTGCGTATCTGTGGCAAAAAGTGGCAAAAGTGGGCGGGGCAGAATGAGGTGAATATATACACAAGCAGGTGGCAGACCCAACATCAGGAAAGTTACATAGTGCCCCTTTAAATGTGTTCAAGTCTATTTCATCCAAATACTTTTTTCCTTCTAATCAGGATGCATTGTGAGAAATGAATAAGTACTCTATAGTGATTTACAAGGACCATGAACTGCAATGCTCAGTCAAAGCTGGGGCACATTTTTGTCTTTTTTTCCCTATTACTCAAAGAGTGTCTTGCAAAAGTCACATTTGTGACAAAAATTAGACCGCTGTGCGCTGTCTGCGTATAAAATTTAAGTAACTTGTGTCTTGTCAACCTGGAAATAAAAGCTGAAAGCAGTTCTGATTGGCTGTGCTTGGAGCGGTGGCAGGAGTTTCACGTCGCCATCTGAAAGCTGTTCTAAAGCTGAGCCTGCACTTGAAAATGAATGCGTGTGGATATTTAGAATGTGCCAAAGGATTAGTGAGAGCAAGGAACTAGTTTAAATGAGATACCCCGGCCTTTATGTGTTTATTGAATTATTTTCATGTTAGAGATAGGGCATAAATGTAAACAACATTAAACATTGCCCAAGGCTCAGTACCAAACAAGAAGCATTTCTTCAGCACTTTGACTTATTTACATAGACGTATTAGGAGGTATGCAACTCATTTGATATTAGAAAGCTGTCTGTAATTGTTTTTCCAACCGCCCTTTCAATTACAAACAAAACACAGTATTATCTTGTCTTCTTCACTCTCACTCACAGCTGTATAGTTCATAAAAGGCAGAAGAAAAATGATTAAACAACCCCACTCTGACATTAGACATAATCCATTTTTGCAGCGCGTGAAGCCTGCATTTAACTTAAGAATGATGCTTGAATGATGCTTGACAGTTCCTAACAAAGTTAGGAACTGTCTATGAAAACCAGTTGCCATTTGTAAAAACTAACCTTGTGAAATGTTTTTTCATTACTTCTTATCAACAACCTATTTGAATTTACTGTTTAGGAATCCCTTGGCTAAAAGTATAACACCGTATATAGACTAATAAATTATGGATTTTCAGATTAACTGTCCTCCGACTCCAATTACAGCCATTCTTTTGATTCCTTATGCTGTTTTGCCTTATGTAGCCACAGATAAGAATTGTATTATTCCAACTGGAATCACAACACTAACAGGATTTATGATATTGAAATCCTCCCTTACAGCACCAGACCTCTCTCCTTCTGCCTCTCTTTAATTATTTCACTTTATCTGTCTCTCCATCTCTGTGCTCCATTGCCTCTGCCATTCCATTAATCTCAGCAACAGATTGCTTCTATTAATTAGCTCTCATCTCCTATCTTGCATGTAATAATTAGGTAATGGAGATATTAGAAGATATGGACAGTTCTGCATTCACAATGACTTTTAATTTTCTGGGAGATTAAAATAGACTTGCTTGGCTCAAATCCCCAGCACTTCTGTTATCGTCAATCACGAGGACATATTTCTCTCCAATTATGACTGTCACTTTGTCAATGATTTATTGTCAATACAATTTGTTATATTACGACAAATGACTTAATAGCTTTGTGTGTCTTGGCGTTTTCCCGAGTGCCGCTAGAAACATTTGAATGAAAATTGTCCCTCGCAGACGGTAATGGCTTATTCAGCGCTTCACGTAAAAGCTATCAGCGGTTGTTTGTCTAACGCATCTCCTCCTTCATTTGGTCTTTCTGGGGTCATGCTCAGGTTGTGACTGATGTGCTGGGAAGTGTCTATGCAGCATGTCTCTAGTTAATTGGAAGGTCCAAAAGGTGCGTTAAACAGACGAGTAGAGGAGACAGTAGTAATTACCAAAGCGCTTCATTGTGTGGAGAGCGGCGCATTGTGTTGGAAGTAATTGCACACCAGACTTGCGATAAAGAATAGCAATTTCCATCAATCCCGTGCCCTGCTGACTTGCGCTTGTATCCACTGGTTTAAGAATGATAAAATTAAAACAAAATATTAGATCTTTTGAATGGTGGAAGTCCTCAAAATATTACCTTTGACATGAAGCTGAAACCTATGAATATTTAGTGTGATCTCATCCCGGATCTATCTTACAATGTCATCTTAAAGAACTGACCTCCGTAGCTTCTTATGTGGATGACTTATGAGGCGTTCTCTTCCTGGAGGCAACAAGTCTGGGCTGTTTTAATGGCTGACGCGCCTTTGGACATGTTACTCAGCCTAATAGTGCCTGAGGGGCCAGACCTAATGAAAAGAATAGAAAATTGAACAGAAGACCACCAGAGTACGTCGTTAGAGCGTTTTATATGATGGTACACACAAAATGGAAGCAAAACACAGCAGCCAGGATGTTAAGATGCCACTTTCACACAGCAGGATGCTTTATAGAGCGGCAATCAAAGCACAGACAATACATGCTTACAATAATAATAATCTACTTCAGTATTGACTTGTGTAACTCTGCCTTTGTAGATGTAAAACAGGATGGTGAATTATTTACTTTGATCAATCTTTATTTGCCAAGATTTATGTTAGAATCCCCAAATACCCATTTGCACATTGCACTATCTGCCAACTGTACATTCTGTATATAGTCTTAGTCTATCTTAGTCTATTTTATTCTTAATTTTATGCATGCCTTTTTAATATATTTTTTATATTTTATTCATTGCTTTATGTTGCACCTACGCCAAAGCAAGTTCCTATGTTTGTGAATTTTTGATCACTGACAATGGCAATAAACCGTTTTCTGATTCTGATTCTAGAAAGGGCATCTCTCAACATCATTTTGTTAAAAAATATTTGGACACCACCAATTCCTTATTGCATTTGTTCTAATATTTATTTGTTTTGGCCAACCAACTGAAATTAGTTTTTTTGCTTGTTGTTTCGGCAATAGTATTACACCAAATGCTCTTCTTAGTCAAATACATTTATTTATATGAATAGGTGCTTACAACAAGAGAACAATAGCTTTTGACCCCTCATGGCTGGTTTGATTCTTACTTTTGTTTTGCCTGATGTTAGTTATGGATAAAGAACAAAGCATGAACAGGATTAACCTTGGGCCATGAGATGCTGAAAATGTTTGAGTTAAGATGAGACAGCATCCATTATAAAAACAGTTTCTACCTAAATGCACGTCAAACTCATGCAAAGTTAGGCTAAGGTTCATTGACATTTCTGCATTTTAACCCCGTTTGTGTTGCAGTCTCAGATGAAGATGAAGTCTGCGGGCGTGGTGGATGGAGGCTTGTTTACAGAAAGCTACTGTAACATCTGTAACGCCCAGCTCATCTCTGAGTCGCAGCGTACCGCTCACTACGAGGTCAGTCTGCCTTTCCAACTCCATTTTCCCCTTTCTAGTCCTCTGTTTCCATAACCAAGCATTCTGCAGCTACCACTCCTCTGACAGCCGCATTCCTGCACTGTGCATGTTGCATTAGTCAGATTTGTACCAATTTGTGGTCATGTCGTTCAAAACCCGAGCTCATCCATTATACATATACTTAATGCAGCATGGTAATGATAGCACTTACACAGAAACATGCACACGCTGTTTCCTCCTTTATGTACTCTCGCTGACTCCCTCAGACTAATTTAATGAATTATCATTAACTACTCAGCCCTGTGCTTTATTTAACTTGGAGGTATGTGTGTCCACTTGTGTGTACTGCAACAAGGTTGCCCTTGATTACAAAGCACAACTGAGATTAACAAGCGCACTAATGAGGACAAGGGCCTTATCGAAGAGAGCTAACCAAGGAGGACAATGTGAGCGCCTGCATCCGTTATCTGGTCCTTTCTCTCAAGATATAGACAGCACATGGCTGCCAGTCGCTACAGCAAATTGACAAACTGTTCCACTGCATTTACTCCGGTCACACTTAAGGCTGTAAGGTGTGTGAGCCAAGGCAAAGAAAATTATTTATGGGGCATGCAACATATGCTATATTAGAATAAATAATTTCTTGCTGGTTAATGCTTGTATGGTGTCAATTGGGTCAACTGACTTATTGGAATAGTTGTTGAAATACATGTATTGTAGATGTAGATGTAAAGCAAATTAAGACTTACGCAAGGCTATAACTTATGCATACAGGGGAACCTGACTAGGGAAAGCAACCTGGAGTAAGGTCAGAAAAATAAAACGAACCTTACAGCAGAAATCATTGTACGTCTGAGTGACCAAAACAGTCAAAGGACTAATGATTGTTTATCTTTCTATATAAATGTAGCTAAATCAAGAATGTGATATAGGTACAATATATGAGACAATATGGTTTCACAGTTGTTACTATTTGTTAAAACTGCTTTGAGTTGTCTACTGTCTGCCGCCTCATCTTGACATGTCAGACTGTCGAGACAAAAGACAAACAAAAAGCAGAGAAATCAGAGACATGCATAGTCCATTAGAGACAAACGACTGCTGAGGGTCAGCGCAGGGTAACCATAGCGACAAGAGCTCCCACTTTTAGTTTATGTCCCAGGACCATCGACTACATGACCATTTAACACATTTTACAAAAGCAATGCCAAAATACGTTCAGTTGTCTGACAAGTGTCGAGGCGGCACTGTCTCAGAGGGACAGAATGATTATCGTCATGTCTCCAATGAGCTTTACTGAAGATGAGAGGAGAAAAAACTCAAAGGAGCAAAGTTACAGTATATGGCTATCACATCACTATGGTTACGTTGCTAGTTGTTCGTGTATCTCTGCTTTCCTGTGAAAAACGCCTCACTAGAGCTGCCACATCCGCAGCACACTACAGATAATAATAGATGTGTTATAGTAGAAGGGAGTCAAGGTCAGGGCAGGCCAATAAAATGATACGTATGGAAAGAGATGGCCGCATCAACATGCAGAGCTGTCAAACACAAAACCACGATCAGTGTTAAGATGTGTCTGGAGAATTTCATTAAAGAGGTGGTGAGCCGCCTCAAGGACACCACTGTCCGCTCAAATAAAACCACTGTGGGGTTCGGCTTATTATATTCACAATATCTATACCGGCAGGCTCTCCTACAGAGAACCTGCATGGACACCCCTTATCCAAGTGGAGAAAATTAGGGCTTTCTGCTTTTCTGATCCCCAGACAGTGGATTTGATGTCATCTGACTTAGGACAAGAAGATGTACGATAATAAAATCTACTTATCATCTTTTTTCTCGTTTTATTTATTTAAAGATACAATTTTTACATTTTTTTTTTTTCAATCAACAAAAGGACAGTTTGTGTCCTCATAATTATGGGCAGCAGTATTAAACTTGGTCTATAAATCGGGTTAATGTATTTTCTGTCCCGAAGGCTTATTTGACAGGTGGATTTTCTTAACACACTGTCAAAAATACTGAAACGGAGCTTTGTCTCTTTAAAATGGAAAAGAGTTTAAACATGTGCGTAGTACGATGATATTTCCCTGACCAAAATTATCTTTCCCTACAAGTCCAAAAAAGCAATGCGAGGGGCAATGCGAGCATAAGATGAGGGGATAAAAGACTATCAGCAACCCAAGGACATAACATTAGGCCAAGGTTTGTCTTAACACATGTAAAGATTAGGCATAAGACACAATGTTCACATTTATCTTGGACTAGGTGACCTGTGACATATAAGTGACCATTCCAATCTTTATAATTGATAAAGCATATAGTTACATGACATTTTTTTTTCTGCAACACAGGACAACTGTAGTGTAAAATGAGAAGAGAGAGGATAAAAGCATTCAAGCAAACCCATGATGCCGAGGTGGTAGCAACCACAGATGTACAATGTCCTAAACCTGTGCACCAAAACAATACATCTCTTACCTCTTCAGAACCAAAGTTCTGTTCTCACTCAAAATGTGGACCAGGGTGAACAGCTGAACAGAGATAAAAGCCATGATGGCTTAGTCGAGGTGGAGTGACAGTGATTCATTTTCTACTTGATATAATAAAGGATTCTTTATAGTCTAACACATCTTACTCTGTTCTTTTATGTTTTCAGAGCAAGAAGCATGCCAATAAAGTGCGCTTGTTCTATATGCTTCACCCTGAAGATGGAGGACCGCCATCCAAACGGCTGAGACCAGACAACCCTGTAAGTGCTCTTGTTCCAGTGCAATTGACCACCAGAGGTTCTGTCCGAAGATGAACAGTGATATTAGCAATGTGTGAATGCATAGCCACTGTCCTTGACACACTTTCACAGGCGCTCAATGTGACCCGCTTCTGAACAAACCACTCCTCTGCTTATTCAGGGCACAGAATCAAAGGCTCATGGGAATAACCCGGACCACTTTGTTGTATGTGGTATGCACTCCCAAGAACCTGTGTTTTAGCCCTTTTCATTCCTGAAGGGTTTAGTGGAAATAGAACAAGCCATGAGTCTCACTATCACACTGCTGCAGGCCATGGTTAGGGAAATCCATGCATTGTTAAAAAAAACAGTGTGTGTGCTGTTGGCGGCCATTGTTGTTCACATCTAGCAACTGAATGCTGAAGCTGCAGATGTATTTGGCATAAATCTACACATTGACCTTTGGAAGAAGTGCAAATTGCATATTTCTGTTATTTTAATATAGCGTATGTGTATGCATGTAGCATATAGACACCAGAAACTCAAATATGTACAATTCATAAAGAGAATGGATTGCTGTGAGAACATCTTCTAGTATTGTGGTACCATAACTGGCACAACTTAGAATTATCCAACTTCCTCCAAAGCAGGCTCCCAATAAGACGTTGTGTTGTCTCATTATGAAGATATATAGATGATGGTGCACAAACACATACACCTGCGTCTCCATCTGTCTGCCCGAGTGAGACGTGACTCAGCCCTCCTGGCTCTCACTTCACATGGGACAGTAAACACACACGAACACGCCACATGCTCCAGCTCACTATTCACTACAGCCCTATCCTGCAGAGCTGAGACAAGACTTCTCTGAGATCCATCCTACGCTTTACCACCTCATAATGGGAAAGGACAGGGTCTGATGATTAGCCTGATCAATACTGAGAATTCTTTGTAAAGAAATGGTTACCTGGATGAAGCTTTTTTAAAAATCAAATGGCTTCATAGCAAAGAGAATGCAATGTTGAATCTACAAAAAAAATTGAGGTTTGTCCAGTGAATCCAGTACAGAATGTATAATAATAATAATAATAATAAATTAAAATTATATTGCGCGTTTTTGGACACTCAAAGATGCTTTACAATACAAGAAACAAAGTATAAAGACAACATATTTTTGTAAAGCTTCCTGAAGGCAACTGGAATGGAATGATGACAGTTCACCAGATTTATTCCTGCTCCAACATTTGTTTTTTGAATGTGTTAAACCAACAAATTGTTGCATCATTGAATTTCATACACAACCTCCGACATAACAGACACAACACATATTCTGTTTGTAGATTTTACTTCAATTTTGGATAAAGCAGATAGAAAAGCCATCAGCCTTTTGGTGTTAAATGCCATGCCTTGAGGATTGTGTCTTGGCAAGTATAAGGTGTTTTGTCACGGAACAAACATGGAGAAAGTAGGTCATAAAGGTGCTCTCAGATGAAAGCAGGTGAGGAGGAAGAGCGGGATACAACACACGCTAGAGTCTGTGTTCTTCCATATCCTCTTCCTCTACACCCCGATTCAGGTACTACAAAACGCTTTATTTTCACCACTTTTCATCCTGCTCTAATGCTATATTTGCTCTGTGGTGCATTCAATTTACACTTTGAGCACGTCTTCTTACACCAAATGAGCGCGTCTGCTTCCCCGTGCTGCTCCGTGTGTATATTTAGCAATGTTTCCCACAGCGCCTCAACACAGAACAGTGGAGGAAGAGGCGCAGAAAGCAACAACAGAAGGGGAGCTAGATAAACACAGCTAATTAGGATCCTATTGTTAGGTGTATGAAGGCGATCAATACACCCAAACAAAATCTATTCAGACATCACTGTCAAATATATGGAAATCACAAACAGAAACTCAATGCAATTAGGTCATATGCAAATAGTGTCAACAGTTGTTTAATGCACATCAGGTAAAAGGCAGCACAGACTGAGGCGTGATGGTGGAGAGAGGGCACAAGAGTGAATAATAAATCAGACGAGTTTTCCTTGTTAAAAACAGTTCAGTGGAATGGCAGCTGTAATGAGCCAGGAGCCACCACACACTGCAAGACATTGTTGAAAAATTTTCTAAAACTAATCAGAAGAAAAAGTTCAGTTGTGAAGTTTTTGTATACTGGAGGGCATTCGAGGTCTTGATACACACAAACTATACAATGTAGAGAGATGTTGTATGACATATAATTTACTGTCACTGGAGACAGGTATTCACTAAAACCTGTGTAAAAGCAGTTCACTGGCAGAATATTATTACATTTAAACCAATCATGAGTAACATTATTACCTGACCACTACTTCATAACAAATGGTCATCTTTAGTGTTGCACTCTTTAGTCAGTGGTACTGGTATTAGGAGTAGGGCTGTAGTCAGCTAAAGATATTCTTGGTCAACATGCCCAATCACCCGATTAGTCCAACCGATCAAGTCGCTCCATGTATCTAACCCAAACAGCATTAAAAAAACAACAACTGTACAGGAATCCATGAAAAAACAACTATATAAAAGTACTAGTTAACAGTGTATTTACGTATATGTTAGAGAGGTTCAACTCACAAGCTAACTCCCTCCAAATCGTCTTGTTTTTGCTGTTTTTGTCATATAAATAAGTTTAATCTAAATAAAATAATTGGTTAATTATTGGCAAATAAAAATGTTGGTCGACTATGACACCATTGACCAATTAATTAACTATTTGACAAAAGAATTACAACCCTATTTAGGAGACAAAATACATTTGTAAGTCACTGCATTAGAGAAGGTAATCATACTAAGTTCCACAAAGGCCAAATGGTGATGGTGGTACTATGTAGATCACAGAGTTCAAAGCTGGTCTTTAAGTGCATCAGTGTCTATCATGGACAGAACGATGATGGACTATTGGCTATTGACTAATGGGTGCTGGAGGTTTAGTTGAACAAAGCCAGAAAGTCTACTAAGATTACTAAGTTTTGTTATGTTCTTTTTGTAACTATTGGACCATACTGTAGCATCATGAAAAATGAGTGAAACTCTAGTGGATATTTTGTTTTACACTTCAATAAAACATGATAAAAGAAAATGAAATGCCCAAGAGAGGGAAGTGCAGAAGAAGAACGAGGAAAGAATGGTGCACAAAGTTAAAAGAAGAAAACATTATTCTGAAACAAAGATCCATCATCAACTCTGTGCTTTTGCACTCATGAATAAACATTGTGAGATAAAATTAGAATGTGTGAAAACTCAAACGATAATTTCTAGTGGCACCATGGAACATTGTTTTATAATGCAAATCAAACGAATAAAATCCATTTTAATACATCCCTAACACATGATAAGAATAGCACATGGGTTTAGGGAAGCACAGCGGTACAAGTAACGCCCAAAGGGAAACAGGGAGGAAGGGACTGTCGGGAGAGGCTCAGGGCGCACAAGAAGGGAAGACAAGGAAAAGGGGGAAGAGAGAGATCTGAGCTGAGAGACAAGAGCTGAGCCTGGAAGGTAAAGGTGTCCTTAACTGTGGCGTCCACTGCGGCTGACGCTAACCCGCTCTGACACTGGTAAACACACACATCCAGACATGCTGCTATTATTGTCCTCTCCACCAGCGGGCCGTTCCTCAGCCAACACGCCATGACACCTGAACCAAAGAGAGCACCGGTGTAAGAGGGCTCCAGAGAGGTGCAGGACGAGGGGTAACATACTGGACACAGAAGTAGGTCAGGAGACGCAGTGGAGACAGGCATTATTTTTAGGACAAAGAGTTATGGGCCAGACTATACACTCAAATATCAACCAATACGAACTTAAAACATGAATGGATTTGGATATATTTTGTATTGATAGGTTGTCTTCACGTTGTAAAATTTGATGATGTCATAATCTCAGCTGGTAGGGAATGGCTTATGTAACTGGAAGAGTCACAATTTTTGAAAGAGTTATCCAAAATAGAAATATACAAACATTGAACCTTATCATTATTTGTCAGGGACTGAGTCTACAAACATGTCATGTTAATTTGAACTATATGAACTTTGTAAATATGAACTTTGTGCCAACGTTTGTTTCTTGTGAATATGCAAAGTAATTACAGAGAAACCAACCAACCAAAGTGAACAAATCTGAAATTTGACAGACAAAAAATTCTGCGATAGAATTTGGACCTGACCTTAGAGTTGGGCAATATGGCAAACATTTTTATCACAATTCTCTTGGAGCCAGATCACAACTTCGATTTCGTTACGAATCATGTACACACAATGAGGTCAATCAAGTTGTTAGCTCGTTCACACTTCAGTGCGGTTGGTTAAATGCAGCTGCAAATCAGGGTCTGACAGTGGCTGACCAATAGGAGAAGATGGTGGGGAAAAGTGTCACAACGATGATTTGATTTTTATCATCATATTGCCCAGCCCTACATGATCTCCAGCTCAACTTTAAACCATAGGGATTCTAGCACAACCTACATCAATTCATACTCATATTCATATTAGCTAAAGATATTATTATATAAATTAGACAGGAGAGAGAGCAGTGCCCCATCCACTTCTGGTTATAGATCCATTAATTTTATGTTTAGTTAAGTTGCTAATTGTGTGTTTTAGCAAATAAAATCCGTCCAGAATAACAATAGAGTGCTTGTCTTTTTAGGAGAGTGACAGACAATCGAGTCTTATGGTCCCAATGGGGATGTGTGTTAATAGAATAATTAAAAGAGGATGTGGTTGATGCCAGGGGTCTAATTTTGTTTCAATCAGAGTATTTTACATAGTGCCTCTGAGGACACATTACTTTTATTTAAATGCTGTTTCGATGTCAAAGAGGGCTGTGATTACAATTGGCTTAGCAGGAGATTTTTGAAACCCTTGTTAATTGAAGTAATTTTTCTATCCCTGCTACAGAAAACAGCTGGAGGCTCCTATTGTTAATCACAGATGGATGATTTAAGTGCTGGTACTGACTTGTGTGTTTGTGTGTGTCAGTCAGATGCATGTTTTTCTGGTTGTGCGGGTTCACCTATAGGGAGCAGTGGGCCTCATCATTAGTGTTGAAGAATCCACAGTGGAAAAGCATGGCCGCAGCTTCAGCCCAGGGATAGATGAATATTTGATCAGGCTGCTCTTTGCTTGGCGTGTGCAAATATGTGAGTGCCAGATTGAGATGGAGCCTGCAGAGGTCAACACAGAGTTCACCTTTTGATATTACACCTCCATTTCATCTCTGCATCTATTTTTTTCTGCCAATTTCATCATTTTCTGCACTTGACCGCTTGATTTATCGCTTCCTCACCTGCAGGATTGCGCAGAGACTGAAGTGGACCGGAACAAGTGCTGCACGCTGTGTAACATGTTCTTCACTTCCGCCATTGTGGCCCAGTCACACTATCAGGGCAAGACGCACGCCAAGAGAGTCCGCTTGGTCCTGGGGGAGCCACCTGCAGCACTCAACAGCCCTACAAACACAGGTAACACAAACACAGAAGACACTTCTAAAGACACACATTTTCTATTTATCCAAACACTATTGAGAAATGAAAGCTTGTGGCACATTTTTCTCAAGCTGGATGACTGCATCAAGAGCCTTTGCCGTGTAGATTTGTAACATTGGGTCCTAGAGGAAAACATGAAGAGGAAGAAGACAGAATGACCTGGGAGAGAAGAAGACTTCAAGAGAGATTAGAGTCAAGAGCAGCTTTCATAAAAACTCAAGACGAGACCACAGCTCTGTGGATGCCTAGCCAAACTGACAGGCTTCCGCACACAGACACAAATATAATCAGACAAAATAGAAGATACACTGAATGAACATGGTTTTGAAACTTTAAAAAATGGCATACACGTTTCATACAAGTTTCATGGGAGGAGAGGCACAGACATGATGAATGATTCTTGAAAAGGTGCTGCATGACCTGTGTTCTATTTATTTCAAGCCATTTCCTTATCCATTAAAAAAACAAGTTTGAGTTCATGCTGGATCAAACACAAACAAAATATCAGAGAAAATCTGAAGTTAGGACAAATATTTAATTGTCCTGTTAGTATTCGTGTTTTCTAGCTGTGTGTGCACATCAAACTCAAGTAAAGCAGTAGATGTTGGTCTGTGGGTGTGGTTAGTGAGACAAGACATGCCGCCTTAGCTACAGTAACTATGTGCCTCACAGCAGTACAGTCAACACAAACAAAATAACAGACACACGGAGGAGCTCATACTTCATGGCTGTTTTCAGATTAGTCACATGAATCATCTGTGAGTGGGATTTTATTTTTCTGACGAGTCAAAAGTCCAAACAGGCTGAATTGTGGCGTGTAGTCACAGTAGGTTCAAAGTCATTGACTCTCTATAGCTGGTAAATCGGCACATTTGGGCATACCATCTGGCATTTGGTAAGCTTTCTCTCAGAGTTTGGCGATGGACCTAACACCACTAGCTGTGTACAAGCAGTTTGCATGGAGAAGCTTTACACATAGTCTCAAATAAAACACAGCCTTTCTTCACTTGTTATTATAAGAATGTAAAATAGTCAAAGCATCTAAACTCATAATGCTCTCATAAGCAGCATCACAGTAGGATTCTCAGTAGAGTCCCGTGGACATGTCTGTGCCGTTGGCTATTAATGGGCGATCACCATGGTAACAGTGTCATGTCACGAGGAGCAGGTCACCTGGAAGTCTGGCTTTTTTTTTTTTCGAAGGCAGAGGGCCGAGATGAGAGAGAATAATGGAGATTAAAAAAGGATGAAGGCTGAGAGGATGCTCACAAGAGATACTGGCCACTCTCTGAAGATTTATGTTGGCTGTATTCATTAGGCTCAATCTACAAAAGGGATGTCAAGATTATTAGGTTAAAGCTAGAGTACCCATCTTTTTCCTCTTACTACATTTAGTTTTTTCTCTCTAGAAAATGTATTGTAAAAAAAAATCAGACCCTACACGCTGTCTTCGTCTTATAATTAAACTTTTATCTTTTCAAACTTGTAAGACTGGTTTGTCACTGGACTATTTGGGATGAAAGCTGATTGGGTGTGGAGAGATAATACCCCTGCTTCACTTTTGTGTCTAAAAAAGATGTTCAAAAGCTGTGCTAGTGGCCTAAAACCCATGCATGTGAACACTAGTAATGAGCCAAAGTGTTTATGAGAGGTATGAATGAGTTAGAAATGTTTAAATACCTACTTTCTTATTTCACTGTTCAAAAATGAGATACTCCACTTTAACTGATAATTGTGATTATTCAGGTCACAATGTAATGGTAAGGACAAAAAAATAATCTGGAGAATCGTAGTCACCAACAATGATTCATTTCTATACTTCAAAAAAGTTGTACTTTTTTATGTCTGTTTATGTGACAACATAACATTACTTTTTCATTAAGAAAGTTTGATTTAATTATGCCTGTGAAGGATGGTACCCTTAGTAGACTTGTGAAAGAAAGCAAATTAAGGATTTCATTGTTGTTTGGGAGAAAGTGTCAATAATTAATTAATTAATAACTAAAATTATATTATGATTATATATTTTTCTTTTGAATATGAGAAAAGTACTACAACAATTCCCGTCTTTCTTGTGATTGCATATTCACTTGACATTATTTTTCAGCCAGATGCCCTTCCATTCTTGTATCCAACCTTGAAGACAAAATCCACTTATTGATGATCATGTAATCCTGTATTGTAATTTGCACTCTCCCATTTGTTTTTTAAGATTCATCGCCACCTACTCCACTGCCCACAGACCCTAATTTGTGCTCCAATCCTGCCCCCACGTTGCCCTGGCCCGTGACTGTTGTCGGCGCAAATGGCGGGAGAGAGGCGGGAAAATACTGCTGCTTATGTGGAGCCTGGTTCAATAACCCACTGATGGCACAACAACACTACGAGGGCAAGAAACACAGAAGGAACGCCGCCCGGGCACGCCTCCTGGAGCAGTTAGCCGGCAGTCTGGATGCCACAGAGAGCACAGGTCAGTGTCTGATCCCCACATATGCGATAAGTGAGAGGGATGAGAGGTGCTGCTGGACTCTGGAGCAGGAAAGAAGAGAACAGGGAGATTAGCTTTGAAATCTGTAGCAATGGCTGCATTACAAACATTCAGTGGAGTAAAGAATTTACTTAAGTAAGACTAAAAATATCACATACTTTAGCAAAGTGTTGAAAAAAAGATTGAAGTACAAGTTTAAAATTTTACTTTTGGAATTGTTTGCACTTATTTTTGATAACTGTTAAAGAGTGAAATGTGGTCAGTTTAAAATTTTACTTTTGGAATTGTTTGCACTTATTTTTGATAACTGTTAAAGAGTGAAATGTGGTCTGAGTGATAAAAGATTTAGATGTTTCTAGACTTTGTATCTATCTTATCTATCTATTATCTATATTTTTGTTATTTGTTATGACGAGGGAGAGGCGAAAGATTGTGTTAAAGAAAAACATAGTGATATAACTATAGTCATTACAATTAAAAATACATGGAGATGATAAATCCTGTGATTGTAATTTAAATTGTATAAATGTCATAACAATGATAAAATAGAAAATCAATATTTAAACAGTTATTTTAAAAAGCTAATGAAATACAAAGTTAAATTTCTCTAATGTTCAAAATATAAAGAATTAAAACCAATAGGTGATTTATACATATTTGGGCAGAGTAGCCAAAAGTACTGAATAAATAATAATAAAGTCTTTCAGTGAAGTTAATATTTAGAAGACAGGTTTTTCACTGATGCAATGTTTGGTTACGTTACATTCCTGCAACACAATGCGTATGGGAGGCAATTTATACTTAAAATAAATAATTAAAAGTCTTGCCATGTGAAAATTACAGTCTGACAATACTTTTTCATGATGCATTCTCTGTTGTCCATTGCCTGTAGGAAGTGAGTTTATAAAGTTGGTGTGCATCAAAATGTACTGTTTTATTGAACAAGCACTGTATGAGAAGATTCCAGTGTCTTATGCTCAGGGGCCATGTCAGGGCCGGCTTATTATTCCCCCTAATTTACAAGAGGTGCCGCTGAACCACTACAGCGCTCTTGGAGAGTTGTTTACTAGGCCAGCAGTCTGCGGGCTATGTTTCTGTGTAAGCCAAAGCAGTGAAAGAGTTGGCTCATCTATCATACGAGCAAATATTTGTCTCCGCCTAATTAACTGTGTATCTACGTCCAAGTCAGATTTTGACACATCTTATTCATCATCTGTTCTCTACTGTGTAACCTTTTCATGTCGTGTCTGTCTGGGGACAAGGGCTTTCCCAGATGCAGCGCAGACTTTGCACTTTAAAGCACTCCCATTGCAACGGGTAAAGCTGCCAGAGGTGTGCACGAGTCAAACTAAAACGGTATAAAATAGTAATATTAGAAATTAATTTTTTAATATGAAACATGCAATTCAGCAGGTGCTTTGATTTCTATTCTGCGCCTCTTTATTCTCCCACACACTTCTGTCCGCTTACAAAGGCAGAGGGAGAACACAGATTTACAAGCGTCTCTGCCAGGAGGATATTTTAATGAAATTATTAATAGACTTTGGCATAGAAATTTCCTTTGGTGGTTTCATCTCACTCGCTGCTTTTACAGAATACAAGAGTCGTGCCCGAGTGCTGCTCTGGATGCATTCATACATTCAATGGAGCAAAGCTGTTCTTTTGCCCGTGTGCTCCAGGTGCCATGACACAAACCATCATCTCCAAAAGCCAATCACATTAAAAGCATGAGTCATGTAGCGCCTCCACTGGCTCAGAGGCTTTAAGTGGTGTCATGTTGGATGTCGTCCTCCCTCCAGTCTCAGTGACCCAGATCTTTCTACCTCAGCTTTTTGCGTTTTGGATACTCTCACACGACGACGTAAAACTATTCAACAGATATTAACACGGCATCAAAAGCATTTACTATCACCTTTTCACAAATGATAATCCAGATTGTCATATCTCACTGCACACGGCTGGCATGAACCATTACACACGCTATCAATCAAACACTTTCTCCCATCGCCTTGAGTCCCAAATACTCATCATCATGAAACAGCTTCATTGTAATTACATGTTTCAGTTCTTTTCTCACATCGGATTGTCTTTAACCAGCTGTTCAGGTGCAAAGTCTCAGGTTTAATCTCAAAGGGAGCGAGGTGATGGCAGCTGAGCGGGGCGGAGGCAGCAAGCAGCAGTGATGAGAAATACAGTAACAACAGAGCACACATCCATCTCTGTCCTTGGTTCTGTTTGGCTCCAAGTTTCCCCCTAACACTGTTGTTCTTTTGCTCATTTGTCCACACCGCTCAGTGTTTGGAGAACGCTGTGTAAACCTCTGGGGTTCTGACGGCCCCCATGTCTCATCTGTCATTCTCATAAGCGTCCCACAAGGCTAAGCTAAATTATTTCCAGACCAATATCCCCCCTGTTTAGCTTTTTAACTTACAGTATCTTCTTGCTGAGCACATAGATGCCACTGACCTTTATGAGCAGTTGTTGAATATTTTAGATTGGTCTCTTCCTGCCTCAAAAGCCACATGAGATTTCTATCATCACTATTTTTTATACTTGGATTTTGTGGTGTAATTGCATGGACAGGGCACAGGGGAGGATATTTTCCGTTGCTGTGCCAGACAAACCTTGGGAGATGGATTACGGAAGTGGCTGGTGAGGGAGAGTGCCCGCTCGACTGGGCTGTGTCTTTACATAAATCATGACAGGTCCACAAACCCCTGAAGACAAGTACGTGCGCATTGTGCTCCCTCCCTGGAGACTGGTTGGGTATGAGCATTGGTGAGATAAGAACTGAGATTGGAGAACGAAAGGCCGGAGTAGTGGAGCAGAGAAAATGGTGTGTAATTGATTATTGTGGCGGCGTGTGGAGACAGGACTGACCTGCTCTCCCAAGAGGACACTCACTGTGGGGATGTCCCAGAAGCACTGCCAGCTCATAGTTCACAACTCAGAGAAATACAGACCTATGAAAAGTCCTGCTGTGGACCAGGAAGGGCCAAAATAAGAGTGCTAGCGAGAAAGCTTTGTGCTAACGGTGGTCAATAAAAGGTTTAAAGGTGCACTGCGTAACTTTTTGGTGGAGAGTCCACTACCCGATTGTCCCCATGGAGATGTTATTCCTTTTCCTTGACAGTATGGTGTAAAACATATCTCTCTCCATGGAGACAAGTAAGTGGTACAACCAGGCGAAATTACAGCTCACATCTGTGGAGAGGCGAGCCAGGTCACAGTAAGAATGTATGTTTTTCAGATTATATTACAGCAAAAAAAAAAAAAAACCGTGTTTAATGACATTCTATGGAACATGGAACAAGCAAAGAAATAACATCTCCCTGGGGGGCGAGCTGGTGACCTACTGTCCACCAGAAAATGTATGCATTCAAGTTTAGAAGTTATAAAACAGCATGGTAACGTAAAGAAAGTACCATTATACTGAAAATGTCAGTCTATTATCTAAAACCTTGACCTAAAAAATTGCATTTTTTGTTGTCATCGTAGTGTTGACAATATTAGTATTAAAATAGAGTTTGAAATGTTTGTATCATGACAACACTAATTCAGACGAACACAAATACTTTATAACTTCTTCCATGAACAATTACTGATGAAACACACCCATTTATACTCTTTCTCTACAGCATGAAAATTCATGAAAAACAGTTTGGAAATAGAGATATAGAGAGCTGTTTATTCAAGCAGTGAGGATTTGCAGCCAATTCTCTTCAGATATTTATTACATAATGCTGATAAATATTTAAATGTCTACACAACCATTGCTTCTTTGTGGATAACTATTAGATTTTCAGGTAGATTACCCTTTAATGAATATTTAACAGTTGCCCAAGTTGAACAGCAGATGGACACAAACTGAGCTGGTACCTAGGCTCCAGCGTTTAAACAATCTGCTCATTATTAAATAAAAGTTCAAAAGCATGGCTGGCTTCCTGCGTATGTACTTTTGGCTTTAACAGATGGTCTTTCCTATTACTGTCATTTGCTGCACAACTAATTAGTCCCCATAACTTGCTCAAAGTTTGTTGTTGGTAAAATTCCTGTTGGATTCAGTCTGGCTCTCGTCCTAAGCTTTCCGCTTCACTCTGCTCTGTTATTTGTGATGTATTTCCATAGAGACATATTGTCAAGTCTTCACAGAACATTTGGAGCTTGATTGCATCTCAGTGGGCCTGCTTTTGGATCTGATTCATTGTAATATTCCAAAACGCATTAAAACCTATGGTGCTGGCAACATCTTATAAAGTATTCCCCAGTCTCTGTAGCGAATACGGCTATGAATGAATATACATTTATTTGATATAGAGGAAAGCACTATAGTAAATGACTTTATAAACAAGCAATGGTGGTGAAGCTCATTTTCTCAGTGTGAACTGACAGGAATAAAGCAGCTCTACAGAGGGTCTGACAATTATCTGCTCGGACTGCTACCTGAAATCCCACAAGAGACGCACAAATAAGGCTCTTCACTCAGAGCCTGGCAGAGCCTCCGCTGAGAGGCCCAGAACACCTTGCTCCAAATGGGTCATTACTGCTGCTGAGGCCAGGGTGAGAGCGTGCTGCATACCCTGCACAACCCGCTGTACAAGGCTATGGAGCGCAGTAATCTTATTTTTGTGTGGCTAATGTAGCCTTTTACTGTAGTGACAAGCGTTTATGTGGCTCCACACCAAGGGCGCCGGCAGTGCCACAAGGCTGTGCATTAACGTCAGCATCAGCTCATCGCTCCTGTCGGTCTCTTCTATGCGTTTGGCAGATCGTCTTGTGTAATTAACAAGGCTTTGAACAGCCTCATACACACTGCAAACCCACACAGCCGGCCCCTGTGGGCTGTCACACATCAGGGGCACCCGCCTTGTGCATGTAATTAACATGGATTAAGGCACTGCATGGTCTCCAGCCAACTCTGCTTTATTAACCAAAACACTACCCCGGGTCACAGTATATTGTTAAATTAAACATACATGTTTCTGATACTTAAATGCCACCAGGATGGCAGTATGGGGGTGTCAATCAGACTTTTTATGAGCACATGTGAACAGCTTTCTTCTTTGTATTTTACTTTCTTGACTCACCACATCAAATCAGCCGCCTCCTGTCTGTGCAGTGAGTCACATATTATTTGGCTTAGATTTTATGGCAACTGGGCTTGGGAGTGGCACAAACCGTGTATGATCGTGAAAAGACATGCACTAAAGACAGACCACACTAAAGGATATGAGCAGGGTTAGAGAGAGCCAACATTTTGTTTGCACCTTCAAAACTGTCTGTAGAGGAACAAGAAACGAGCCATGGAATCAGTTTTAAAAGTGCTGTTTTTGTCACACATTTGCAAGAGCTTAAGCAGGTATTATATCAGTTTAAATGGTTTCATCCATATCAAAAGTCTGGTATAGATGAAGAGATTACACTACTTTATTAAGAAGACAAGATTAATATCTTAATCTTAATCTTTTCAGTGGTTATATTATTAGGCCTAACAGGTGTAAACAGATAATTAAATTGTGGACACAGAAGCTATCATAGATTCTTTCTTGGTGTATGCAATTTTTTGCTTCTCTTTTTGACATACAGATGACTTGATTTTTGCTTGATCCAAATACCAAAAGCAAACCCGAGACTGTGCTTCCTTCCGGCGCCTAATTCAGCCATGACTTTGTTGTAAATGACTTCATGTCCTTAATCACCCCTGCAGCAGCAAACAGAGCGACTCTGAGACAACAGGGAGCGGATATGCCACATTATGCTAGCCCTGGCTAAATGACCTCCCACCACTCCTAACTGTATTACAACTTCATACTCTGCCAATTACCGCCACAGAAGGTCAAAAGGTGATGGAATACCCCGACGACTCATAAATCTCAAGGACAGTGGAGACAACTGAGAAAAGGGCACCTACATACAAACATGAGCCTTATTTTTTTGCATTGCACATACACATACACTTACTGTCACAGAATTGAATAAAACAGCTCACACAAGGACAGCTGCGGAGTGCCTTCAAGCAATTAATTCCAGACTATTTTCACAAAGAACCCTGAAGTGTCCGTGTTGTTCATCCTCAGACTGAGTGCCATGTCAAGAGAAGCATTGTGCGAAATATGGGAATGCAAAAAAATAGACAGTTCTTAGAGAATTGTTTGGAGATAAAATTACTTGAGGAATGAAAGCACACTATTGCCTAGAGGGAAAATAATACACAGCATATTCATCAATCTCCATCTGCACTTAGCCTAGCTCACACCCATTCCATTAGCTGTCAGTATCTGCATCTTGAACCAGCTATTTTTGGGTCTCCATCTCGACCACCTGCAAACCCTCTAATTAGTTAACATCTGTGTCTCTGTTCATTCGCAACCATCTTTTTTGCCTATACACAACTGTGGAACATACCCAGCTTTAAAACAATATCATTTTAATCATCTACGGTAGTGTTCATGGTAATTTCTTGTTTATTTTGGACTGACATATTTTCTACTAAAACGACTCAGTAAACAGGATACTATAGTCACAGAAAGAAAGAATACAAGTGGGCCGAAGGCTTTGTACTAATGATCACTCCAATCAAATCTTATCCAGATGCACCCCAATTAGGAAAATTACCCAGCACTTACAGACAGAAGAAGAAGACAGAAGAAATACTCTTGCAGCTTTTATGGATGTCCTCTTTAGTCCCACTGCTTCTCTGGTTCATAATAACAAAAATGTATTTGGTATTTTTATTCTGCGTTTTATGTAGTATATATATAGTAGTAAAAGTGTGTACTAACTTCCATAATATGTGTTTCCAGGGCTACGCAGTAGTTACTCCTGCAATGTCTGCAGCGTCGTCCTCAACTCTATTGAGCAGTACCATGCACACCTCCAGGGCTCCAAGCACCAAAACAAGTGAGTATGAACAAAAGTCTGTGAGTGAATGAGAAGAGGAAACATGGTTAATTTAGATATAGTTACATAGACATATATACACGTTTCATCCGTCCAATCTGTTTCCACTGATCTTATTCACCGCTGATGCACTCATTTGTTGCCTCAGGTCCGCATCTGAAACATAGGTCATAGTGCAGTGGATGTGTCGTGAAAGATAAATGTCAAGCCTTTATTTAGTCATGTAGTCACAAACATCAAATTCATGCAAACTCAAAAGACTTTAGAGGATGTGCACAGACACAGTTATATATGCAGGTTTTGTATTCTGTTGTCTCTACCTCCCAAGCAGAAAAAAAATCGACTAATGAGTGTGATAGCATGCGTGTCTATGTATATCACAAGCAGAGCTGTTGTAAATTGAAGAATATCAGCCTTATCTTATTCTGGTCATGATTGCCCAAGGGAGGAGAATAAAAAAAACAAAATGCTGGTTCAATTAGTAATGCAAAGCAACCATAAAAGTCTAAAGAATACCATACAACTGTCTGCAAAACAACTCTCCAAAACAGGTTATCATTGTCTACTTTCATCTTGTGCTTTCATCTTGTTCTGAAGAGTGTATCATGAAAGCACAACATATACAATATACACAGGTAAAAATCCAGTAATACATGTGATATATTTCTCTCTGCTAGCTGGTGTATTGTGATAGGAACACATCAAGTTTGCACACATGGAAAAAGATAAAAATGAAAAATACAATTCTGGCATTCTAGTATACAGCATTTTCAAAGCAGAGAGATTTACATTTAAAATTCCACCATTATGCTGGTGCATTTTTTCTTTTACAAAGTTTGCTGGGGAGATGTTGATTGAGCTTTTATTATATCATAAATAAACTGGAATTGAATGACAGCATGGATGGACCATGGACATGGACCCATGCACTAAATCCTAAACCAAACATACAGCTTATGCAAATGTACTGCAAAACCTGATTTGTATCATACTTCCTTATGGAGTCGAGGATAGTGAAACAACGTGGTTATGAAATAGCATTCCCCCATTACCTCTTCTATTATAGTGGTGAAAAAAAAGCTTCCAATATTCTGCTACGAGAAAGGCAGTTGAATGTAAGATGCTGGCAAGAACCCTGTAAAACTAATATTTGGACAAGAGAGCACGTCGAAATGTAGCTGACAAGGACATCGCATCCCAGACAACACGATGCATTTTGTCAAGAACGATAGTAAGCTGAAGACTACAGTTTCCCAGAGAAAAGGATTTAGAGTTTGAGAATTGGAGCTTATAGCTTACAACCAACAACAGGACACCTTCACTGCACATGACTCTAGCCATCGTGAATGCAACTGAATAAAAATATTGACATGTTGATGAGAGCTGAGGTCAATGGAATTTACGTTCATATTTGATACGTTTCATCTGTAGAAAAAGACAAGATGCATCAGTAATTTTCCACTTGGCTGAATAACATCCTATTTTTACACATTCCAAAGCCAACCTTATGCACCATCTGCTTGGGTTTAGAATCAGTGTGTACAAAAGTGTAAAACGTCTGGGTGAGTGTCTCCTGTGTGGCATCCCAGAGGCACAGCTCTGTCTCTGAACGCACACTGAATAGTTAAAGCGCATATGACAGAGAGCATCTGGACTCCAAACAGGTATGGGCTCTGGCGCGTGGCTCTATTGATCCTAAGGGAAACGCTAAACAAGAGGACTATTCCACCCCATCGACCTTACTTCCTCTACTGTCACCTTTACTGAAACTTATATATAAATACACTTACTCACACAAGTACACTAAATCACTGTCCACAACGCAGCCAGCTCACTGTGGTCTGGGGCATGATATCATAGTAAATAAAGGCTCTGTCACACTGTATTATGGAGCACTTTGAGCAACATGTCCCTGTTGTGCTGACAGATGAGTATAAACATGCTCCTCGCTGTCCTCAGACAAACGACTGGAAAAAGAGAGACGCTAAGAAACTGAGCAAATAAGGATGTAGCTTTCTCCACCAAACATTCCCAGCATTAAAAGTATTGTAGAGAAAAGACTAACAGCACCACAAACAGATCTGTTGTTCTTGTTCTGTGGTATTGTATAAAAACAAACAGCCACCAAAAGGGCAGGCAGTTTTAAAGACATAATTGACCAATGTAAGTAACTGTTGTCAAAGCGATTGATAATTTAAAACTAAATATTATATCTTTTGAATGGAGAAAATCCTCAATATGTTGCATATAACAATTGAAACTAGGGCTGTCACTAACGATTATTTTAGTAGTCAAACGAATATTAGTTTTTGATACATTTTTAATCAAATAAAGGTTGATTTATGGTCATTGATTGCTTGCTTGTATTTAAATTATTATAAAAAATGTTGCTATCTTTATTGTAAAAGGTCTTTTGACATGTTATTTAGAGTCTGTATAGTGCAGTTAAATATTACGATTATCAATTATTATAGGTGATTAATTGATTACTTGTTGCAGCCCTAGTTGTGAAAACCATGAATAGAGTAATTGAAGTCCAAAGATTAGTTGTAGCATTTTAAGACTTGATGCTAAGAAAATAAGAAATGTATGTAACTGGAAATATAATTATTTTTTCTGCCCCAAAACATAATTGGATCTTAACCACAAATATTTATAAATGTGGGAAGGCCATACGATTTGTGCCAGTAGTGAAATAGAGGGTGCAGGGTGTATTTCACACTCGGGATGAGCTGGGCCTTGTGCAAAGAGCTTTACCGAGGAGAGGAAAGTGTGTCTGACAGCGGCAAGGGCTTAGGCTCACACCACAGAAACATCTATTACAGTGTGTCAAAGCTACTGTTGTGTGTGCGCGTGTGCATGTGTGTGTCTGTGTGTGTCTGTGTGTGGAGCATTAAGGAACAACTGCTGCCGTCTTGAAACAGCTGGACTGGACTCACCATAGACTAGTCTTCATCAGCGGCCCACATCTGCTCCATATACAGAGATCACCGGGCGGGTCCTTTTAAATGTTGCACAGTCACAGCCGCTCCTGTAGTTGGACCAGGATACACTTAGAAGATAAAGTTGGCATCACATTTTTCACAGTTTACAGAGTGGTGGAACGAAGTGGAACAGAAAGTGGGACAGGTGGGCAGCAGAGACCACCTGGCAAATGACAAACAAAAACATGTAAAAGTACCATGGAAAAAGGAGGTGTTTTAGTGAGGTGTGATAAATAGTTAACAAATAAGGTTTTAATAAATATATAACTGCATTCTTTAAGTAAACAGTGGTGTGTTCCAGAGTGTTTTTACATTAAGTTCCTCTACTGTCCATAGGTGTTTTGATAAAATAAGAAAAACTGTATTTGTCCCACAGTAGGGAAATTTCAATGTTGCAATGGACAGTTCAAGGACAGCAGGAGAATAGAAACATGCAATAAAAAATCAAGATGGATAAAAAAATAGACCTAAATCTAACACAAAGCAAAAATATAAGGCTAAATATCTATCAAGTAGCCTACAATAAGTGACAATGACTATATGGTTGTGTACAGTTCAGCATATGGACAAAATAAAGGTTTAGTGACTTAGATGTATTAAAATATTACTGTTATGCTAATGTTGATAACGTCTATGGAGGTAATGTCAACAAAAGCAGAAATACGCTCTCAAATATTGCTTTATAGTTCATGGTAAATGTAATAACTGTGTTCGGGTTAATGATTAACACGGCTTAGAAATTTATTTTGGATGGTTTTGAGTACTTCCCTATCTTTTCATTACTTGATACTGTAATATACTGGTCATAATTTTTCTGACTTGACAAATGGAACACAAAACCTCTGGAATCCTGTACTATACTGAGATTTGGATAACATCACAATTTCCATTATTATAAATTAAAACAGGAATTATTCATGGGTCTCAGGCAATCCATTTTAGTTTTTGTGAGGACCTTTTCCCATTAAGTTACAGTATTTTGAATTATTCCTATGGTGAAGGAAGACCGTTGCCATACCTTGAAATGAATGAAGTTTGATGCTAAGAATAATTAAATAACTGGAGAAATCACATTACCCAATAATTAGATCTGATTATTGGATTGTGTTTAAATGTAAATCAGTTTAGAGTTTTAGAAGTTTTACGATATTTTAGTTTTTTAGTCTTTGTTTGAGCCTTTTTGCTGTATGTTATTCCTTAAAATGTTGTCACAATATATATCCATGGATTCAGAGTGATTAGATATTGCATATAGTCACTCTAAAAAATATGTATTCTTCTCATTACAATCACCAAGGACTGCATTTATCCTGCCTGAAAATCTTTGCTCACATACACTTGCATAAACATAAAAAGAAAGAGTTGCTAATTAGCTCCTTGGAGTCCATAAACTGAAGAAAGCGTTTAGAGTTTACTTGATAGAGGTTGCTTATGTGACCGCTAACAATGCCTGGCTTAACTAGGCAGATAATAAGTATTCATGTTTGCTCTGTATTTCATGCTTCGGCCTGGGTTCCTCAGCTCTGATCTGCCTCTTGTATCTGTGCGTTATGTGGACGGATGCAGGGCCCAAGGGCATGATGGTTAGGATGGGGCAGTTCATTTAACCTCGTCACCCTCATAATTATTCAGGCTCACTATCACCACACACGCTAATGCACACTGAAGAGGCTGAGAGCTGTAGTAGAGTCACGCTAAATGCAAATTTGTCTGCTATTGATGCGCAAACTCTCTGTCGTCTTCAACAGTAGAAGGGTTACATCTATGAACCATGTTAGTGAGATTTATGAGCCCTATGAGCAGTATGCATTTGTTACAACCAAAAGATACCATTATTGACAATGTTTTCATTGATTGACAATAGACTTTTTTTGGCTATTGTGGTTAGCCAAATTTAATTTCAACACTTGTCCAGCATAACATTTAAATCAAAGTGTAACTTAGTACCTAAAAATGACCCCCAAATGTTTCTAAAGACACAAAAAGTAACATATATAGTATATGTGCTAAAATATATTATCATCTCACCTTGAGACTTTGACTTCTACACCAAACTTTCCAATCATACAGGATTTGTTGACGTCTAATTCTAAGCTTGATTTATTACAGTGTTAAATCCAAATCTAATTAACACAAAAACTAAATACAATGTCAAAATTCCCATGATCATTTTTATACAGAAAGAAACATTTAGAAAAAAATAAAAAAGATATTTAAACCTGGTTCTATCAGTTTTTCAGATTTATATGCCCTGAATATGTGGCATTTTTATTTATAAAATGCCTTATTTTGCTATTAAAAATACTTGAAGAAAAACCTTCTGTTTGTTGATTTTATTTATCTAAGTAAACTACTAAGAGTAGGAGAATTTAAAGATTTGTTCCTATTCACCTCCACCACCGTTTCACCTTAAGAAATGTAATTAATAAAGCATCTTTTTGCATTCATGGTCATCACAACTGGTGTTTACAATGGGCTGATTCAGCTCATTCAGTTGACAATATTTTATAACCAGGCTTCCAATTTACACTGCCATTAATGCCATTCTATTTAAATTGAACAGAGGTCTGTTAATCCTAATATACTGTATGTAACCTGTAAACTGTGTCCTACTCTGCACAAAGGGGGGAATCAAAGGTTTTAGACCTTCCATTCCACCAGGCCAGACTTGGACATTCACCTCAGGCTCTTCATGTCTGACCAAACTTTCTATCACATATTTCTGCCAGTTTTGTGTATGCACATTGCCCCAAGCTTAACTGTCAGTTCCTTTAGATACAGGATTACATGAAAATGTCATATGCGGCTGTTACTGTTAGCAACTGCCAGAGCTGTACTTTTACCTGCCTCTCCTAAAGATACCGCGCATCCTTGTGACCTCTGAGTGCTTTCATAGTCAAGCGAATGAAGAAATAATTGATCTGTTTGATGTGTTTGCTGCTCGAGCTGATCCTGTTCACCATTTAAAAAAGAAAAAAAAAGAAAAATGCATTTGTCACTTAAAGGCACAGTAAAATGTGTACCAAAATGTTTTCTTTGTGTAGCAGATCAAGTGGTATAACTCTAGCTTGCTATGAAATAATGAGAGCACTACAAAATAATAAATATAGTTCTCCTCTATCGGCCCCATAGCAACAGCAAGCAGACATCCTCAAAATAAAGTGAATCCTGGCTGGGTTTTAATTGATCTCTATCAAACTTTAAAAAGACAGTAAAGTTAAACTGGAAGAACTTATTCTGGCTCTCTTCCGTTGTTTAATATAGAAACCAGATAGCTGCTGTACCTTAGTTGTTTCATATTACATTTAGAGTGAGCAAGAAACACGCACATATCAAGTATTCTTTAGATATGCCATTTACTTTATAAAGAGCTCTAGATTTTGCACTTTGATTTGCTGTATACACCAAACAACAGTATATAGATCCCCATTGCAGACCGCAGACTTTGGCAGCGGTGGCCGAATGGAGCCCAGAGTGTGAGATGAATTGTGACAGAGGCGACGGGGCGAGCAGGCCACTGTTTGAACAGCCATTACAGGGATAGGTGCTGACAACCGGGTGCCTCCGAGCTGGGACTGTGAGTGTGGGGCATCACGCTTATTAGGACACACTGAAGAGATGGCATTTTAACAAGGGCCGAGCCAAGAACTAGGAGAAACTTTACTTTTATATTCATGTGTTTGTTTCACTCTGAACAAAGGAAACTTTTCAAATTTCACTGTTATTCAAGGTTGACAAAGACACCTAGATACGTTTGAAGGTGAAAAAGAAGACTATAGAAAACTACCATGGGAACAGAGCAATTTTTACATTTTTCTTCTAAAAATTCAACCTCTACAGGGTCTCCATTGCAAAGACTGGCATTGGATTACTGCCTTTTGAATGCTAAATAAATAAGTCTTTAAAATGCAATTAGTTGGATGTGGCATAAAATAGGCTTCAATCCAATTGATCGCTCTCTTTTTAATTAAACATGACATGCTGTTTGAGGTTGATAAAGGCATAGGATGTATTCACAGAGCCTGATGAACAATACGGCTCTCCACATAAAGGCTAAATCCTGTCATTATTGCACCTTAAACACCAGGGTTTATGCTTCCATCATCTGCTGTGCTTGAACGAGGGAAAAAAAAACACAATAACATATGTAATTAGAACAGGATGTTGAAACTGGATTATTTGTTAATGTGATACGCAGCTGTGACATTGCTTATGAAAGGGATTGTTTTGACAAAAATGCAGAAAAGGTTTATTGTGCAAATGTCAATGCCGTTTTCTTCATTTTTATCTTTCAAAGCACAGTCACAAAGCACATTTAATACAGTCTGTCTGTATTGAATATATTTAGTTGTTTAAAATGAAACTAACCTGCTCTTTACTGTGCTTTGTTTTCAGCCTAAAGCAGCACCAGCAGTGAGCCTCGGAGACAAGCATCAATGATGCAGGGAATGAGACCACAGAGATTACTACACCAATACAAAGAGACAAACAAGGACTATGAGAAACTTGAGCAAAACCACGTTTTGCCAACACAAGCGTGTATGTGAATTGACTTTAAATGTGAAGATGTCATGGACACTCAAGGGTGCATAATGTTTAGTTTATATTAAAATAAAAACTTAACCAGAGCCCTACAAAGTACAGATGTTTGAAAATTATAATGCCATAAATCCCCACAACAAGGGCTTGACATAAACACAAAAGGTGTTAGTAGTTGCCATTAAACCCCTCTGGGCCCAGGAATCCCCTGAAAAAGAGATTTTGAATCTCAGTGGGACATTCCTGGTTAAATAAAGGTCAATAAAACACAAGAGGTTCTCCTGATGCTATGTTATCATAGTTCTTTCTACATGTACAGTACATACTGTATTACATAATGTAAAGAAATGAAATGAATTTTAATACAAGAAAAATATGAATTAAGTATTAAAATGCTTTTTTTTTTTTTTTAGCAAAGACACAATTGCATTGTAGCTCATGAAAACACTAATACTGACACTGAAAAAGTGAATGTCAAGCCCTGCCCACAACACCATAGAGAAACCTGATGTCAGCTGTTGCCCACTGTGGTAATAATCACCACAACAATAAGCTGTAAGTGCTTTGCCACTGACCAATTTATAGCACCATGTACTGCAAAATCCACACGCCTTCAGACCGTTAGACCTCAGGCCCCATGGTAAAGTCTAAGCAACGGAAACTTCCTCTGAAAAGACCATTATTTATTTGTAATGCGTTATCTTGAAACTCAGCACTGCATATAGCCAGTTTGTGTTTGTGTTAGTCATGCACTGTTAAGAACATTCCCTCTCAATACTGATGTCAGAAACAGGGGAAAGAGAAAATGGTCACTGTCTCCTGAGTTGGACGAAATGTATATAAGAGGATTTCTATTTTTCTGTTGCTGAGACCAGAAGAAGAACACTTTACTCCTGTAGCAGCCAACTTATTGACGGATGTGATCGGATGCATGCAAAATGTTGCAATGACTTGCCTTTTCGAATCTAGCTTGTGCATTTGGCATCCGTGCTGCTTCTTAGCCAGAGCTTCATAAGGCATCAGGTTTTACCACTGGATTTATTTTCTAGAGTAAGAGGATATTGTCTGTGATGTATTCAGTCTCACACTGTCAGTGCCATATTTATTAGACATGATAAGAAGAGAATATTATTATCAAATATCAGCAGTATTTTTGTTAAGACAAACTAATCATGCAAAACTAATGCAATGAGTTCTGGACTGTTTTTAAAAATGTATTTGGTTTACTGTTTATTAGTGAATACACTGTACTTTGCATTACTTTTGGTGCAAAACAAAGTTTCTGAACTGTATTCTTCATTCAACCACAAATGTAGCTGGAAGTAAAAGTAGTGTGCAGCCTTTATTTGATGTTTCTCATGTTATGTATGAAAATGTTGCTCAGATTTTTTGTAGTAAGCTCTTTTCTTTGCAAATAAACAACAGCTTTAGGTACTGAGTCACAATGGACCAATATCAAAGCCAAGGTCTGAATAATGGTGACGAATGATTATTGACTGTTTATTTGTTTATTTTGAAACATATGAACACACAAGTGTTGTTTACATTATATACAAATTCAAACTATTTAACTACTTAAATGAGACACATTGTGCTTTCTTTCTAGTGCTTGGTATTTAACTATAACATAAGCAGATACTCATTTTACATTTTGTTCATTGTAAACTAATGTTAATCTAAAACGGCTTAATAATAGAAACAGGTTCATTGACTTCCTGTTCAGAACGGATTAGCCCCACCTCTTCATAGTGACATTTCACTAGTAGTACTCGCAGTCTAGCTCCTGTTTTAGTAAATCTCTGCCTATACAGTCAGGTCCATATATATTGGGACATCAACACAATTCTATTCTATCTTTTTGGCTCTATCCACCACGACAATGGATTTCAAATGAAACAAACACGATGTGCTGTAGCTGCATACTTCCAGCTTTAATTTGAAGTCATTTAGATCCAAATTAGATGTATGGCGTAGGAATTACAACAGTTTGTATATGTGCCACTTTTAAAGGGACCAAAAGTAATGGGACAAATTAACAATCATAAATCAAACTTTCACTTTTTAATACTTGGTTTCAAATGGGTTTCATCCGTGGTGATGTTCTGCCAGGGCTCTACTGCAATTGTCATCAGTACCTGCTTGTTCTTGAGGCATGTTTCCTTCAGTTTGTCTTCAGCAAGTGAATGCATGCTCAATCAGATTCAGGTCGGGTGACTGACGTGGCCATTGCATAACATTCCACTTCTTTGCCTTAAAAAACTCTGTGGTTGCTTTCACAGTATGCTTTGAATATGAGCAGATAATATTGCCTGAAACACTTCAGAATTCATCCTGATGCTTTTGTCGGCAGTCACATGATCAGTAAATACAAATGAACCAGTTCTATTGGCAGCCATACATGAGCACGCTATGACACTACTACGACGGAGTATAAGGGCCAACTGAAAAAAAAAAATGCGGACATTACGAGAATAAACTCGTAACATTTCGACATTAAACTCGTAATTGTATGACTTTTTCTGGCTTCGACTTTATTCTCATACATTTACGAGATTAAAAGTCGTAATATTACGAGAATAAAGTCGTAATATTACGACTTTTAATCTCTTAATATTACGAGAATAAAGTCGTAATATTACGAGATTAAAAGTCGTAATATTAGAACTTTTAATCTCGTAATATTACGAAAAGAAGCTATTTCTTCCAAATCTGTTTGGTTCTTCCGACGAAACAAACCCAAACATCTGCATTGTCGCTTCAAAGTCCTTAAACTAATGATAATGTGGTGATGCTGTGCTAAAAGACACAGTATTTCTTCGCCGGTAAACCACCGCGGTGAAGTTAGTTTCACGCTTGGACGCTGGACATTCGCCTCCACAACAACACCGACAGTTCCCACTGACTAAACCCAGCCTGCTCTATCCCCCGGTGCGGAGCTCACGCTAGGCACCGCCTGAAAGCTCATCGATTAGACTTAGGGACCGACAATAAATTACAACTCTTGTGAATTGCGTATGTCAAAGAATTTAAATAGCTTTTATATAAAAATACATATTAGTATATAGACATTGGAAATCTATACTGTTAGCATATTTCTCTAATGTATGGAATTTTTTCCCCAAGTACGACGGAGTATAAGGGCCATTTGGGGGAAAAAAATAAAAATGCGGACATTACGAGAATAAACTCGTAAAATTTCGACATTAAACTCGTAATTGTATGACTTTTTCTGATTCGACTTTATTCTCATACATTTATTTAGAATAAAGTCGTAATATTACGAAAAAGTCGTAATATTATTACGAAATAAAGTCGTAATATTACGAGATTAAAATTGTAATATTACGAGAATAAAGTCGTAATATTACGAGATAAAAAGTCGTAATATTACGAGATTAAAATTGTAATATTACGAGATTAAAGTCGTAATATTACGAGAATACAGTCAAAATGTGTATGAAGCCAGTACCTGTGTTATGGAGATATGGAGCATTTTGAAAGTTATACTTTGAACTAGGGTTTACACACGAAGAAATACTGTGTCTTTTTAGCACAGCATCACCACATTATCATTAGTTTAAGGACTTTGAAGCGACAATGCAGACGCTTGGGTTTGTTTCGTCGGAAGAACCAAACAGATTTGGAAGAAATAGCTTCTTTCGTAATATTACGAGATTAAAAGTCGTAATATTACGACTTTTAATCTCGTAATATTACGACTTTATTCTCGTAATATTACGAATTTTTAATCTAATATTAAGAGATTAAAAGTCGTAATATTACGACTTTTTTCTGTAATATTACATTTTTAATCTCGTGAAATGTATGAGAATAAAGTCGGGCCAGAAAAAGTCATACAATTACGAGTTTAATGTCGAAATGTTACGAAGTTTATTCCTCGTAATGTCCGCATTTTTTTCAGTTGGCCCTTATACTCCGTCGTACCCAAGTTTATTGTTTTAATGAAAATATATGCAGTTAAAAATAGAAATCAAGTTTTTTTTCTTCTTAAATCAAGTTTTTCAATATTTAGGTCATGTGACCAATTCACCTCAAATCACTTTATAATAGTAGTACTAGTCCAGTAGTAATGGGCACAGCTCATTACTACTGGACACAGCTCAAATCAAGTAAGACCAAAACTATGAAAAGAAGAGCTGTGCCCATTACTACTGGACTAGTACTACTATTATAAAGTGATTTGAGGTGAATTGGTCACATGACCTGAAGCTATTGAAACCCTTGATTTTTAAGGGAAAATCATTAAAAATCCAAAAAGACCAAAACTGTGAAAAGAAGAGCTGTGCCCATTACTACTGGACTAGTACTACCATTATAAAGTGATTTGAGGTGAATTGGTCACATGACCTGGAAGCTATTGAAAAACCTTGATTTTTAAGGGAAAATATCATTAAAAATCCAAAAAGACCAAAACTGTGAAAGAAGAGCTGTGCCCATTACTACTGGACTAGTACTATTATTATAAAGTGATTTGAGGTGAATTGGTCACATGACCTGGAAGCTATTGAAAAACCTTGATTTTTAAGGGAAAAATCATTAAAAATCCAAAAAAGACCAAAACTGTGAAAAGAAGAGCTGTGCCCATTACTACTGGACTAGTACTACTATTATAAATTGATTTGAAGTGATTAGGTCACATGACCTGGAAGCTATTGAAAAAAAACCTTGATTTTTAAGGGAAAAAAATCATTAAAAATCCAAAAAGACCAAAACTGTGAAAAGAAGAGCTGTGCCCACATTACTACTGGACTAGTACTATTATTATAAAGTGATTTGAGGTGAATTGGTCACATGACCTGGAAGCTATTGAAAAAAAAACTTGATTTAAGAGAAAAAAAACTTGATTTCTATTTTTAACTGCATTTTTTTTTTTATTTAAACAATAAATTTGGGGAAACAAATTCCATACATTAGAGCAATATGCTAACAGTATTGATTTCCAATGTCTATATACTAATAGGTATTTTTATATAAAAGCTTTATTTCAATTTCTTTGACATACGCAATTCACAAGAGTTGTAATTTATTGTCGGTCCCTAAGTCTAATCGACGAGCTTTCAGAGCGGTGCGCCTAGCGTGAGCTCCTCGCACCGTGATAGAGCAGGCTGGGTTTAGTCAGTGGAACTGTCGGTGTTGTTGTGTGGAGGCGAATGTCCAACGTCCAACGTGAAACTAATCTCACCGCGTGTGTAAACCCTAGTTCAAAGTATAACCGCACAAAATGCTCCATATCTCCATAACACAGGTACTGGCTTCATACACATTTTCGACTGTATTCTCGTAATATTACGACTTTTAATCTCGTAATATTACAATTTTTAATCTCGTAATATTACGACTTTTTATCTCGTAATATTACGACTTTATTCTCGTAATATTACAATTTTTAATCTCGTAATATTACGACTTTATTCTCGTAATATTAAAATTTTTCTCAGACATTACGACTTTATTCTCGTGAAATGTATGAGAATAAAGTCGAATCCAGAAAAAGTCATACAATTACGAGTTTAATGTTGAAATTTTACGAGTTTATTCTCGTAATGTCCGCATTTTTATTTTTTTCCCCCAAATGGCCCTTATACTCCGTCGTACACTACACCACCTGCTTCACTGATGATGCTTTGATTCATCAGCAGTTCCTTTCCTTCTCCAGACTCTTCTCTTCCATCACTGGTACAAGTTGGTCTTTGTCTCATCTGTCCATAGGATGTTGTTGTTTAAATGTTCTTTAGCTAACTCTAATCTGGCCTTCCTGTTTTTGTGGTGGTGAACCCTCTGTGCCACACTTTGACGCACCTCCTGGAGAGTGTTCTGACAATGCTTGTGAAGAGGTTTTTCTTCACCAGGGAAAGAATTCTTCGGTCATTTTTGTTTTCCGTGGTCTTCCGCGTTTTTTGGTGTTGCTGAGCTCACCTGTGTGTTCTTTCTTTTCAAGAATGTTCCAATCAGTTGATTTGTCCACACCTAATATTTTTGCTATCTCTCTGATGAGTTTGTTTTGATGTTTCAGCCTAATGATGGCTTCACTGATAGTGACAGGTTTCTCGATCTCAGTTTGAGACTTGACAGCAACAGTTTCCAAATGCAAATGTCACACTTGAAATGAACTGTAGACCTTATATCTGCTCCTTGTAAATGAAAGAATATCACACACCTGGCCATGGAACAGCTGAGCGTCCAATTTATTCCATTACTTTTGGTCCTTTAAAAAGTGGGAGGCACATATATAAACTGTTGTAATTCCTACACCATTCATCTGATTTGGATCTAAACACCCTCAAATCAAAGCTGAAAGTCTGCAGTCTGTTTGTTTCATTTGAAATCCATTGTGGTGTTGTATTGAGCCAAAAGATCAGAAATGTCCCTAGATAAATGGACCTGACGGGATGTATAATCACAACTAAGTAAAGGGATGTGGGCTGAGAGAGGCGGTAGGTGAAAACAGGAGCACTCGAGCTACAGTTGCAGGACAATCCAGGATTACTCAAATATGCATGAATCAATCAAAGTAGAACTTTGAGTAAAATAATGATGAGGAGATGTCGTTCTAACAAGGTTAAAAGAACACTGAAGTTGATTTAGCATAATATTTTAAGTACTTTTGAGCATCATGACAACTTTGATCGACACTGCCACTGTACTTTTTGGCCGAGGATGTCCCAAACAGACCCTATGGATATCAGGGATTCGATATCGTGGATTTGATCGTATATACTATATAATAAATGATAGAGGTCTGCTGCTGCTGAGTGGATCTGCACTTGACTGTAGTGGCCACATTTGTACACTCTTGACGATGAATATCACTGCTTTTTCTTGTAAAAATCTGTTTGTCTACATCATGTGTGTTGTGATACATTTCCAGAGAGTATAGAATAAACAGGAGTAATTTTACCACAATTGTTAAGTTCTATCCCAGTGTATAGAATATTTATAAAATACAATGGTTTGGACTTGAAAAGCACTTACCAACTAAACATTTTAGGATCATCAATGATTCATGTAATTTCCCATTTCTGACCAAATTATGTTGTACCTGTCATGATCTGTTTCCTCTAACAGCAACAATCCGTGGATTATTTGTGAGAACTGAAGATGAGCTGGTCCAGTGTAGCGATATGGAGAGAGAGACTGTGGCTATGAGGTGTTTGTCACACTCTCATATTTAATTAATACAGATGCTCATGAAGCATAAGGGTTGGCAAAAATATACTGAACAAATCCACAAACTGGAACATAAATAATGCAGATAATGTAATGCCAGTTTAGGATATAAAATGGATAGATTGTGTGTCTAGTATATCTTTATTTTATGCTCTGTATTATGTAGTATGGTAAATGAGGCAGACAGCATGAGAAATCAGTGCATTAGTGTAGCATACAGCCCAGTGAAATAAAACATTGATGGGGCTATTATGACATTTCCACTGTATTCCAATAGTGAGTGTGAATACTGGGCCAGCTCTCTCAGCGGGGCATGTTATCTGCACTCATCCATATTCATGACCCTATCACTGTAACCTCTGATGTGCACCGATCCACAACCTCAGACTGTACAGAACAGCTTGGAGAAGTATCTGAATGTGATTGTGCAATTACTTCGTTCAAGTGAATACAAAGCAAAGACATGGCAGAGCTCAGGTGGAAGTGTGCTGCTTGGAACCCCTGAATTATGTCAACTAGGCGAAGGTTTTAAGAGTGAAGACGTTTCGTCACTCATCCAAGTAACTTATTTGGTTCCTCTGACAGAGAACTGGTGACTCAAGCTAATTGTGTACAGTACTTTCAGTGTAGTTATCTACTTTTTAACAAGTTTCTCTTGTTACTTACTCCTGGCACTTACTGAGTGTATGCAGTCAGAGGATGCCGCCTAGTGCTATACACAATTTAGTTATGTTATCACTTAAAAGGGCTGTCTGATACTATGATCAGGCTAGCAGTAGCAATGATTGTGTTTAGACGGCAGAAATGCTCAAAATGAGTCTGGCAATGATTTAAAGGGCTAAAAAAAAAGCAGAAGATTCTCGGAGAAGTAAATCAATGATAAAATCATTGATCGAGGGAGTTCAGCAGGACGTGCTTTTGACAGAGGGGAGAGGATTTACAAACCAACCATCCTCAAAACAGTGTGAATACAGCTAAATGCAACTTCAGGTATGTTTTTGATGACAGAACATTGTTAGAACAGGATTAAAAGCTCAAAAAAGTCACTGTGGCAGAATATGTGTCCTTTAAATCTTTTGTCCAGTTGATGTAATTCAAGCATCTTAGTTGTGGAACGTACCTAGACGACTGAGAGTCTACACACACATCTTGGAACATTTGCAAAATGATCTTCATAATTAAGAACTTGGACAAAACATAAAAAAAATTGAATAAAAAAATTATGATTACACCAGGGAAACATTGAGAGCCCATGGCCAGATAGGGGCTGGTGGTGACAGGCTTCAGTACCCTTGAGTTAGGCCCTGCCTGAGCAGCAGGCTGTTGGTTGTCAAAGTCTGTCAGAGTTTCCGTCACAAGCCATTGTCACCATCAGACTATAAAGCCTCTGCTCAGGCGCACACTGTCAACAGGATCAGACTGGTGTCACCAGCAGCACATACACCAGACGACTGTGGAAATCTGGACCAAACCACTGAGGTCAACAGGGGAGGCAGCGATGTTACAATCAAAATCAATTGTCTTTTTGTTGTGTAAAGGTTATTATTTAGACAACATCAGTGTGGTGTGTTCTACACTCATGAAGATGTTGTTTTGGCTAGCTGCACTCGTCCCAGTCTGTCTGAAGATGTTTTTCAAATAGGAATCCCAGTCGTGCCCCACCCCCTCCTCCAGTAAAAAGCTTTTTGCTGTTCGTCAGTCTCTGCAGCTGTCCAGGACAGCTTTAATTAAAACTACTCCAACACTCACTGCTTCATCCCAAGACACCCTGAGTGCCCACGTGTACACCAGCATTACAGAGATTTGTTCTTCCCTTTGAGGTTCATGACATAACACAAAGATACATTACTGGATAACAAAAAAATCACCGTATTGAAAGACTTGTGGAGCAGAGGCAGAGATCCGAGGCACACTGACTGAGTTTAAGTCCTTTATTGTGGACAGGGACGCCAACGCGTTTCGACCATGGCGGTCTTCATCAGGGCATTGAGCACATGAATGAACAGGTTTACTACATAAACATTTTTTTACAATGAAAAAGACTATGTACCAGGAATAACCCACTTTCAAAACTATACAGAAGACACGACAAGCAGAGTTTTCATTTTTTTTATTTTTACTTGTGGCTGTTTTTACATAGGCAGGACTAAACGGAGATTAAGGGATCGCTTTAATGAACACAAATATGCCATTAAAACAAAAAATCCCAGTTACCCTCTGGCACAACATTTTCAACTTGCTGGCCATACAAATGTTGGACAGTTGAAGGTGATGGTCATCGAAGTTTTGAAAGTGGGTTATGAGTTCACTAGTTTTTGGACCCTGTGAAGCTGGGTCACTTCACTTCTCCTTTGTCTTCATAACACAAAGATAGTTTTGTTTGAGATTTATGTGAATGTTTGGGGGAAGTACACGAGGTACATGTAAAATATAGAACAATTTTGTTTATCTGGGCATTCAAAACAAGATTGTTTATTGTTGTTGTTGTTGTTGTTGTTTAAAGCTTAAAAAATTAATAAAAAGCACAACTGCTAGCAACACTTGCAGGATTGAAGGATACAGTGTTTAAATGCAGACATACAAGATGAGAGGAATACCTAACCTTCTACACATGGCGGTCTATAAAGTGGGCCAGCAATATTGTATGTGGGCCTGGGCTCAGGGGAGGGACACAGTGCAACATGTCTGTGCACTGACAGAATCCAATGGTTTTCCTGACTGCTGTCATCTCTGCAACTCCATGTCTAAATATGAAACAAATGCGTGACACACTCCGACAGGATGCCACAGGTTTAAATGAGGCTGTCAAGGCCATCACCTTCTTTGTCTTTCCGCCAGGCACCTGCCCCATTATTGCCTACGAGGCAACAGGGTATGTATTCAACAAGTTTTACATAGTCATTTCCACAGCAATACTACACGCGTGTTCGGTGTTAAATAAAGAACTGACATACATTAGGCTGGTAAGCTAACAACCCCACCAACTTTTGTGCTCTTAAAATGTAGGAGCACGTAAATAGAATAAGTCATTCTTTGAGTGTCATAACAAATGAGGCCAAACCATCAAAAGCCTTAGAAATATTCCAAGTCCCTTGGGTACATGATGTCACTAGTGCAGTTAAAAGAAGCACGTCTTTAAAAGCAGGTGTCATGAAAACTGGTTTGTTGAAAACAACAACATTAAACTGTATGTTTCCCCTGTCTCACTACCAATTAGAAAGAAATTGAGAAGATGATGTAAAAAACTTTTAGAAACATTTTCAAACAATTTCAAATAAGAAAACGGGAGAAAAAAACCGACCCTCTCTAAGACACATGGTATGTGCACCATATTATCATAGTATAGTTCTTTGTGTTATAGTTTCCAAATGCTGTATTACAATGTACAACCAGCACTTCAATCCTCTCTCTTAGTCATTTACCACTTAGGATTCAGATCACAGAGTTGTGGGGAATTGCATCATGATATGGTTGCACATGTTACAGGTTTCAGAAAGACGGAGGGGCTGATTCTAGTTGGACAGTTACCTGGGGGGCACAAATAGCTTCACAGTCCCTGGAGTCAAAATAAGTTTTACATTTCATTTTGGGCCACATTGATTCTCTGTGAGATGACAGAGGACACGCTCCAGTCCCTGCACATTGTAGATATGAGTACCTCCTCCACCTCATCCCCATCTGGACCTGCTCATCTGCACAGGCCTCCTCACACCCCACACATTTATGCACACACACTCCCTGAGCCACACTCCTCTCCAGCTCAGGAGCCAGGTATGTTAATGGAGTTAATCGGATTGTCTCCTACAGGGACACACGGCAACTGTGATGAAGAGTTTTGGTTGAGTTTATTATAATTCAATTATAATAAATAATTCATAGGGGCTGTACCAAATTCATTTTAATAATAAAGTAATATATATATATATATATATATATATATATATATATATATATATATATATATATATATATATATATATATATGTTAGGATGCTAGGAATGCATTAGATAAGAGAGCAGAGAGCAATCACTTTGGTCCACTTTTCACGATTTCAAAACAGCAAAAATCCGGTACAGCACCATCAAGGTGCATGTGCTTGTGCCACTACAATATTAAGTTATTGTGCATTAGACTATTATGTATATTATGTAAACATATCCTGGAGATAATTTAGCTGGAGTAGAACTGAGCTAAATTCTCATTAACTGGTTCACACCTCCTCTGTTTCTATGACTAGTATTACTTGCAACTCTTGCGTGAACAAGTAATACATAGAAAACTATAGAGGCATGCTGAGAATTAAACTGAACTGAGATTATCTGGGTGGAACTCCAGACATTTCAGATCTCTGAAAACATGGGCTTGTCAATGCTGACACCTAGCATCAGACTGGAGGAGACAAATACTGTAGCTTCAAGAGAATATTGACCCATGGTAGCCATAAGACCTAGAGGGTGTTTCATATTTCAACAGCTCACGGGTCACAACAGTCTCAACACTGTCCATGTTTCCATACAGGGACTATATTTTACACATATATAAACACTAGTGTCCACAGGGCAGCCTGCTGTGTCCCACACAAGATGTCTCCTCATTTATTCTCCCCTGACAGTGACCTTGCTGCGCTCCTCTCTCCACTGTTTCCACATCCCAAGTCTGAATGCCAGCACTGTCAATCATGCAGCCTTCTGCCACCCCCCAGCAGCACCGTAGGGACTATTCTAATGAAGTCCGTGTTGCCATTACAAGACAAAAGAGCCTAAAAGATGGCTCCCAACTTTGCCAAGTATGAAGTGTACTGAAATAAAAGTGAAAATGACCTATTATGACCTAATTTTGAAGTTAGACAAACAGTAAAACAAAGCTATGAGGTAAGTAAAACTAGTGTTTTTATACATATCCTGTTACTTATTCAATCTAACTTTTGGTTAATATCACTAGCACATGGTGATATTATTATTTTCTTTTTATATCGACTCTTCAACCATCTGGATGTGATGCGTAGCTAAAGTGGACCTGAAGCTGAACATGGTTGACCCCTTTGAAAGCTAGGGATCCCTCAAAAGGCCCAGTTCAGTGAAAACTCTTACCTATGCACTCCACAGTGCACCCATGAAAACAAAGCTTTTGATAAAAGTTTATCCAGGACCTTTTTTGGAGGAACATGTTGTGCAATTTTGGCGTTCAATACATGACACAAAGACAGACCAGACAAATTGCAGACCATTTACTGTGACTATTCCCTCTTTGTCACTTCATCCTAATCTTTTATATTGGCAAACACACATAACCATGCATGCTCATAGACTTGCACTATAACAGTACTTAAGGTGGTCGATCAAACATTAAATTTTTTTCTACTGCTGACAAAGGCATCTCCCAGTGAACGGAGACAAGCCACTTTTATCGACTGGCATCCGGAGGGCCCAGCAGCTATTATGGCAGCAATGAGTGAGTGCCCCAGTCAATAGACTTTCTATTAGTGGACTGCTCCCTCAGCTACATGCCGGCACAAAGCAGAGTGTATGGGAGCAGAGAAGGAGGCAGTGAGGGAGGCAGCGAGGGGGCAGAGAGAGGCACAGAGGGAGGTACAGAGGGATGTACAGAGGGAGACACAGAGTGAGACACAGAGTGAGTCAGACACAGAGTGAGGCAATGAGTGAGACACAGAGGGAGACACAGAACAAGAATGTTGTTTGCATGTTTCTCTGCATATCTGGGTGGGTTTCCTCTGTGTACTCTGGTTTCCCACATCAACCCAAAACATGCTCCATGTAAAATCCTCTTGCTATATTAGTCCTAAGCCTTGCCAAGAGATCTGGAAATGGGTCCAGAGGAGATGCTCCAGTGGCATTGAAGGATGGGTCAAATGCAGAGGACAAATGTCCGTACAAGGATAATAAAGTTTACCTTAACCTCAACCCAGAGGGAGGCAGTGGAGGAGATACAGAGGGAGACAGTGAGCGACAAGGGAGGCAGTGAGTGAGGCAGAGAGGGAAGCAGAAAGGGAGATACAGAGGGAGACAGAAATAGCAAGAGTGAGTTAGGAACTGTGTGAAGGTCAGGATAGGAGCCGCCAAAAGCCCCAGGGAGCTGAGCTGTACGTGAGAGACTGGACCCTCAGTAGATCAATACTGGAAGTGAATATATAGTGACACAAGGCTCAGATATCAGGTATGGATTCTGCTAAATACCTCGTTTACCATATGTCCCTTACACCATAAAGGATTTTTATCTAGTGTCAAAGTGGCTCGGACCTCTTCTCTTCTCTACTGTTGATCGCTGACCGCTGTTGCACTCACATTTCTCTGAATAAGTGTTTACCACGGTTGGAAGTAGCAGATTACAAATAATTAGGGGACCGAGACCGAGACCGAATTTTGACGAGACGGGACAGGTTATGAGTTTGGGTTCATGCGACAAGACAAAATAAGAATGAGACGAGATTTTCATACATTACATTACATTAGAATGTAAATTGATTCACTTGTTAAAAAAAATTAAGAAAAAGCAAGCCTTATAAACAGCTTTCCTTTGGTAAGTTTCCTGTACAATAAATGAAATACAGTATGGCATTATACGACAATAAAGAACAACACTGTTAAAACTGGATATTCTCTTTAATTATAATTATTCCAGGAATTCTTCCATTTCAATCTTGCGACATCTTGAGACACGAGATATTGTCCCACCACTACAAATAATAATATAACATTAATATATAATATGTCAGTCTTTATCAAATCTATTCTCTTACTTTGAGTCTTTGTTTTAGACATCAACCATGGGACAACTTAAGGAATTAATAAAACTGATATGACTGACAAAAATAAAATATTAGTTAAATATAACTATTAGTTATAAAGTAACGCTCTCATTTACAACAACACACTCTCTTATTTACACATTAGACTTCACCATTCATCCATGCAAGTCCATTAAGTCTCCGCTATGGCAGTTTGACAGCACAATAGCCCCATGTGCTTAAATATAGTGTACTGAATGTGAAAGTTAAACCCTGGCTCGTGTGACCTTGTCCTGGCCGCCTGCAGCAAGTTGAACCTAATCTAGATGAGCTGCGAGGTGGCCCTGCTGCTGCGCTCTAACAGAGGGAGTAATAACTGCACAGCACACGTTCAGTCAGCTCACACACCTCCTGTACCTATAGCAGTAATGATGCACACGGACTAAACACACTGATACTTTTACTGAGGGCAGGGACAGGGCAAACACACACACTTTTTATGTATCATTATCTACTTTTACTGCAGGCTGCATCTTGGCGACGAGGAGCAAGGTGTATAAAACATGTTCAAATCAAAACAGAGCATCGACCAAGTGATAGTGACTAAATGAGACTGCTACAGAATGGTGTTGAGATCTTAAACAATGTTCGTCTTGTATGTACTATGTAATAAGACTGTAAAAGGCTGATGTTAGCTCTCATTTGTCCAGGACTTGTCCATGGTAGAAAAGGTTTCAAAGGTAGTCACCTGAACAATGTTTTTGAAATCGAGATGCTTCGACTGCCACTGAGAAGTCTTTAGCAACATTTTCTATTATTATGTAAACGGCGTGCTTTGTAACTTTTCTGGTGAGAGATCCGTCACCTGCATGTCTTCAGCCTGGAATAATCCACAGTATGGCATTAACCTTGTCTATCTTGCATGAATTCAACTGCTTTATTGCAAAATTTGTGGCACTGAGTTACCCTCTCTACAAATTGAACCTGTAAAATGGCCTAGAGGCATCACCTGCTTGTCACTGTGAAGATATATAGAAATCAAAGTATAATACCATAATCTGAAACATTACAGGCAAAGCAGTAACAAAAGCAGTATCTTCAAAGAGACAACAGGTGGTGGACGCTCTACCAGAAATGTTACATAGTGCACATTTAATATCATTTTGAGTTAAAATATTATGCAAAATTGACTTTGTTGAGCTTTTAGCCATGTTCTAACATTGTTCCGTTATCAAAAACATAGCTGGAGTAGAATTTTGTTTGTTTGATGAATACTCGATTGAAAATCCTGTCCCTCTTCTGTAACGTTGCATTCTGAACTCCTTCGATGTGTGACGTACATGATCGCTGATGTCACTTATCCTAGAATTTTTTGAGGTTTAAGTCCTTAAATCATCACCAGACTCGCTCTGAACATTTCTTCCGTCTAATCACGATAACTAAAACTTCCTCAGATCCACTCTTTATTGCAATGCATTGTGGGTATATATTTACATGTGTGTAATTGCCTCTACAGCTAGCAGATGGAGCCACAGAAAAGTCAAAATGGCATCTCCCAATGCAGTGATAAAGTAAAGTTTTTCTATGTAAAAGCGTTTTATTTTTAGTTCTAAAACATGACATGACAAGTGAAGACACTCAAGGTGCAGTTTAAAAGGCTAAAAACAATACAAAAAATGCATAATCTTTTTCCTTTAAGTCTTATTCTGTCCTGATTTCAATAAGGGCATATCTCTATCAAGAGTAGTTCATCAAACCTCCTTTTTTTCCTATAATTGCCATTAAGTGCTAATTTGTAAAGATTGATACCAGTCAATAATCAGCAGCTTTAACTACACAAAGTTAATTTACTGTAGTAAGCCAGAGTGCAGTTGGTTGGCTCAGCCCTTCGACAGCTTAATCATGCATATTAGAATGTGACAGACTTGAATAGGAGGCAGCCAGTCAGAACACGGACTTGTGAGCACTTATAAAAATGCCTGCGCTTTATGCTTCATTAGCCTCAGCACTTTACCTAAAGCCCACACCGCTGTCGCCTTTTTGAGCATTTGTGAAACCTTTCAAGGACAACCAACACAAAAATCTTATCTTCAAAGAGAATTCAAAACAAATGGCTTTGATTGCAAACAAGCCAACCAAAAAATTATATCAATAATCAATTCTCTCTGTTTTAACACATAATGTGGATATTATTTGTACACACACACACACACAAAATCACACACACACACAATCATCACTAGTGTGTGGTATGTGAGTAAAATTCAGTGTAGGATGAGTTAGTTCTTTTAGATTTTCAAAGTTGTAAAAACATTCTGCCTCAACAATTCTGAACTATTTGTTCCAGATGTTCTTGTTGTAAAACTCATTGCCCTCAGTTTTACTATCCTCAGGTTTAGCCATCTTGTAATTTCTTACACCTTACAACTGAATCTGTTCCGGCCCCTTCCACAGAAATGCTAATGCCCACAATAATCGTTAAACGGCATACAACATTACATAATTTAACTTAATAATCCTTTACTCAACTGCCAATTAATAGCTGCAAATGTAACTGGCCAGTACTTGTGGTTGTGAGTAAAGTTTTCGAAATCTAATTTAGTTTGGCCTACAGCAGTAGTGCTTGTGCACTCATCTAAAAGCCTTGACCACAGAGGCAGCAGTGGAATAATCCAAGTCCACTGGCAGAAAAATGCAGCGGAGAAACAAAGAAGACAAACAAACATCGGACACTGGACTGAGGGACAACTGGACAGTGATAGCTGAGAGAGAAACCTTCAGATGGAGAAAGCCATGTGCTGCTGTGTGTGAGAGCAGCAGACTGAGTAAGCCTCCTTTTATTTGCTTGAGGATTAGAGGGACAGCAACGACACATGCACATTTGGGGCTTAAACCGTGAGACTGGACCAAGAAGATGCTGTGTGTACTGTGTGTCATACACATAGACACTCACAGGCACGCACGCACATGCACACGCACGCACGCACGCACATGCGCACACGTGCACACACGCACGCACGCACGCACGCGCGCACACACACACACACACACGCACACACACACACACACACACACACACACACACACACACACACACACACACACACACACACACACACACACACTGGTGACATTTGAAGAGAAACTCAGAGTTGTGCTGAATCTGGGATTAGCCGTTCTTAAATGAGTGCCTTATCCCGACAGATAACTTATGCATTTCCCTGAGGCAAAGCAGACCCTAACCCGAATGGTCACACAGGTCAAACACTGCCACACTGATTCCCTGGGCCCGAGTGGCTGCTAATCTAAACTGGCTCAGGAGTGGATTATCTCATTAAAAACCTTGACCTTCTCAGCACCAAACAGTGGCCACAGGTGCCCTCCACGACGCAGGATAAAGAGAGCCTCTGTGGTTTCCAGGCAACAGGAAGATCTCAGAAAAGATTATTTCAAATGAACATAATTTCTTTGAAATGTTTTTCTGACAATAAATGTGAATGCAACACAGTCCATTATAATGTTTTCAATAAAAGTTTGTGTTTTGCCTGATCAATCACAACATTCCAGATAGTGAGTATTACACAACAAGATGTGCGTATGTAATAAACTATGTGTCATCAAAAGTATTCTCAGCCATGTGAAGACTAGTTATAACAGACATGAGTCAGAGCAGTGTGTTCAATGACACATGAGAGCTGTGCAAAGTGTAAGCAGTTACTCTATTGCACTTACTATTCCTCATTTCTTAATATTATTCACACATTTAATCAATTGTGCACTTGATTAGATCAGCAGTAGTATTTATCCATAAATTAAACACTTGACCTTCCATAAGCTTCCAGTACAGTCTAATTACCAACAACCTTCCACACTCTTAATATTTATCTATTCTCAATGAATTATTTAATTGATATGCAAATGGTATTGGGAGTTCTACACAACCAACCACAGACAGTCAGGGGGTAGGCTGCATTATGGGAATGTGCAGCAGGATCAGTTCAAAAATATGATAAAACTACTGTGGTGGAAAGAAACTCAATTGAGCCCCTTGGTGAATACACTGAACAATGCGTCATGTATAAATCAAAAATTCATGACCCTACTGTATTGAAGGTAAGCGAATGTTGTCAGACTAGAAACAACAAAGTACGACAAAAATGCTGTAAATGTTCAACAAAGCAGAGAAAAACTAAATGAAACATAAATGCTGTATTGTTAACTCCTTCTTTTAAACAGCCCCAACCCAGCTAACCCCATCTCACCAACAAGCATAAGATTGGAGTCCAAACGACAGACAATATTACGTGCAGTTTGGATTCTGTACGGCGTCTGCAGGACTCAACAGAACACATCCTCCTTTTGTGGCACAGTCCTTCCCTCCCTGCTCTCAGTGAAGGTGCCATTGCTTTGTCTTTTTTGTCTGAAGTTACTGAATGAAGACCAAAGTCATAGTCTGCTTTGAGGTCAGCTTTTTTATGAACTCAGGTTCCACTTTTACAGACCACGCTGGCAAACAGTGGGCGGAAAACAAGATGGAAATAGAATGTATAATTCAAGATTATGATTAAAGTAATCTGAAAAAAATATATCATCTCAGTTTTAGCTCAAACAAGGATCACAGATCATAGAAGTGATAAATGATCATCAACGCAGACAAAAAATCTATACAGCAAGAAACTAAATCAATAAGATACATATGCATCGTCATCCTCCTTTGACCTCCTCTGCCTAAGATTATTTATAAGATCAGGTTTGATCTTGGTTCTTTAAAGGCACTTTAAAAGGCCCTGAACCTTTTGTCTTGTTTATAGACATATTCCTCGCTTTCCTAACAGCCTCCTGGCATGAATAAATTTATAAGCATGGTTAGGTTTCACAACTATCAGAGGCAAGAGCGAAGTTATGCCGTTGTCACTGACAACAACTCGCCTGCAATAGCAGCAGACCTGGTTACTTCTTGGGTCGAGGGCGATAAAAAGGATGCAATAGTGCAGTATATCTGTACTGGGGCAAAACACTGAAAAACAAAAACCTGTCCCTTAATTTAGCCCTGGATATTGTTTCGATCTGATTGTTACAGTATATTTTTATGCAGTTGTATTATCATCACAATTTTTAACATAGTCCCAGCATTATCACTCATGTTGTGCAGCCCTAGTTGGCCACTAAACAAGATGGTGGAATTAGCGCAGTGCTGCTGATAAAATAACACAGATTACCCTTAGCTCACAGCCCATGCAATAGCACATACCAGCAGATATAGAGCCTGAGCCTCGAAAAGCAGCCCTATCATGTCCTCCATAGTTGGGAGAGCTGGGTGCAGTAAATTTAGTGCCAAGGATGAGAGCGGCGGCACAGGATGGAGCCTCTGATTAATGCAGGCCTCATCTGTTCTTAATCCCTGATTCCACACCTGTCAAAACAGGAGCTCTCGCCCACCACGGTACAAAGCTCCACTTGTCTCATTCAGAGAAGGTGTGAGGGGACTGGCATAGTTCACCCGCCCGGACCCACAGTACAACAGAAAAAGGATGCACAGCGTTTATAGATGAAAGTGATGTTGATGAGATATTATGCATTCCACTGTTTTGTGTTTTTCTAAAGCCTCGAGAAGATGAATACGCTTGAGGATGCAGGAGGCAAATCCCAGGCCCCAGGGCAGATTAAAGATACGTTTGGTTGTCATTTTACCAGAAAAGGCACAGTAAACCAGAGGAATTCACAAATCCGCCTGCCATGTGTCATGTTGGTGCTGGCCTAACACAAGATTTAGGCTGCCTGTTGTGGTGAGGGGGGAAGCTAAATCACTGGCTATGACAGTGCAGCCCACCTCCCACAGGGGGAGCTAACTGAAAATTGAATGAATAGATACAGTGGCGATCAAACGTTTAAGATCAGAACTTCAATATGCAACAAGAAATGGGAGTGAGACCAGAAAGTTTGAATAAACATTCGATTGAAAACAACAATTAACCTGAAATAGGCTGTTCTGCAACTGATCAAAAGTTTAGGGCCACATGCCTTTAAAAGACCAGATTCAGTGTCAGGTATTCACGTTCTGATGGCAAAGCCAAAAAAATAATTTTCTTTTTGAATGTGGTCGGGTTGTTGAGCTGCGTAAGCAGAGCCTGTTGCAGCCCAGCATCGCTGCTGAGGTGGGACACAGTAAGACAGTTCCAGACACCAAACATGGGACATTGAAAGGTGGAAGAAAGTTGTACACTCTGATGAGAAAAAATGTAACCTTGATGTTCCTGATGGTTTCCAACCGTACTGACATGACAAGCAGATCCACCTGAGATGTTTTCTGCGTGCCACAGGGAGGGGGCTCCATAAAGGTCAAATGGACGCTGGCTCTGTGCAGATGTTGCAGAGAGCATCCCTCACGACAGAGGGCCCTCATCTGTGGAACCACTGGGTTTTTCAACAGAACATGCTACAGTTCACAAAGCCCACAGGACAAAGGACTTCTTCCAAGAGAATAACATCACTCTTCTGGACCATCCTGCGTGTTCCCCTGATCTAAATCCAATTGAGAACCTTTGGGGATGGATGGCAAGGGACATTTATAAACATGGACAACAGTTCCAGACAGTAGAGGCCCTTCGTGAGGCCGTCTTCACCGCTTGGAGAAAAGTTTCCACTCACCTCTTGGAAACCCTTGCATCAAGCATGCCTCAACCGATATCTGAGGTGATCAACAATAACTGTGGTGCTACTCATTACTAGTTCTTAGTTCTTATTTGGGACTTTGATTTCTGTTTTGAGGGGGTTTTAGGGTTATCACACAGAACCGCCAGTGTAATTGTTGTTTTCAATAAAATGTTTACTTTTTTTGGTCTCACTCTCATTTCTTGTTGCATAGACTCAACAAAATTGTTAGGATATCACGCTGTAGTAAGCAGCATCTTCAAGTGAAAAGGCTCATTGAACTGTTCACTCACTCCAAAAATTCCAGCTAACACACTCTATACATTATTTTTTTCCGTGGCATAAAAAAATCCATATAATCCTAACAAAATAATTAGTCGACTAACAATACATTTGGTTGACTGAGACACCATCGACCAATTATTGACAAAAGGACTAAAAGGACCTTTCGTCCTTTTAGACTAAAATTACCTTTAGTCCTTGTAGTCCTTTAGTCTAAAGTATGTCAAGTATTGGTGAATGCAGTGAAAGAACATACATTTAGTTCATAGCTAACTGATGGTGGAGGTGATTGACAGACCGGGTTGACTCCAGGACTAAATCAAGCCCCAGGCGACTCCAGATGCTTCATCTGAATAAATGAGTCCTTTTAATCAATAAGTCATTGGCCATCTGTGAAAATCACTCAGGAAACACCTCCATCACAGATAAACAAGTAATCTATCCACGTGTTTGCACAAAGAAACTTCAAACAGACAAATACAGCACAGAGCAAAAGCAACAGAGCAGAGTTTAACAAGTCCCAGTTTCCGCACAGGAAACATGCTGTTTACTGCAAGAAGAAACTGAATGCACCCTACAAAGGAAAGCAAGCACAATGGGGATACAATCTCACTCTTTTCGTTTCAAATAATGAACAGTGTGCAGGAGGATTTCACAAAAACAGGGGACTATAAAGCAGATTTACCCCATAGGTTCAACCACTGCAATCACAGATACACAAAGGACAATCCTCGTATCACCACACAGCAGTGTGCAGGTAATATTGCAACACTCTTAGCATATTGCTTTGAATGTGATTCCATCACCAGCGACCAGGTTCAGTGGTTTGTTCAGCTGATATTTTCTCACGAGTAAAAGGAAGGGTGCAGTTCCTATTTCCGTACCTCTATATTTGACTGACATGCACCAGAGGCAAAACCTATATTGTGGAAAAACTGGGAACTAAAACAGTACCACACCTGAGTTATCGCATTTTAAAGCTGTTCAGCTTTTGACAACAACATTTAATAATTTAAAATACTAAGTTAAACTAATACATTTGAATATATGTATCTCTTATAGCTCTGTCTGTGCATCAAACATCTCAAGACAACAGTGGGAAAAAATCTGAACAGAAAAATATGTTTTGTAGAATGCATAATAATAATAATCTTACGAAGAGCAAAAAAATTGGGATGCCAGAAAAAATATAAACCACTTTTTTTGTCATCTGTCACTCAATCTCTCAGAGCGGAGATTTGTCATGAATATTTCATTTTCTTGAGCAAAAGAGAACTGTGTCATTCCTTCTTGGGCTGCATACTAACTAGATAGTCTTTCCATTTCTGAAAAAAATGTCCTGTGAAGTCAATGGTTGTGGTGATCAAAGAGGCTGCATGATAGAGGCAGACATGGGGGCCCTCATCAACTAAATCTAGAATTTGGCTGTGCTGCAGATTGAACAACCTGCAGCATTAATCTCATTTTATTAGAAAGGTATTCCAGCGCCAGGCCTCAGCTGCTCACAGGGTTACGTCGTTTCAGATGAAAACTTACACCTCATAAATTTCCTGATTATGAACAATTGGCCGGGCTTAGATTGGGGTCACAGCCTGTCTGCGGCTCCACAAGCTCATCCACAATACTCCGCACCAATTCAGGACTTTCTCATCACAGTTACAAATGCCAAAACGTCAAAATGATGTCAATAGCAGAAATGGAAATATACCGATATCGTACATTAGCACCATGTAGAAACTTAGCATGAATGTTTGTATTTACCCACCTGTCTGACGTCTACATCAAAGGTTACCATACGCAAAGGTTGTGTGCACAAAGAACATGTATTGGGTTTAAAATATGGAACAAACATAGAAGTTTTGTGTCTTTCAAAAGGACTTTAGTGTGTGTCCAACATCTCAAGCACATAACTGGACCTAATATGCCGGTAATACTACTGTGGCTCTGTGATAAATGAATGTGGCTCTCTTATCAGGCCCAGCACACCTTCTCTTCTCCTCATTACACTTGTGAGAACATCTGCAGCTGCATGGCCACGTGTACCTCCACAATAAGACTCTTGCACATTTCTGTGCCACCACTGTCTCTCATGAAACCTGCCCATTGTTCTGATCAGTAGCTCCATTCTATTCCTTTCTTTCATTTCATCTCTTGACAGATTAAACTATATGGGAGTCATCTCTTGGGGATTACAGCACCACAAAGCTTTTAAGATACATTTAACGTGATATATGAGCTCCACTGAGAGCAGGACTTTAACAGTATGTTTACCATTGTATTGTTTGGGATTTTCAAGGTCATCCCAGCATCTCTCGGCAAACGCTGTGCTGCGGCAGATGCCTAAATCTCTCTGCGTGACTCTTAATTAAACCCTGGGCTCCTGTGGTCCTAACTTATTAAAGATGAACACACATGTGGTCACATCCGTAAGGCTTAATGCAGCTGTAGCGTTAATGCAGACCACTATTTTACTTGCTGCTGTAGTGACCTAGTTGCAGTGAAATAAATTATTTCCTGGTTCTTGCTTTAGAAGCCACTACAAGACCTTCTCCAGCAGGATGTCTTCCGACTGGAGACAAAAGATAGTATTAATGGATTTTATGCTTTTTACTTAACTTCTTGGAGTATAGTAGTCTCTTACAATCCAATACAAAATGGTTAATTCAGTAAGCTACATAAAGTGAACTTAAAATAGCACTGACCTCTTTGTAGGTGGTGAGTTGGTGAATAAAGCAGTAAAACGGATAAAATCTCTAATGTTTAATAAACGTTTGTGGTACATGAGCATATATTGATCAACTGGGGAAATTCTAAAATTAATAAAAACGTAATTTCAAAACTTAAATGAACAATTATTTATACTTAGGCCCATTCATTATGATTGACACAATATGCAATTATGAAGCAAGTCCAGCTAAGAGACCATTTCCCTCCAGGACAGCCTTACTTTGTAGTCGCCTCAGTTACATCAGGCCCAGAAATAATATCTTTGCAGCTTAACTTTAGCCCAGTTTTAGATCAATAACAAGGAAGAAGCAGAATTCACATTATTCTACCCACTTTTGCTTGTGACTGACCCTCACTTAAGTCGTTTGTCCCTTTACGGTTAGGCAAGAATTTCATTAACTTCAATGGACAAGTAGAGAAAACTCTTGCCACTAAAATGTTATTTACAATAGGTTGATTTTTGCAAAATGTTAAATGTTCATGTGCACCAACAACTCCAACCAACAACAATGCCCCCCTCCTTTGGGCTTTAAAACGCCTTTGTAGTCTGTATATAACTTATTTGCTGTTGAGATCAGCAGCCCCGTGCAAAGTCACACAACCGGAAAAAGAGCAACAGATAATGGCGGCGCCCGTGGCAACTTTCAGAATAAAGTGGATACACAAGCTCTTTTTGGGGCACTTGTTAAACTGGATAAACATTAGTCTGGTCTAGTACTCAATTTCTCTCTCTTCATTGAACAAAAGAAAAGACACAACTGAGATTTTAGGGGACTTTAAACAAAATTGGTGGTGGCACTATATAGGCAGAGTGTTACAAGTGACAGACACATACATACACCCTAAAAAATGCTGGGTTATTTTAGTAACCCAACTGCGGGGTTAAACTGTGTTGGGTTACAGGTTGAGTTATAGTAACCCAGCATTGGGTCGCAATGAATAACCCAGCCTGTTGGGTTATGGAGTTTTAGGGGTGTGGCTTCCTCAACGGTCAAGAGCGGCCAGACGCCATTAACATCCACTGCCTGATCCTACAGAAACGTCTGTTAAAGGTATTTTGTATGTTTTATCTGTCTATTTTATCACCAATTCTTTATAACTTTCTAAATCCGAATCTTTTTGCTAATTATAATCTGTATGTAATGTAAGAAATGTGTATTGTTTTCTTAACTCATGGTGTCTTACAGCCCAATAAAAGAAAAGTGGTTTTAAGGTTGGCTATCTTCTTTAAAAGTGCATGTTTGTAGTTATATTTTATATACCCAAATGACTCCAAATTGACAAAGGAATACCATGCTAAAATAAGCAGAAACATAAATTATCAGACTAAGAATAAGTTGTATTTTGTTTGTTTTTTAAAAAAGGCGGGTTTCTCGATAGCATTAGCATGAGCTAACTGTTTCTCTGTCTGTACTTGTCTCTGGTTAGATCATGGATGAATTTGTAAAAAAGAAACTCAGAGTGGAATCTGGAGGACCTCATTCCGACATTCAACGGTATGTAATTTGTTAATTAGTGAGCAGGGCTTATACTAGGCAGATGCCATGTCCGGTTTCAGTCTTTAACATCGCGCTTACTCAAAATGGGCTAATGTTTATGCTTAAAATAACTTAAACGCAAAATGCAGACTAGGCTGCTGCTGGTCCTGGTTGACAGTATTCGTGTAGTAATGATCGGATCATGTTTAGAATAAATCATCATTGTTTCTGTCTACGATGGCGTAAAACTACAAATGAGTAACGCATTACTTGGGATAACGCAGCCCTGGTGCTGAGCCCGGAGAAAGAGGGAACCCGCTGTTAGAGATTGACTGGGGCTGCATAAAACTCGGTAGTGAAGGACTCTGGACCCAGGAGTGTCGGCAGGTGGACCGGGACCAGGGATCATTATCACTGGGAGAGCACTAACGCCCGCAACGCTCGGACAAGAACGACTACCTCCGGACCTTGGGACTAGTACGAGTACCACGTGTACTGTAGTGTTACGCCGAGTACCACGCGCACTGGCCGCCTGGATCAAACCTGCGCAACAGCACGATGGAAAACCTCATTTGGCAGTCACGGGTTTTTGGGAGGATTAAAAACTATGAATTAACTGGATAAGGTTCTGCATCACTAAAGATATTCAGCCTCACGTTATCTTATACACGGAATACACGCTTACGAACGCGTGCGTCTTGTGCCTTCTACAAAATGGTAAGAAAACGTAAGGGTTCCTAAATAAAAAAGTTGAATGGGGACTAAATGTTGGCGCTTGATGTAACTTTATACTCTTCCAGTATTAAAGACCGCGTTCCATAGTCTGGTACTGTATTCATATGTTAGCTCTAATGCATTTTCAACAAGGGGATTAGCGTTAGCCTCCAAACATCGCAAACTATGAAAAAGTAGGGCTGTTTTAGCACCACTCAATTACACGCGAGTCACACCAGACTCGCGAGTAAAGATTACGACGTGTAAAACTTGTTTGTCATCATTAGCGCCGAAGTTGGCATACATGCTAACAGCGTGGTCTAACTCCGTGTTTGTGTCATTGCATTTGCCTACGCGCAGGGATGCAGGGAGGAAACTGAGGACAGAGGAGCAGGTAGGAGACAGGGGCAGGGAGGAGACTGAGGACAGAGGAGCAGGTAGGAGACAGGGGCAGGGAGGAGACTGAGGACAGAGGAGCAGGTAGGAGACAGGGGCAGGGAGGAGACTGAGTACAGAGGATCAGGGAGGAGACAGGGCAGGGAGGAGACTGAGGACAGAGGAGCAGGTAGGAGACAGGGGGCAGGGAGGAGACTGAGGACAGAGGAGCAGGGAGGAGACTGAGGACAGAGGAGCAGGGAGGAGACAGGGGCATAGAGGAGACAGGAGGACAGAGGAGCAGGTAGGAGACAGGGGCAGGGAGGAGACTGAGGACAGAGGAGCAGGTAGGAGACAGGGGCAGGGAGGAGACTGAGGACAGAGGAGCAGGTAGGAGACAGGGGCAGGGAGGAGACTGAGGACAGAGGAGCAGGGAGGAGACAGGGGCAGGGAGGAGACTGAGGACAGAGGAGCAGGTAGGAGACAGGGGCAGGGAGGAGACTGAGGACAGAGGAGCAGGGAGGAGACTGAGGACAGAGGAGCAGGGAGGAGACAGGGGCATAGAGGAGACAGGAGGACAGAGGAGCAGGTAGGAGACAGGGGCAGGGAGGAGACTGAGGACAGAGGAGCAGGGAGGAGACTGAGGACAGAGGAGCAGGGAGGAGACAGGGGCATTGAGGAGACAGGAGGACAGAGGAGCAGGTAGGAGACAGGGGCAGGCAGGAGACTGAGGACAGAGGAGCAGGTAGGAGACAGGGGCAGGGAGGGGACAGGAGGACAGAGGAGCAGGTAGGAGACTGAGGACAGAGGAGCAGGGAGGAGACTGGAGTACAGAGGAGCAGGTAGGAGACAGGGGCAGGAAGGGGACAGGAGGACAGAGGGCAGGGAGGAGACAGGAGCAGAGAGGAACGGGATCAGTGAATACGTTTTATAATTAAAATGTTTGTGTTTTTTTTTTATTGTTTTCTAGTCCAGCATCTGGCTTAAAGGTGGCATTAGCTCTCTCTCTCAATTCCCAATACTAAAGGACAGCCAAGGAACAGGCAATGTAAGTACATTATTGTATGTTATTGTAGTGATTTTTATATGCTTATTTTATCTTCTTAACCAATTGTGTTATTTTTATTATTCTTTTTTCCCCTCTGAATTTTATTTTCAGGATGCTTGGTTCACCCCAGGGAGGAGTCACCGGCCAGCAACTGGTTTCATTGAGGAGCGTCTGAAGGCAGCTGAAGTGCTAGTTTCTCGGAGTCATTTACTAGAGTAATTAACAATTATAAAGAGAGATAACGAATGCATGCTCATACTGTGGAGAAAAGTAGAAACCAACACAAGAGGTCTGTTTAAATGCTGCTAATCCTGTGTCATAAATTATTAAAAAAAAAAGTTATCAACATTCATAAGCAGAGCTTGGACTTTAGAAACTTTAGAAAAAAATATTATTTATTTACCCTTTACTTCTCCTCAAAAATAACTGTCAGTACTTGATTGAGTGATGAAAGTAACAAATTGTCAGATAAAGTAAGTTCTAAATTGCTCATTTAAATGAACACATGGTGATGTTCATCCATCAACAAGTCAGAGTCTCTCTCTCTCCCTTCTCTCTCTCTTTTTTTCAACATTACCTTTATTTTACAGATGAAAATGGAAGTGCTTTCCACCTCCTCCCATTCCTGCTTCAAACTTCACCTTACAAAGAAGGACGGAAAATCCTCCGTCCAAGTGCTCTCATTGATGTTACAACCAGTGTTAAGTAGATATTCCACTGCTTCAAATGTTTAGTATACCTAAATGCATTTGTATTTGTTAGCTAGTGGTGAGTTTTGTTAAATATGTCCCTTTAATTATTTCATGCAGTCTTGATTTTTGTTCATTTGTATTGTTTTTTTTTTTTTAAGAGTTAGAACATTCTTAAAGCTGGTCACACATTTTTATGCCAGTAATTTATTGTATACAATGAAAAAGTAAACAATGTTTTATTGCAGAATAACCAATAAAATATTTTGCATAATGTAATTTCTGTGTAATATTTTTTTAAATATATTCAGAAATATAAGTATGTAATTTCAACCCAACTTTAGTATAATCAACCCAACATGTTGTTTAATTTTAACCCACCATTGGGTTGAGAATATAACCCAACTCATTGGGTCAAACTTGAAGCCCAACCACTTGGGTAAAATCTAACCAACGTTGGCTCGGTCCATATTGAAACCAACGTTGGGTTAAAAGTTGGTTTATTTTAACCCAGCATTTTTAAGTGTGTATATTGCCCATAACTGCAACATGACCATGCCCTGAGTGTCTGTGTGCCATGTTGAGGCTGGAGGAGACAGCAGCGTTTGCCCTGTGAAGAGGCCATGCAGATTGGTGTGAAGGGAGAAGCCAGTTCAGATCTACACTGTAGCTTGGTGCATGTCACATTCAATCTGATGCACTGAGTTTGGGAACAAAGTGGTGGGCACATTAGTGGGCCTAGTGCCTTCTGACGACGTGGGAGGAGCGAGTGGAGTCTGACAAAAACAGTGACACTATCAAATATAAAGCCACATGCAAGTTTGCATTTTGGTTACTTTTTTAGGGCTGTGCAATTGATCGTCTATGTAATTATGATTTTAATTATTATTCTACTCAATTGCACAAATGTTGCAATCGGAAAATACAATGAATTGCCTTCTGTTCAAATTTATGAATGCATTCCTTTTGCCATTCAGCACCTGGATCAAAGGCACTTTTCTTACAGATTACCGATAAAGTATATTTGGTCTTTCTCTACAGAATAATTTTGACAATATTGAAGTAATTATTCAAAATAATTGTGATTTAAATGATGTATCAAATAATCGTGATTATAATTTTTGCCAAAATCGAGAAGCTCTATTTTCCACAAACTTTAAATGTCAGAGAAAAATATGATGCAATTATGTGAAAGCTCACAGCTGTCATTCAGACATCCAGCAGTGAAAAAAGGAGACTGAGGGTGTTTTTTTTTTTTTTTTTTGAGGCAGCCCAAGTGAGAGATGGAAGGAACCTGATCAAAGTGGAATAATGGAGGAGAACGGAGATGAGAGAAGAAAGTGGGGCTTCTGTTGTGGCTGTTTATAAAATATACAAGGGGAAAAAACACAAGTGGAGATTTTAAACCAAGTAATGGTCTGTACTGTAATGCTAGTGCTCGCCACTATCAGTAGGTACAATATTTAAAACACTACATTTATTTAGAAAAGTATTACAAGAGAGCTTGCAAGATCTTCACTGGTTGCAGAAATCATCACTGTATTTAATATCTGCTTCATGAAAAGGATTTCAAAAGCTGGGATTGTAATCTATTAGACAATTTGAATGAGTGAAAATTAAGGATTTTATTGTTTTTTGGTCATGGGGGTCAATAAGAGTGAATAATCCTTAAATTGTGGTTCTGTGAAATCCAGTATTGTAACAACAATAATATTTCCTCCTGTCTTTACAGTGTTTCCATAACTGTTGCCCCCATCAACCTAAAACATCCACAAGTTACTCGTCTAGGTTAATTCTAACAAGGACTGTAGTCGACAAAAGAAATTCTTTCTCAGTGCATCGATTAGTCAACTAAATAGCTCTTAAAACTATAAAATAGGCACAAGCTCAACACTGTGTTACAACAGATGAAGAATAGGAATATTTATACACATCTAAATGTTTGTAAAGAATTCAGTTGGGAAAACGTATCCAAGTGTTTCATAACACCATGTTTAAGTGCACACAACTCACATGAAAATACTAGTCACAGGAGAAATCGTGGTTGCCAAGCGGCCCATCATTATCATGTGTTTTGAGACTGTCCGAATGTCCAGAAATATTGGACTGAGAGAAACAAAGCACTGCACACTCATTTTGATATTGGCATCCAACAGGACTACAGCTATGTATCTATGTATCTATGTATCTGGCACTCAAAATTCCTGGCATGGACACAATAAATGGATACCTTTGGAACATACTTCTGGCAGAGGAAAGAAGGCCATCACAAAGAAATGGATTACAGACTTTAACCAACACGGGCATGTTCCTGCACACAACTAGAAAAGTACTAGCAAACAGAACATTTATCTACTTTCTCAGCTCTAGCTAAAACACTATATGCCTTCTCCTTTCTTCTCTGGTTTAAATAAATCTTTATTCTCCCAATAAAATAGTTAGTCGACTAATAAAACTCTGGGATGAAACTGTGAAATCATTCAATCCTACATTATTCATTGTTCTGGTTGTAATTCTCCTAGTTTTTCCTCTATGTCTCCTTGCTATATAGCAGTACTTTTTTTCTGCTGGTTGTGACCAAAGAGTAAACAATGGCACAAACGGCTTTAGCTGAGACACTTTTTGTAAACCTGACCAGATGCGTGCACCCCATTCATCATGTGACAGTAACTGATTTATAGGGGCTTGGAGAGTGCCCTGTCCTCTTTCCAAAATGCTTCCTAGAAACCTCTGAGATTAAATTAATCTTCATTTGCCCCCTGTTGCTTTGAGCTCCATCCAATTCTCCCACTGCCTCTCTCACCTCTGTGTCACCAAAATGAAGTCTAGCTCGGAAATGCTCCCTGCTGAGTGACACTGAGCAAACAAACTAGTGGTAAACATGAGCTGTGAGAGTGCACCCATTTACAGCCAGTAACATGACCTTGAACTGCACATGAGAACAGCTGAAGTAGACTACAAATATTGGGACTGGTTTACTTATTTTTGCCCAAACATTGTAAACTAGATCAAGCGTCCCAAAACCGAGATTGCTAGATGACTTTGAGAAAAATATGTTTAAAAAAAAAAAAAAAATATATATATATATATATATATATATATATATATATATTTTTTTTTTTTTTCAGTTCAACAATATTACAACTGTTTTACCACATAAGTATATCATAAACATAAAATTACATTATACAAATAAAATGTTTATGTGGTTTGTATGAATTGGGAGAGGTGGACAGTTAAATTCATTTTTTATTATATGGTCCTTTTTAAGGACACCCTTGAAAAAGAGGTTTTGAGCTCAATGGGACTTACCTTTGTAAATAATAGCTAATAAATAAATAAATAAAGTAAGTAAGTGTGAGTGAGTGAGTGAGTGAGTGAGTGAGTGAGTGAGTGAGTGAGTGAGTGAGTGAGTGATTGATTGAGTGAGTGAGTGGTTGAATTGATTAAAAGTTTAAGACCAATAAAAGAATGAATGGCTAAAGTCACAGTTTGCATGGTTGGATCTTAACAAGCTTCCAAGTAGAGCTTCCATGAGCAACAAGAAATAGTGAGTGAGACAAAGAAAAAAATTTGAGTAAACATTTTAATGAAAACAACAATTAAACTGAAAAAGGTTGTATTGCTATCTATACTGCACACACAGTACAGCCATCTGATTGTCTCCATGGAAATATTTTATGTTTGCCTGTATTGTTAATGTAGTATACATTAAACAAGCAGGTGATGCCACCTGGCCAGGTCAAAATGGTGGAGAGGGGAGCTCACTGTAGAATGCATGTTTGTTATGTTTTGTTTTATTGTCTTTGCAATGCAACACGTGTAATTGAATAAATGCAAGAAAAAAAAGTGTTTTCAGGAAAACCATAAGCTCTCCATGGAGACAAGCAGATGGCAGACCCCCTACAAGACAAATGAGTGCACCTTTAAAATTCCCACTTGCCATATGCTCTGCACCTTGGACCTTCAGCATCTTCTCATGTTAGAGCGAGTCCCTCCAGGCCCCTACAGGTGATTTCCCAGAGCTCTTTCTCCCACTGCATCCATCTCTATCCCCTCTCTACCTGTTGTGGGCTGAATAATTGAAGAGTGAACAGAAGATTCATGAAAAGCGTGGCTGGTGAAACGCTCCAGGGGCCCAGTGCTCAACACAAATCTCCAGAAAGTGTGAGAGAAAGGAGCAAACTCATCCATATTTACTGTCTGACTGCATTTCGGCATCAGGTGAAGGCAGAGCTGCATGCTTCAATGACTGTATGAACACACAAGAGCCTGCTTTGGACTGCTAAAGTCGATGTTTGAATTCACGGACAAAAACTTTTCAAGCTGGCATGTCGCTCAGAACAGAAGTGACAGATATGGGAAGAGAAGTCAAATGAAGCAAATGGATTTGAGAAAAGTTTAAATAGAAGAACCCAAACTTACTGACTATAACTTACTGTGAATAATTCTAATAATTGCCCAAAGAGTAAATGTAACCTTTAAAGAAAACTCTTAAGCTCACTAAGCCAATTAGACACAAGAGCTACACCTCCCACTGCTACATTCACACTCTGTAATTTATAATAGTCAAAATTAAACAATGCATTTATAAAGTCATTCTCTGCTTCTTCCCAATTATGAGTCACACATGTGGCTATAGTCCGACACTACTAAAAACTGTGAGACTGAGATGGTGGGCAATATGCCAAACAATTCATTTTCCAGAGCTTAGATTACGATTCATGAACACTTCAGCTCTTAACTGTCATTAAGAGGTAACTACAACTATCTGCTTCTTCTAAGATTTCAGTCTTGCCCTTGATTGGTTAAATGTACCTGTCACTAGAGCATGACAGAGGCTGACCATTAGGAGCAGTGTGTTAGAGTATAGTGCTAAATAAAACAGAGAATTACTGAATCACAATATTTTTCAAAAATAGTCTCAGGGATCAGATCGCAATTGGATTTTCGTCATCATAACACAAACAGACAACCGTGGACTTAAGTAGTAAAATGTCTGTAAATATGTTTTTGACAACCTGTTGAATTTAGAAAAAGTGGAATCTACCTGCAGTCTCAGGTCACAACAGATACATATGTCACATCAATCATTTACTCTTCTGTTGGTCTCGCCTTGAAATGAACAAAGTAATAAACACAATCATGTGTTTGCACTGCCATTTAAATTCAGTAAGTAGTCTTGCATGGACCTGCTCTCACTCCTAATATGTATAATATGAGACTTCAGTAAAGTTTACCCTCTGAACAGAGAGTGACTAATACCCCCTCTTTACTCAGAGCAAACAGAAATGTGTCGGTCAGCTGCAGCCGTATGTAATTAGACCACATCTATGGCCCAAGACTGCAGTAATGAGGCCTGTCAAGGCAGAGATTTAGGGCCAAGTGTGAGCGTGGGATAGGTGCAGTGACAGAGCAGTCATCTGATATCTGAGCTCACAATCTCATAGTGTGAAGTCACTCAGAGGCTGTTGCTACTTATAAAGTCCCACTTTGGGACGTTGTGTGAAAAGAAGCGTTCATTTGACTATATTTAAAGCAGCCTGTTGATCATGTCTGTCACTTTCTCGACTCGCTGTCAACATGTGCATGACTCAAGGGCTGCTCAGTCCTGTCAGTCTGTAGGTGATTTTGGACATGTGTATACGGCTGAAATGGCATGTATTAGGGCAACATCGAGCATGACATATCGCTGCCATATCAATATCTCATAACATACAGTATATTTAGAACCCTGTAAACACCTTTTGTGCCCATAGTCATTCACTGTCACGTTCTGGTTCTAATTTATGTATCGCCACAGCAACAGGGAAACAATCAGCTCTCTACTTCAGAGTAACATCGAATATAATTCTTACCATGTAAATGAAGCCTTTGTATATGTATGTATACAGTGTATAATATATTCAAATGTAGGATCCCCAGAAGAACAGAAGACATTAAGTCATATCAACTAGCCTTAAACAGATTTGCTCTGTATTAACTAAACTCTCCCTCCCCCTTGCTAAATAAAAGACAACAGGAACATTTGTATCTTTGGAAATTTTTGCATCTCAGACTGTAAACATCGTTTCCTTGGCCAAGAAATTTTTTTTTCAGACAATGTCCTGAGCATCACATTATTACAATTTTTCTATCAGTATCAATCTATTGCCAACCAAAGGGTGACACTTTGATTCTCAGATGCAATGCACTTTCCCCACCTTACTTTTTCCCATTAAAAGATATATTTTGTTTTAAATCGTTAATTGCTATTGCAACAGGCTTAATTGCTCATCATTCTGAACCCACAGGCACAGATTTGCACGTTAAAAAAGGCAATATAAATGTAATCATATACACGTGATCGATCAGTATTATTGTTGTTATTAAATTCATTTAATATATATTATTCTGCCCTTATAATGATGGCTATGCTTTGGGAAATAAAAATGAAACACGTTCAGGACATTATCTGCAAATAGTAGCCCTGAAATACCCTCTAGGCCCCCAGTCATATTCCTCTAATGCATTAATATGATATTGATGTACTGCACTAAAAGCTACAGAACGATAAAGTCATCATTATAATTATTGCACGAGTCCATTACAGCATGCAATGTCACAACACATTATGACGGTCAAAGGTATGATGCGTTCAGTTTGGTCCCATGAGAGGTCAGAGGGGTGAACGAGGACATGACAGACGATGCATCTTTATAGCCTCATAGATTTTCTGCATGGCAAATATTTACTGTTGTTTCATACATTAAAACTCTCCTTTTGCTGCTTCTAACACAACAAAGCCTCAAATAATAAACAGATTACCTTCCATGTTTGTGCCAAGCCTCAAACTTCAAATCTGCGTTCAAAAATCCCTGGCTCTTCTTCCATAGTACTGATAGCACAGACTCTCCTCCAGTGCCTGCAGGAAATAGTGTTCAGACACATTTGGGTTTGTAGTATGGAAATGAGGTCCTTTGAAGAAGCTAATATGAATGCAAAGAGTAGGTAAGAAAAGGTTTTATCTGTCAAATACATTTGCTGTGTCCGTCCATGAGATCACTGAGGGCCTTGGGGCTATAAGGAACTCTTTCCAGCATGAATATGGTTCATTTTAGCCCTCTTTTAATATACACTGACTTCAGAGAGTGGTGGAAGCACTCCCAACCACCATTCTCTGGACTAGACTTAACAAATCTTAGACAATGGTTTCAATTTATTAACATTGTGCTATACCAGTGAGGGAAGGATAATAGAATTCATGGAGTATTTAGGCTAGTGTTAATACTAATAGGATAGTTTAAATTACTTAAAGTCCTTGTTTTACCTGGAATGCGTCGCAGTATGGCATTATCTATTTTGCATTTATTCATCTACAAGTATATTCATAGTTATGCTTTATAATAACTACACTTATATCTTCCTTAATAAAGCATGAAAAATACTTAACTCATAGTGAATAAATAGTTAATGAGAGCAAGTTCGCCTCTCCACAGGCCTGACCTGTAACTTGGCCTAATAGTGTCACCTGCTTGTTGCGATTATGTGCGACATTCTTGGCTGAGTAATTCCATCTCCATAGAAACAAGCAGGTGGCGGACATCTTTAGTAAAAAGAGTACGTATTGCAACTTAAAGGATAGATATGTGTTGACAATGGTGGCGACTTTTTCAAAGTGTACATGTGCTTTTGGGTGTGTTCAAGCCATATAGTCAAGATTCATTTTCCCTCTGTTACTCGTACTTATTGAAAAGGGCATGGTGTACCATTCATTCAAATTGCTTTGAAATGGTGATGTTAACATGGTAAAGGTCAGTGGGCAAACTGCTGTCCTATGATTTGCTCTCCATGTCACAAGTTCAAAGATCTCATTGTCCTTTTTCATCAGGGATCAAGTCTCTGGATGTGTAGCCACTGTGTGAGTTTGTGCCGTTTTCATTAACTCAAGGTTATTTTGTGGAGACCAGAGCTCTGTTTTGAGCTTAATTATTCAGATGTGCTTTTCCACTTAGTTCCAAGTCACTGGTACATGTTAATGTGAAATTAGCCCTCTTTTAGTGTGCCAATGTGAAAGAGTGTGTGCATGCTGTTATAACAGATCAGAGTAGACCGGCCCCTGCCATCAGGTCTTGAGTTTAGATTGTGTCTCATTATGTGAGTCAGTGGGACTTAAAAGCAAAGTCTGCTCTGATGTGATAGAGACAATTAGTGCTGATTATATTAACGTGGATGTATTGCCAATGTTTACCCACGCAAAGGGCTGTTTGAGTTACTATTTGTGCAAAACAAACAGAAACAGTTTGGGTTTATATCTCTAATCTCATTCTACATTCTATTTCTTTATTATCATTTCTCACTTCCATACTTGCTAATTAAACTTTTAGGCTAAATACCATGGCTTCACTACTTTTTTTTGTTTTACTTCAATATACCCCTGCATTATAGGCTTTCAAAAATTAACTAAGCTTAATTAGAAAAACAATGTTCTCATTATCTACTTCATTTGTGTAATAGACTCAGTATTGCAATGAATCTTGTGATCTTAAAATTAAAAATATGGTGCCAACCTGTATCTCTTTGGCCATGACTTCATAGATTGTTGCCACAAGGTAATTATCAACATTTATACTTGCTGTATTGTAAATTAACATGGTTTACTCTGACTTGTGGTCCATAAACTATTCAATGTTTTATTGATTGGTATAACTTTCTTAATTCTTGTGGGGATTGTCGTTTTTTAATTTGTTGATATCTGTTCTCTTGTTTGTGTATGAGTGCATTTTATTCTCTCAACAACTTGAATTACAAAAAAGTTGCAGTTTTTGTGATTTTAAGGTTTCTATTCAACAGCAAACCTATCATCTGTTATGTTATAGTCATAATATTCAAGAGGATAAAAACACATTCAGCTAGGAAAATGGTCTGGTACAATTGCAGTAATGCTTCTTGCAGTTATGTGTAGAGCAGTTTTGACTGGCCTTAGGTTGCACAAAAAGCCCTAAAATGCACACAATAAACCATCAACTATCTTTAAATATTTACAAATCCTTTTACAGTGAACGGACAAACTAATCATCATGACCTATAGTTATCGATGAGTGTATTAAAGTTCCCTTCACTCAAACCACTGGGAATGGTTGTGCTGCTGGTGATGCCCATGCTGTGCTACGTAACGTGATGTGATGTGAAGTTGGCTCCGCGTGTTCCTCCCCGGCCCAGAAAAACCCTGGAGCCACTGAGTGTGAAGGAAATAGAAAAGGTCTCTATGATAAGAGGAGATTGACTCCATGCAAGTCTGCAGAAAGCACATGTAAAAACATGTATATGTATATAAAAAGGGAAGCTATATCATTGACTCAGGTCAGAAGGTGCGCTACCTGCTTGTCTCCATGGAGATGTTTTTGTTTATCCCAGAGGAAGGCAGTTTATCCAAGTTGAGATATTTTCGTGAATATAGTTTTGAAATTTTGAAACAAATTTGAGTATTCAGTATATTGTACATGGTTTTATATTGTATCTAGGATATAATATTGTATTTTTCATAAAAATAAAGTTATGTTGTAAATTTTGAAATAAGGGTATAAGGTGATATTTCTGGATTTTTGTGATTCATTTTATGGAAAAGACACATATGTTTGATCATTAATCCTCAACTAATATGTTTATAGACATTACTGAGCCAAAGTTACAGGTCAGATCTGAAAAGAGGCTACCTCGCTCATAGTGAGAATGCATGTGTCTATTTTTTTAAGGTACAGAAACTGCAATGGAATAAATGCAAGACGGATATGTTGATGCCATACTGTGGAACATTCTAGGAAAAGCAATAACATCTTCAAGGAGACAAGCAGGTTACAAACCCTAAACTATAAAGTTACATTATACACCTTTAATATGAATAAAGCGCATATTCATAATGTACACACCTTAGAAGATTTCCTGCTCCCGCTGAATGGTTGTTTGATGTTGTGTCTTCACCTCCAAAGGGGCAGGGATGCACAAGTCGTACTGTACAAAGAACAAAGACACACAATGGCACTGGGGAAGGAATAACAATGAGCGCTGTGCTGCAGTGGTACAAGTGGGAACATGAACAAAGACTATAGCACAAAAGACATTATTCTTTTTCAGGTGTCTGGGATAATCCACACAGCTCAGAGGCCATGTTCTGTATATCATTTGGCTAATTATCGTGCTACAACCCAATTACAGAGTTGTAGGGATTTATTCTTCCCTCAGATCTAAGCCTATAGAAAATCTCCATACTCAAGGGCAGCTACAGTGCAGCGGAACTGGGACCAAGAAAAGAGAGGGGCTTTACATTCAGAGATCTCTATGTTGATCAGGGTACATTTTCTGTAATAAAGTCACATTTACTAACATTGTTTTCTAAAATAAATATAAAATGAATTATACATGTAAAAATCCAGCCATATTCCTGAGACTCTGAAGCACTATGCTCGAACACAGACACTTTTTCCCACCTATATTCTTCTATTGGTCAGATGTCGTCATGTTCTGAGGGAGTGGATTTAAGGTAAGACACTACAGACAAAACTGTTTTTTAGTCGCACATGGAAAGAACAAAATTGTCCAGTCCTCACCAAAAGATGTTTGCCAGTGATACAACAGGCCAGGGTGTCGCACATGTGTGGTTGCTACTAAAGATGCACAATCAATCGCAATTGAATCAGAATCACAATTTGAATGGACGCAATCAGCAAATCGCAAAGGCTGTAATTTTTGAAGTACCATTATTTCTTCCACAAACAACAAAATATCCTGTTTAATTCTGCATTTATATATCTGTAAACCAGCGACTGTAGACAGCCTTGGTCTCCCAGTTTTTAAACATTATTACTGGGCTGCTAATGCATGAGCATTGAGCTCATTTTGGCAACTTGATTCCCCAGAGGATGCTCAGTTTACAACTATTCCAAATTGGGTTAAAGTTGAACAACCTGCAGCACAGACCAGTCTCTTCTCCATTCTTCACCAGATATCAAAAATGGGCCTAAATTGCCTATAAATGATCCACTCAACCAATCCCTTTGAATATTTAATCAAATAAAAAATATATTAGAGTTGAATTATATATCTGTGTACTTTCCGTTAACAAATAATTTGTTATTCAGACCCTCTTCTATAACACTTTTGAATGGAGAATGAGAGGTCTGAGCTACATCGAGGATTTTTATTTTGAATCAACTAGCCTCGATCTCTGGACTGCAGGTAAAATTTTCTCTTCCCCAGTCACATTTTTTTCGGTACCTGCAAGCTAGACACTTTATACAACAAAAATTACAGATTTTACAATTAAACCAGAGAATCACATCTTCTTTAAGATGTTGCATACAAATCCAAACTATAAACAACCTATAACATGTTTTGTGAAGGTGTTCACACTGTCTGTGTCAACTGATCACATTAGAGCGGCCTGGTCTGAGGATCTTGATATATCCATAACAGAAAGCATATAACATTTGGGGCTGTTCCATCAATTCAAGATACAGACTCATAGATTACATTATTCCAACATTAAATTAAACAAAATGTTTGCATCAATATCGTCAATGTGAGACAGATGTAATCCTGTGGTCACTTGTTTTGGTTCTGTCCTGTGCTTCAAAAATTCTGGTCGGATATGTTCCAGTGGTTCTGTGACAATTACAACATACAGATTGCCCCAGGTCCTCTTACAGCAGTGTTAGGCTGTTTCAATGACTACGACTCCCTTTGATTCTCATGTGAAACAAAATAGTAGGCTCGGGACAGTTGCTGCAACCAAGCATATATCATTGACCCCACCTCTTTTTATTAATTGGCTTTATAAAATGACCTCTGTGGCCAAGCTTGATTTCATAAGATACAAACAAAAGGATGCTTTGGACTTCTATTTCAAAATGTGGTCTCCATTTCTTGTTGATTAAAGCAGTAGAGTGTCATACACTGTATTTTGTCACAGAATCTCGGCATCTTGATATTCCAAACTGTTAGGAGAGTTACTATAAGGGATCATTTACATATGGCCCAGCGAAATTCCTGCCCTGTTTTCAAGATCACCTCTCTTAAACCTTGTTGAAATAAACTTTTTTGTCAAAAATATTTATACGTAAAAAACAATAGTAAAGATAACCAACAATGATAAAAACAATTTAAAAACAATTATACATTACTGTTAACAAAAATGTCAATAATCTCCTAATGATCTGAATAAAATAATTTCAAATTTAACTAGTATCAAAAGATCCACAAACAGCTCTTGAAGATCAGAAAGTTGGAATATCATTGAAACTCTGGTATGTGTGTATGTATGTATTATATGTTTATGTGTGTGCATAAATATGCATATCTGTAGGTATGTGTATGTGAATATATATGCATATGTGTATGTAAAGGTGTGTGTATATATATATGCATGTGTGTATGTAAAGGTGTGTATGTGTGAATATATATGCACGTGTATGTAAAGGTGTGTATGTGTGTATATATGTGTATGTATATGTTTACATATGTATGTGTATGGGTATACAGATATGTATAGATCACCTCACCATTCATTTAGTAACGCCTACATATTTTTTGAAGGACAAATATCATGCAAAATTGACTTTTTTATGCTTGCGGCCATGTTCTGGCATTGTTCCATGATGAAGACATGCCTGGAGTGGCACGTGGCTACATTCACGCTTGTTTGGTGAAACTTGGTTGGGGAATCCTCTTCCCTCTGACCGTCAGGGACACTCCATTTTGAATTCCTTCTATGTCTAACGTTTTTTGATGACTAGCGCCACCTGTCTTGAGGGTCCTCTGCTGTTTTGAGTCCTCGAATCATCATCTGACTCACTCTGCATTTCTGCCATCTGAACATGATCACTACAGCCGTGTCACAGCTCTGGACTGCTGCATGGCAAAGCATTATGGATATACAGAGTGCGGTTGCCTCTGCGGCCAGTGGATGGAGCCACACCAAGGTTGATGAGGCATCTCCCAGGGCTATGATAAAGTTATTTTTTTCTTTGTAAGAACACTTTTTTTTAAATTCTAAAATATGAGATGTCAAAGTGGAGATGCTCAGGAGCCTGTTTGAAGGCCACTGACAATAAATAAATAAAGCTTAATATTTGTCTTTTAATACTAATCCAGAACTATTCTTGTCATCTATATTTTTATTATTATTTACATGTTTTAAAACATTGTTGTTTTGTTTGTTTTTGTACTGTAGCGTTTTATATTGTATAGAAATATTTTTTTTCTTTATTATTATTGGAAAAACCCTGAATAAATAAGCAAAAAACAGTAAATTGGCATAATTAGTTGGTTTTCATATTGACTTGGTGCACTGGCTAGTAACCTCGTATGCTGGATACAGCATATGTATAATTAAGCTGGTTAATGAAATCATAATGCAAGGTTAAAACAAATTATGAGTGAAAAATGAAATCTTCTTAGATTTGCTGATACCATTTGATAATTAGAAGCCACTATAGAGGTCACAAAGAACAGAGACAAAGAATGAGTCTATGTGCCAGTCCAAAACCTGGATCATTACTGCTCTTCTCTATCCGTTGTCAATCACATACAGCACAAAGCTCTCTCTGTTCAACCCTCTTTTTGAATATGCCACTCTCTCAGTCTCAATGCTTTTTTTCTACAGCTGTCAATTCTCGTCTGTCATCCTTTGTCAGCTCGCCTCCAACTCAAGCACATAAAAATGTCTGGAAAGCGACCCCCCAAAAAATGTGACAAACATATTTGAAATCTGAGGAGACATTTTATCTTGGGAGAACATCATTAAAAGTTTATGTCCATCAAAGTGACAGTTATTTAGCTGATTTATGAAGCTAGGCAGTGTGGTAAATCTGCTTTTTAATGATCAGAAAAAAGGATGCAATCAAAATGCAATAAGGATGCACACTTTGATTGTTCACTGGGGATTTTGAGCAGAGACTGCTGCTGCTTACTCTGTGTAGTAAAAGAAGTACTATAGGGTACTATGTATTTCACAACATAGACAGCATCTCATGATATAAAATATTTTGAAGCAATGAAAGAGCAGTGCAGTATGCCCAATTCCTCTAAGCTACATTTCGAAGCATGATTTCAAAAGATGATATCAAGTTATTTTTCCTTTTTGTATCTGGATAAGAAAGCAACGTGCGTTGAATATCTTATCACACAAGGATTGCAGATTAAAAGATTTTGCAACATATGCAGTGTCTCCAATAGGAGACAAATAATTTTAATTTGAATAATTTTATTTGATATAATTTGTTATGAATGCCACTTATTGCCTATAATTAATCTTTGACCCTAGGTTTGCGCAGTATAGTCACTTTTAACGGTTTGTAATAATACAATAGGCAACACAGTGTGATTTTGTGATGCCAATGCATGGTCCAGGTTTTTTTAAGAGTATGGGAGGGTCACCTCTAATAAGGGGCAATATATTCTGTCTGTAAATCAGCCCTACTACTACTACTAACACTAACACTACTATCCACTCAAAGACGTTTAATATTGCATTATTCATTCACTCCAGATTCTACAGTGGTAAGCACCCACAGCTGCCCCGGGGCAGACTGACAGAAGCGAGGCTGTGTATCTGCGCCTCCACCAACATTCACACACTTCACTCATATTGGACTATGTGTGCACACGAGCCACTGGTACTGGCACCTGGTTTTCTCAGCGACCTCCCATCAAAGGATTGCAGGGCCGTTATACTTGACTGGATCGGGCATAACAAACAGGTATGGCCACTTGAAGGCCCAGCATACTTTGTTAAAATACAAAAGCATAAACAACTGAGTCCGACCGCAGCAGATCAGTAGAGGCAGTGTGCAGTCTAGTAAAAATACCAGTAAAGTAAAGTTTTACGCTGCACATACGTCCTGGAATGTGGAGCCAAAATGGTTCTTTGTGTAGAATAAGCTTCACCCAAGTCAGAGAGCTCAGTGAAATGCGGATTAGCTCAGAGTCAAGCGGATGTTTTGTGCACCAGGGGAGACTGTCTGTCGATGGATGAGGCTTCAGGCTCTGCACCTTGAAAAGCTGGTGAAAGTGACTTTGCCAGTCCTGCTGAGCACAGCCAAAACACCGAGGCTCTATCTCCCAGATGATCCGTGAATATTCAAGATAACATGGAAGGAAAAACACAAGGGAGAGGGCAACTTCAAGTGCCCTGTCAAAAATACAATTAGAAAATAAAATACATTCAAAACACTTATGGAAAGGATATGATGATAATATACAAACTAATATCTCGTTTGAAACAGTGCAGGCGTTTATTACTTACATTACATTAGTGCCTGGACCGGTTCAATTATAAGGCAAACTCAACGACGACAGCGTGGCGTGCAATGAATCGCACAGTAAAGACTTTATCGCCATCTAGTGGTAGCATTAATGGAGCGACAGTCAAATCATTGTCCCATGGTCCCAGATCACACGGAAATGTCAACGCATTTCACAATAACATAAGTCACAAGTATTCTTGTCCAGTTTCTCCAAATGTATAGACTGATAGTGAATTTGACGGTTGATTTATAATAAAGCTGACTAGACATTTAGTAGAAATAATAAATAGTGGTGTATTATATAAAATAAATAGGGTTATGTCAATTTCTGACATTGTTTAAGGTTTATCCTTTGTTTAGATCAGAAATCTAAACACACTGGTGAATTCTGTGAAGCAGCTCCTATCATTCTGATATTAAGCTATACAAAACAAATGGTCAATAACTGAATTGTGTAATATTGGTTTTGGCATAGTAACAGTCAGCATTCCAATGTGTGACCAACAATATAGGGAGCAGAGAGTTACGAATTATTAAATTATTTTATTTATATGTATATTGTTTGACTTTCTGGACATGATTGTCTTTGAGAGAACAGTATATCACATACACATAAGTCATTTAAAGCAGTGCTGCATGTGTAAAGCTAAAATATAATACTGCATGTTCCTGAAACATAACTTAAAAAATATAAAGTCCTTCATATATCGTTCGAGTACATCCACAGGTCCTTCAGAGTTACCCTAGGCAGCTCTCACAAATAAAGACTTTTCAACTGTAAACAAATCCTGATAGAAACTTCATCAGTCAGTACCATTGTATAAAAGAAATATACATTACATTTTTTTTAGGCACATGGGGTTTTGGCAGTTCACTCACCCGTTTCTCTTACATTTTGTTCAACTTACAATGTTGCATAAACTATGTACAATGTATTTTATTGCTCATCCCCCGCTGGTGTTATTCAGCATAACACACTTAAACCAAATAAACAAATTTGCCATAAAAAAAAAAAAAAACACAAACGTAAGGCACAAAAAGTCAGACGAGTCAACCTGATATAACATTCTTCAAACAAGGCAAAACTTGGTGAGCAGGGACACAAAATACAGGTCACCTTTGTTTTTGACATTCTAATTAGTACCTGTGTAATAGTTTGCATTTTTTAAGTTAGTTAGTTTGTTGTTTGTTTTTAAGTGGGAAATATTGTGTGCAGCATTCTTGAAGGTACATTTCTGGATTGCACAATCCATTTTATGCAAAAGAGCAATACAAAAGTCTTGAAGAAATAGTCCCAGCATTTCAACATTGTGGCAATATTTTTTGTGAGAACAAAAATGCATGCTAACAATGCCGAATGCCTTGTGGATGAAAACAGTGTACCAGGAAGTAGAATGACCATGGATGTTTATGTGCTACTATTTCGCTGCAGCAGAGGCACTTTGAGTAAAGTCAACCTGTAGTTGGGCAACAGTCAGGTCCACAGATATGGGCCAATGAACAAGAAGCAAAACTGAAAGATATAAAAAAAATTAAGAGTAGGTGGACGAGGGCATTCAGCTTTTTCTTTCACCTAGGTACAGGAGGGGGCGCTCCTCGCTCCTTCTTACCAGACCCTGGAATGAAAGAGGAAGATAGTTGAAACATAGTCACTGAAAACACATTTTAAAATGAATATGATTGTAATCGTTGATCTCCATAGTTCCTAGTATTGGCTGTGTATCTATAATGTATGTTATTAAGCATGGTTGTTACTGACCCCTGGCTTCACTCTTGGCAAGTTTACTTGGATATGTCTTCTGAAAGGGCACATAGGGCTCAGGAGGAGGAAGATCTGACACTGGGTGGAAAGTGAAACGACACTCCCATTCATCTGTAAAAGAGTAGAATTGTTGCATAATACTTCTGTGTGTATTGTTGTACTTATGTAAATAACGTTTTTATTACAATAAATGACTCACCCTGCATCTGGATGTGATGCGAGTTTTGAAATCCATTTCCTATTGGCGGAGGAGGTGGTAGAGGTGCCCCTGTTCCAGGCCTATCCGGAGGAAGAGGTGGTCTACCACCAAACCCACTTCGAGGGGGTTCTGGCCCAGGGCGTCCTACAGGTGGAGGAGCTGGGGAAGATCTTATACTGCCCCCACCACGGCTGGATGGAGGAGGGGGGGGGAGAGGCCCTTTAAAAAAAAACATGTAAAACTACTGTAAAAATAAATGAACCCACAAAACTTACAATATCTAACAAGAAAAAGACAGAGTCAGAACTTTGTTAACTCTCAAATCAAGGTGTGGCATTTACCTGAGCGTACTGAAGATTGGTTCCGTCCCAGAGCTGGTGGTCTCTCATTGGGAGGTGGTGGTAGAGGTCCTGATCGATGTGGAGGAGCAGAGGAATGACTGAGGAGAACAAACAACTGTTACCTTAAGCTGCAATTAAAAAATTTTATGTTGCACTAGCAAGAATGATGATGGGCAGGACGTACCTGTTAAGAGAGATGTTTCTCTGGGGCAGTCGTGGTGTGTTGTGGTCATCTCCGACAGGTGGGGTAGGAGGAAGAGGTGGGGGGCCTGGTCGTCCTGGGGGAAGTGGTGGTGCTCCGCCTCCAGAAGGAGACCGGGACGATGGTGATGAGCAAACTGGAGAAGGTTTGGAGTTGAGAGAGGGTGGAGGAGGAGGAACGTCACGGGGCATAGAAGGACGACTTGACACTGGCGCTGGTGGTGGAGGGGGTCTCTCATCTGGAAGTGGGGGCCTCCCACCCGGAGGTAGTGGTGGACGGGTCCCATTTGGAATTGGAGGTGGAGTTGCTGAGTGGCTTGTCCTTGATCCCATTGGAGGAGGTGGAAGAGGTCCATGCCTGCCTGGAGGAGCCGGTGCAGAAGAAGGCGAAGGTCTTGGGCTTGCAGGAAGTGAAGGAGGAGGGGGGCCTGGGCGAGAAGAAGGGCTCTGGGTGGGTCGCGGGGTGTTTGGGACCGGAGGAGGACCACCAGGACTGTCCTGTTTAGAGAAATTAGGTCGGCCTTTGGGGAGGTCAGGCGCAGTGTTTCTTAAACCAGAGGGAGCTCCAGGGAGTTTAGGCGGACCACTAGAACCTCCTCCAGTCCCAAAAGATGGAGGACCAGAGGGCCGTCCGCCTGGTGGTAGAATGGGTGCTCTACAGGGGGCAGAATCTACCAAAACAAAATAGTATATGTGAAGAATGTGTAACAAGTAAAATATTACCGTATATACATTTACATGACATTCATTGACACGACAGATCATATATATATATATATATATATATATATATATATATATATATATATATATAAATTTATATTTATTTTTATATAATAAAGCAATTGATTTACCAGTGGTGTCTCTGTTTCCTGAAGATCTCAGCTTTGGCATCCCACCTGCGAAGAGACCTCCAAGTCCGGCAGGACTGCCTCCACCAAACCCTCCACCCCCACCACCTCCTCCGGATCCTCCTCCACCACCTCCTGTTTTAGGTTCTGAAAAAAAGACATAGCAAGCGTTAAAAAAATATATTGTTTAAAATAATTATAGTAACATTTACAGACAACTCCAGACTTACTGTCAAGAGAGGGAGCACTGCGGTCATTAGTGACAGTTTTCTTTAATCTGGAACCTTTGCAAATGTCTGTTAAGAGAGCATTTCTTCCTTGTTGTTCAGAACGGTTTAGGTTTGGCTTCTCTACGTTGGCCTAAATCACAAGAAAATGTTTATGACACTTCATGCCTATAAACAAACAATAAACATAAACAAACAAACTGTATGTACTGCAACCTGTTGAATGAAAAAAAAAAACATTCCTCAATTGAGTTATGCAACTGGGGCATAGATGAAAAGCAATGAATGGATAAACATTTTAACATCACCACAAACATCTTGCAATATGAATGAAATACTGACCAGAGCCAGTGTGGGAGGGGGTGGAGGCCCCGGGGGAGGAGGAGGAGGTGGGGCTGGCATCTTGTTTTCACCACGTTACTTTACTGGGACAGGACTTTGCACCCTAATGAACACAAGGCACACAGTAAGTATTCTTGAAATTAAATTTAAATTGAGAACCTGTCAGGAATCATCTGTTTTATTAGTTAGTTGTAAATGTGAAAGTGTGATCATATCCCTCAAGCCTTAAAAATAGTTTATAAATGTTTTATGGGGGATATCTCAAAGATGACCAGCAGGATGAAAGTTAAGGAATACCAATAAATCATTAAAAAGTTGGCCTAAAGAGTACATAAAAAGATCAGTATTTCCATTTATTTGACTTTAAAGGCATCAAATACTGGAGCTCTGAAATTGAGTATAGGTGGGAGTCTTCTATGTGCAACAAGGACGTACCAAGTGTTCTTTGAAACGAAATTCCTCTTCATATCGGACAGAGCACTTAGTTCATTTTAAACATTCATAAGAAACCTCAAGCGGCCTCTAACTTCCTGTGCACCGCTGACAAACAGGAAGTCACCCATGCAGCTCCCGTACCACAGTCATCCGGCTGGAGAAAAGATACCTGCACCTCATCTGAGCTCGCCGTCTTTATGAGAGGCTACAACTGAGCCGTCAAATCTGTCGCCATTTGTTTTTCTCACTCTCCCTCAGTGGTTATTGTTTTCACACCTTACACTTCCTTCCCTTTTGCACACATAAAGTTCTGAGTGCATTTATGCGAACAAATCTGAAATAAAACTTAATCACAAAGAACAAATCAATATGAGAGCTATGACTGAATGTGAATATTGTGCAAAAGCTCGACAAAATAGCTGGTGCTTTAGTAACAGTACTACTCTGCTTCACAGCACAATGTAATGTTTACTCTATATCTTTCATTTTGTTTACATGAAACCTAAGCATGTTCGAAACCTGAAGTCAATTAGTCAATTACAATTCTGTGAAACGATGATAATTAGACACTGGCAATATACAAAATGTATATAATATTGTGAATATCGTTTGAAGATATGAAAAATTGGAATATAGAGTTTACGACTAATATGTTTAATGACAGGTTTCAACACATAATATCGTCTGATCGTTATCGGGATATACTCACAAAAAAAAAAAAAAAAGAATTTTGATATTTGTATCAATATTTCCCACCCCTAATGACAATATGACAAAACAGTAGCTGAAGTAGCTGAAACTGCTGGAAGGGGAAAAAAAAGTTACTATCATAACTGCAAAAAATGTAAAAAAAAAAATTAAAAAATGAAGAAAAGAGGAAATCATAGTGCATCTATATACATTTTCCCTGCATTTTGACATAATCTACCTTTAAACGTTCCATTGCGCTGTTAATTAATCCAGACGAGTCATAAATCTAATCGTGAAATATATTGTAAAGTTGTTTTGTTTGTTCCTGTCTGTATTCATGAGTGTGGGTCTTTTGAAGGAACACAGAAGACCTTTACTACATGTGCCAAAATAGGCACACACATGTTTCAGTTTAAAAGTTCCCATAAAACAGCTTTCATCCACCACTTAACCTTCTGTGCTACACAGCCTCATTAGAGCAGCACATACAACACATTCCCACACAGCACATTGGTGGCAGAATTCCAATTCATTCAGTTTCCTATTTATAGGTGATTTTTGAGGACTTTAGCCAATTCAACAGCTCCATTGCATTTTGAACTGTTCATTGCTATGGAAACGTTGCTAGATTTATATCACTCTAAAACCTACAGGCTAGGTTATAAAAAAATATAGTACTATTGAATACTTTGGTGCGAAATGGTGCCATAAATACACTGCAGTTTATAAGACATGACACATAGGTTTCAGTCAGGTGTTTTCCTGTTACAGACACCATTTACAGCGTTTGACAATTTGAAACTGAAAATTTTGTATTGAATTGTTAATTGGAAACTATTCTTTTTTGTAATAACTACACATAGTTATGTCTTAATAAAGCATGGACAAAGACTTAATTCATAATGAACAAATTGTTTATTAAGAATGATTGATTATGTATGTATGTATAGTATGCATGTACAGTATGTATGCCTTTAAATTAATTTCAGAACAAACCAAATTTAGCTAGTAACCTCTAGGAACTATAAAAATCTCTTATTTTTTTGTATTTTCTTCAATGAACAGTGCTGAACTTATAAGGAACTGAACAACAAAAATGATAAATACAGTCCTGATCGAAAGTTTAAGACCAGTTGAAAAATGGACAAAAGTCACATTTTGCATGGTTGGATCTTAACAAGGTTCCAAGTAGAGCAAAGAAATTTTGATAAAGTTTTAGTAAACATTTTATTGAAAACAGCAATTAAACTGAAAGAGGCTCTTTTGCAACGGACAATAAATGTTTTTTTGTCTCACTCCCATTTCTTGTTGCATAGTGAAGCGCTATAATCAATCCTTACATATAAAATTCACCTCATGACTCTACAGGCGAGTAAAGTTAAATTTGTCAGTATTGCTGAACTGTGCTGAGTGGCTAAGCTAACATCCTGTGGCCTCTCACATTTAATATATGCACACATTCATACTGTAGCTCTACCTGACAGCAAATGTGGTCTCATTTCTAACTGCAGTTCTGTCAGACCTTCACTCAGCAGGTTTATTTTACAATCCTGCCTCTCTTCAAATAAACAATCAGTAAAAGCTCGATGATAGACAAATATTGTCAAGCGGAAGAGTGGTTAAGGTAATTTCCCCCTGTGTATTTCCTGCCATTTTGAGCAGACACAAAAAGTATACAATTCCTACAAAGAAAGTAACCATGTTGCGAGTATTTCTGTATTGATATTAGATATTGTTTAACCACATCTGTATGAGAGGGCTGTAAGTCATCGTCAGTTATTGTGAATTAAAAGATTCCCGTGAGAGGTTGTCTCTGCCTTTTTAACCCTTTAACAAACTTCCTCTTTTAATTTTGTGATAAACTACCCAGAACAATAATGGAATAAATATTAATATTACTCAGTTGATAGCGTTTGTACGTATTAGTCAACTCATTATTTTTTGGGAATTATAAAGATTTAAATGGACCACGCCAGAAAGGAGAAGCATGTCTTTAATCGACTAAGGTTTTTTTTAGTCGACTAAAGCACTACTATAACTATATATAGGACCGCAAGCATGCACCTGGTCAAACATGCTTATTAATGCCACTGTAAATAAACTATCAAATACTGAATATATCTTTAAGGTTGTTGTGCTGTCGAAGTGTTTGCACATTTGACACATTGCATTTGCGTAGTTCTTCAGCATAATGAAATAGCCCGTCAACAAAACTAGAGCTGCATAACAACCATAACAATCAACAGTTGTACAGTGATAGTTGTGTGCAGTTGTGTGCAGCATGTACTCACTCAATCTGCGCCCATAGAAGGATGAGCAGGATGTTGAGTAGGCAGTAGAAGAAGCACCTCAGCTCAGTCCTCATAAAAAGGCAGAAGGTGAAGAGCAGCCACATACATAAACTGAGAACATAAAAGCAGAAGACCATCAGCTTCTGTGTATAAAAAAAAACACTTCTGCTAATTCTTTCCCCTGCCTCCTACTGAATAGCACATATACAAGTCCCTGTTGCGCTCACATACAAACTTTATATGCAGCACACGACACTTCCTTTTTTCAGTTCCTCAACAGTAGACGAAACGGGGAGGGAGGAACCTGAATGCCCCTGAGCCCAACACTAGATGTGCAGAAAAGTGAACCACATTTCTGGCACAGTGCCTTGTAGGTTAAATTTGTAGATGGAAGAGAGTCAGGGAATTCAGGGAAAAGAGCACTGCAACAATATAGAAAAGTATGGATTTTTGGAGATCAAAACATTGACCAATTTGTTGCTTTACATCGGGTTGTACCTCTGCTGGAGTCTAAATGATTAAGGAACAAATAACTAATGTAAATTGTCAAAGTTTAAGGGAGATATGGATCAAAAATGTATATAAAATGGATGAATATGGAGATATGCAAAATTAGAACACTGAGTATATAGTCTTCAATTTAAACTATTAACAATTATTTCAAACAAAAGGAAATGTCTAGTCTAATCTCCCTAACAAGGGTATGAAGCGATTATTTCTGCCCTTTTCTGGTTAAATTGTATGGTTCATCCACCTTTTGTGCTAAACTTGAACCTCAGCCAAGACATTTACAGGCCGAATTTAGCATTCCTCATGCATTGTTAGAATATTGTCTGGCTATTGCTATCGAGATGTCAGTTTTGTTAATATTGCCCACCCCTAGTTTAAGGCTTAATCAGTTTGTCATGCATTACATATTTTGTTGTTTATTTAAAGACTAAATGCGTATCATTTCTATGATGTTTCATCCAGTGTCAAACTGAAAGTGAATTGTTTCCAGGCCTGTGCTGCTGGACACATCTCCTGCCAGAATAGAGAGGGTTAGCATAGCACCTTAGCAGCCACTTCCTGTAATCGCCATGTCACACTTCCTGCCTCTCCACACAGTCAGCACTCAGCTCGGTCTGTCCCCCTTTCTCACCCCGTCTCTCCCTCTCTCTCCTCTTCTCCAGCTGTTTCTCTTTACCAGGACTGGGCTCCAGAAAGGGGAAAATTTGTCCATATTGGTTCTCCAGAAAATAGGACAGTGCTTCCCAAATAGTTGGGGAAAGATGCTTGCTCACACTATTACAGACAAATGGAAACTCATATATATACATTAAAAAAAACATTAAAACATCAAGTCTTTCTGCAGAAATAATTAATTCTATGGAAAATTGCCACTAACAAAATGACTAAGAATAAACCACACACGTCAAGCTTAGTAAGCTCAGAAATGTGAATAGTTTCCTAATCGACTCAATCTTCACTATTATTGTGGGTGAGAAAGAAACCACAGGCATTTAGCACATTTAACAATGTTAGAGTTCACCAGCTGATGTGGTACAGGAATACAATGCAGAGTCAGAACTGGACAGGAATTGAATAGATAATGTTGCATTTATGCTGGTTTGAGCTTGTTGGTTTGTTTGTTAATTAATGTAGACTGTTGGCAAATAAATAAACCATAATGATGCAATGATTCATGATTTTAAAGAGGAAAGGCCAGTAAAGAACAAAAAAAAAAAAAAGTTAAGTGTGCCAGCCCAAGAACAGCATGAAATGGATTAAAGCTTATTGTTTCTGCAAATTAAACCATCCTTTATCAAGAGAATCCACCAGGTGATGGTGTAAAATGGGCTGTGACAAAAACTTATTTTAGTCAAAATTGACATTCAGTAATTTCCAATCTCCAATAATATCCATGAGCCTTTTTAATCCACAGCCAATCCTTGGTCAGTAAAAGCACGTTATTTGGAACTTTTGGGGAAATAAATGTGGCTATTTTTTTATGTTAAATGTTTATGTTCAGGAAATGCATATCAAAATCCACTTTTATTTATTTTTGTTGTTGCTAAGAGAAAATAAAATTGCATTGCAAATTTGCCAAGTGAATAACACATGCCTGCCATGCGACTTTGAATCTGGCTCCAACAATTTGCTACATGTCCCTCCCCAGTCTCATCCCCTTTTCCCCCACTGTTATGTCCAATAAAGACCACAGGCCAAAAAATACTTTAAAAAGGTTAGGGTTGAGACTAATAATTCTATTAAATAATTAAGTCACTATCTGTGTCATATCGTCCAGTAGTAGGTGCAGCCTAACAGCGCTGAGCGATGAATATTTTTAATCTTTTTTTCTAAATGGTGAACTAAATAATATTTGAATTAATTACTAATGTAATTAATCAGATAGATGGATGGATGGATGGATGGATGGATGGATGGATGGATGGATGTGGTTGAATGTGGGTGAAGTGCCTTGCCTAAGGACACAACGGGTTTGCTCCAACCATCCCACTGTAGCACAAGGTATTTTAGTGGTCTTCCATCGAAATACTAACACAGCCTCGACTTAAGCTTCTGAGATCTGATGGGATCAGGCATTGACAAGCAGGTATTAATTCTTTGTAATTCATAATTTTACATTAAGCATGTTTTTGTAAGATTATGGACGTTGATATCATTAAAACAAGTTGAGACATTAAAAAAAACACCTGCACCATTTAGGGGGCACTCAGACTGTGAGAAGATGCTTAGGGGGAACTTTTCAATTCATCATTCAATTTCATCCTCTAAAGTCTGATCTCTGCTCCAAACCAAATGCTTTTACTGACAGAGGATTGGCTGTAGATCTCTTGATTAAAAAGGGATGATAACTGATTGATGAGTCAATCTCAAACTCAATTAAAATTTGATTAACTGCAAATTCAGCCCCCACTAGAGAGACACTTTAAAACAGATAATTTGGGGCCCAAAATCTATTTATCACAGATGAAATGGCATAAAAAAGCTATAAAAAGCTTTGTATCACTGACAATATATATGGAATATATATGGAAGGATGAATTTGTTAATTAATGTTGTGAACTCTCAGTGAATCAAAGACATTCCATAAAAAGCTTAGGCAAAAATAAATAAATAAATAATAGCAATAAAAAGACCATTTCGTCACCCTATACGACATGTCTTGATCACATGAGCATTAGTGCCTTCAGGCCTGTCAGGCCATTTTCATCACGCTTTGTAAGCTCTTGTGACTCACAAAGCATCACTGAAATTGTGTAATGTATGGCATGAAATAACTGGTTACTAATTAGACATACTGTTTAAACATTACTTTATGAAAATAAGTTCTTCAAGTAAGCTTCCATGTTGCTCAAACTGGCTGGAGTAAAGGCTGAGCTTGTCTAAAATATTACTAAAACGATACATTATCCACCATTTCCTTTTGAGCAAGGTCATGTAGGGAATCATGGGGACGCAGCCAGCCCTTTATGCACTCCTATAGATTTCATGCTCAAAAAGGGTGACAAAACTGACTTGCAGGAAGTAACACGAAGTGCACTGTTGATTTTGCAACTAGATGACAACACTGTGCTACACAGTGTCACATGAGCTTTCACAATCCATCACAAAACAGGAAGTCACCAGAATTGCTTTAAAAGGACTAAAAATTGTCAGGAAAGACAGTCGACAACTTTTTGTCTTAAACATTAGTTGCTCCTCTGAGGCACTAAGGAATGCTAAGAACTTAAAGCTACAATGAACTAAAACTCGTTTAGTGACAGTGTACAGTTATTAGAAGAATGCATCCTGAGCCATCCTGCATCTGATCAACCTTCAGTGCCTCCGGCCGCAAGAAGACAACATGTTTATAGATCAGACCTGTAGCAATTCCGCTTTATGCAATTCAAGAAAAACACTTACTCTGTTGACAGAAACAAAATGGGCAATACATCAACTTAGTGCAATTACATAACCGGCAGTTTTTTATAACATGTGTACCACATTACATTATACATATATATTATATTATATTATATTATATATATTAATTTGCTTTTCAACTACCATGGCTGGAGAAAAATACTATCTTAAAGCCTCAAAATTGTATTTGAGCGGTAGTGAAGTATGTAATACATCTATGGATAAAATTCAAAACTATTGTGAGGTCAACATTTCTAAGTGTTTAACATACAAAAACACACACAGACAAAAAGAAAAATCAGATTTTTAGGTCATCAAAAATGCAAAGTATCTATTATAATCTCATACATACATATATATATATACACATACACATAATACATACAATGCCTATTGTGCTCTGGTTTAAACACAGGCCAGTACATTTCCAACTAAAGCTCAAATCAGATTAGATAAGTTTAAAAAAAAGAGTGACTAACCGTTGCCAGATCAAAATATTAATATAAATTTCGAGAGTGATTTAAGTGTTTTCCATGTAGTCTATGACAGCCTCCATAAAACGAATGGCATTCTGCCAAACAGGTTGTGAAAAGATATGTTTTTCAATCCCTGTGCACTATTGATGCATGTTGTCCAGATGTGCTGTTCTAAGAATTGTTTAGTTAGACGTGTCCTCACGAGGGGTCCTTGTGTAGACAATAAAGTAAAAACACAAATGACTTCCTGCAATACATTAGGATAATACAACTCAAAACACGTGTTAGTTGAAATAAAGAACGTAGGATACTGTTTAGCACATAGCCCAAGTTACTTGATACAACATCCACGTTCATTTGTGGCGTAAAGAAAGAACAACCCCTGGCATTTGTCCAGTCCAAAGCCTCTGCTCCGTCCACTGCGGCGCATTTGCAGCCAAATAAAGATATCCTTTGACAAGCAACTGACTGCAAGGCCATTACCGCTACAACAACCATCCACTGTGAGAGATTGACAACTTCATCCCAGATGTTGTGAATGCTTCCTGCTCTTCCCGTCATAAAGGCCGTGTTGCGCAAACAAAAAGCGGAAAAACAAGCTTTGAAAATGCAATAAAAGTGCGCACTCCTTACCTCGATGCACATGAGCCTCTTGATTCTGGTGATTAATCATGAATCGGTCGTCGGGATACAGTGGTTAGCGTGGAGGACGTCTGTGCAGCCAATCGTAAAGTCTCTGCAAAGTCAGAGCAGTGGCAGGGGGCGGGCCCCTAAACGGACTCACCCCGAACACAGCGTCACATCCCGGGGGCCGTGCCAAGACTCGAGACGGTCCCTCCACCTCCATGAGTGCGTGCAATAGCAGCTTATTTTAGGACAAAAACTGTTTCTATAAATAGTAGAAAAGCTAATGCATGGCTGGTTAGCTTTTTTTTGTTTTAAAAAATAACCCGGAATTGGTCAAATTACCTTGCATTCCAGAGCACCATTACACTCCAGCTGTTTAAACAAGAGTCACAAGGATAGACATGAACTAGAACTTTATATAATTTGGCACGACAATTTGGCAGACAACATGTTGATCAAAGAATCTGTGTTGATGTAACTTACTTTATCCAAAGCTGTGGTCTAGGCTTAAGCAGCTGTGCCTCTTGAGTCTCTCTTATCCGGGGTATTAGCAATGATGCAATGTTTCCAGATGTGGAAGTCTTTCACAGCAACGTTACTTAATATCAGTAAACAAAGTAGGCCAATTAGTTTAATCACATGTAGTGTGTATATCTCTAACCATTGTAAAGTGGGTAGTATGAAAATAAATACATTTTAAAAAAGTTTTTTTTAAGAATTTACAAATTTCTGGGGGGCATTTGTAATTTAATTGATACAATACATAGTAACTGTATGAACACATTCATTAATAGGCAATTGTGGCATTCATCAAAAAAGTGAGATAAATACATCTTAAATCACATATAATCGCAGACTCATCTTTAGACTTCTGGCCTACACTCCAAAGGTGTAACAAGTCATATTTATCTTCAGCCTTCTCCTTAACACGGATCCTAACTGCACTGTCAGAGCGGTAACAAAGAGCTACGTTATCTGACTTCGTCCAAAAGGAAACAGGCATAGCAGACAACAATCATTCAAAATAATATCACAAACATCTCAAATGTTTCGCGTGGACAGGCACTGGTTGACCACTTCCAATAGCGATGAGTTCTCCAACGCTGCTGCCACTCTTTCTTTATCCGCAAGTTGTTTGTTAACTGCATTAGAACAGAAAATGGAAAAAAAAATAGTAAGTTCTTTTTCTGTATTTTCCTAAAGGCACAGACATTCACTAGCAAGAAAGTATGTGGAATGAATGTGCGCCTCAGACTAGTGCAGTTCAAAAGCAAATGTGTGTAACTTAAGTAGAACAGTTTTATTCCTGATGCATGTCTTAAATGTAATGAATGCAGGAACACTGGTTAAATGTATGTGGAACAGTAGGAAAACTGCACTGTTCTGGTAGGAGATAAGAACAAAAAATTCTAAGCAAATTATATAAACCAAGGTTATTCATGTTTGGCTTTTATCCAGACACACAAAAGGTGAAAAAGTATTTTAACATGAGCCTATTGCCTGCAAAAAGATGCAGTTCACTTTGTTGGAGATCAGATCATCATCAACCTACTGTGGGAGAGTGGATGAAATGGATGTCATCTGCACTCCCATTAGAAAAAAACAAACAAACTGGGACTATTTAGCTGTGTTTCCATTGAGTCCACCAGACCGGTTTACTTTGAAGTGTCTGTGGCTGCTTAGGCGCATTTCAACTGATCCACTTTGGAGTGGATCAAGGTGGTCCGAGTGTGTCTCCACTGTCATAAGTAACAGTACCACTCCGTTTGAGGAATCTCAAGAGGGCCGTGAGAGGTCGCTCGCTTTAGCCCCCTGGAACAGTTTCTAATGAGCTGATGACTAGCAAGAACAAGAGTGAATGCAGACTGCAGTGATAATGAAACGGCAAAAAGCAGATAGAAACAGCAAAGAATCATTCCTCACTGAACGCAGACTTTATCTTGTGAAGAACTACCACATTTCCAGCGATGATAAATTTATTTGTTGAGTCAAGAAACATAGCAACACAAAGCTGGAAAATGCTAGCATCAGCTGTTTCCTATTTAACAATGAGCGACACTTGTGTCAAGACCGAAAATATTCTACATCCAGTGCATAATAGATCCAATACAATACAAACCATTGCATTTCATAGAGATGTGGTGTAGATGTGCAGAGAAGTGAAATAAATGTAGAAAATGGAGATAATAAATATGTCTCTCAGCGCTACAAACGTGGAATCATTCAGGTATGATTTTTTTAAAGTAAAGAAAACATACATCTGAATTAGGTGACATCAGTTGCTCACTTAGAGGATTTCTGTGAGCCTGGAACATGCCATGGAAATGTCTTTAACAGAAGTGACCTAGGCCAGAGGAAACTCTGCTTTTGAGGGTTTTCGGGTGCCTTTATGGGATAGGTTGACTTTTTTATTTGAGTGGGCACTAAGTTGTTAATGTTGTGTCTATATTTGTAATCAATAAAATATTTTGGGTGAGTATTTTTTGTTCTACCTGCATCCTCTGAGGCATGAGTCCCAGGCGTGATGTGGACATCAATCTAAAAGGAGACAGTAGACAGCAATAGTATTAAGTCAGTTTAGAGGAAAAGGTATATACATTTTTATTATTATTAATGTATACAGACTTTAAATCTGTCTGGCAAGGAGCGCAGAAGCTTGACTTTAATAGACAGTCCAATAAGTGTGGCCATACTGCAGTGAGGAATTGTGGGAGTGAACTCAATGCCCACAGTGCTCCCTGCATCATCCACCTTCAGAGAGAACAAAATAAGCTCTTTCAAAATATCACTAGGCTTAGTTGTGTCCAACATAGGATTCAGGATAATGATTAACAGACTTACATTTACACGAACTTGCTCCACTACATTGAGCTCCTCTAGAGACAGAGGGTGTTCTGGGTCATTGATGGATCTGATCAAATGTAATTTTTATGAATCAGGGAGATAGCTTTCTTTTTTTGGAAGTGTAAACGTGAAAAAGACGTGAAAAAACATTGTTTCCAGATCCTATGCATACTATTCAGATCTGTGGTATTATTTGGTGCTAAGGGTTTAAGAGTTTGCCAGTGAAAACAGAACAGTAGTGCAAAAGGATATCAAATATTTCTCTGTCGTCAATCGGGTCGTGCACGTCTTCGTCCTCGTCAGACGCCGTCAGCAGGCGCTCTCCGGACCGCTGGAAGATCACGGGGTTCGCGTTTTCTAATCGACTGGCCATGTTTTTGATGAATGCTAAAATCTGCCCTACGCACTGAACATTACTTCTCCGAGGCCGTTTCCGGTGACCGCTACTTCTTCTGAACACAATCTGACTCAACACTGCCCCTGGTGGTGGTGAGACGTGCAGTAGTTTGCAAACAAAAACAAAATTCCAAACTCAGGAATGAAGGAAAAAATGGAGTGGAACATAATGTGATTTCAACGGAGATACTGGGATTAACCTCAGAATATCACAAAACATGAAAAAAAAAAAAAAAAATTCAGGGTGGTTTTGGCAATTGAATACCCTCAGATACATGTGAGTGAGATCAGAGCCTGGTTTGCTCAAGACCGCTAATTATATTTCATATAATTTGTTTATTCAAGGGGAGATTATGACCAACACTTTTGTTAAAGGCAAATCCTGCTTTTTAACATTTAATGGACAAATCCAGAAATGCTGACCACAAAATAGTTTTGAATTTTATTTACAAATATATTATACTTTATCACCATTTTCTCATATTGATCCATCACAATTTTCAATTCAAATTGTATTTCTCTTTCCAAAACAAGTAAAATTCTATACTCATTTCGACATAAACTTCCCGAATGGCTCAAGATAAACATTGAATCTATGCCTTTCAGTACAAAAATTGTCAAAATTCTTCCTCCAAAGTCTGAATTAATTCAAGCATGTGGACCTCTCCATTAAAAAGACCAGCAGATCACTGACAAGAAAGAACTGACTCTTGAGATTCAAATTTGATTAATCAAACAGCCATATGGTGTAAACATTTAACTAAGAATGACAATCAGATACATTTTTTAATTGGAGGTCTTCAACAGGTTGAGTTTTGTTTTTGTTGACTTTTTTACAGAAATATTTTATACTTAAATAATGTAACTCTTTCACATGCTCTAAGAAAATATATAACCATCATCTTGCGACTTGACAGTAATAAACCTTAGCAAACATATAACTTACATATATGAGGAGCGAAAATAGAAACAATTAAAAATAGCATTTGCATTATGCTTAAAATAGTCTTGTGATTATTTTGAAATTATGCTCTCTTGTTGTTCTTGTTTCTGACAGCAGATGGCCCCAGCACACTGTCATCCATGACTGCTGCATGGTTCTAGAAGAGGATTAATAATTGCGTTTCTATTAGGGCCACATTTATTTTTTCCTTCATATTGGGGATTTTCTTATGACTAAAACAGAAAAGCACAATTCTAGGTCTATGTAGACAATTTCAAAACAATGCAGCAGCCTTAGCCAAATAAGATCTGGTTTAAAAACATTGTGATTTAGGACTGTATAAAACCTATGTAGGTCTTTCTTAGTTAGTCATTCCTTATGTGTACATTTACATAATACAAAAACATATGTATAGGCTTCACATTTTGTAATAAGGTTTGCAGTCAAATGAATTAACATTTATGGAAGCAACACAAGTAACAAACATTAACTCCCACTCAGAGTGAGCAACTAAGATCTTTGTCATGGAAGCAAAAAAACAAAACAAAAAATCAATACTAGCCTTCAAAATTCCCAGCACAGTTTTGTAAAGTTTAGTTTCATCACAGTGCCTGACCACTGAGGCCATTTATATCTGGACCTCAGCTCAGTCAAGCGTGGCCGGACAAGACGAAGAGATGGCTTTTTTTGATGTAAGTCAGATACAGAAGAGATCCTTTGACTCTCTCATGTAACTCTAAGTCTAATGTCTTGTGTTGTCTTATATTGACAGATGAACACTGAAGTAGAGGTCATGTGGGTGGGCACATCTGAACACAAAATACCAGTTCTTAAAAGATCGAAGAGCTTTTTGATGTTTTTACTGCAAAATGTTGCTTTTGCCTTCGCCATGAATAAACACCCTGAATTCCCTGCAGGATGTTATGGTCTGTTTTTTTTAATATATCTTTTTTTTTTTTTTCTTCATTGTACAACCTCGCGCTGCAGGGGCTCAGAGGAATTATCCTTTAAAGCCATAGCTGTGGAGCCTTTGAACAGTCACCTGCTGTCAGATCATTCTGTGCACCAAGGGCCATTTGAAGAAAGACAGGTTTCAGATAAGACAGGCAGTGTTTGCATTCAAAGTCCAAATGCTTTCTGTAAGAGTGGAGATAGAAAGTAAAATGTGTCTAAATTGCTACACTTTTGCTATTTCAAATTGTCGAGCACAAGAGTCCTCTGCTTCCATAGGACTACCCTTTGTATCCTCTTCTTTGACACATCTTTCTCCTCATGTAATTTTTATTCTCAAACCTTCATATTTACTATCCCTCCAAGTCCATACATTTCAGTCTGGCCTCTCTGACTTTATCTCCAAACCATCTAATATGAGCTGTACTTCTGATGAACTCATCCCCAACCCATCTCTATCACTCAAAAAAAAGTTTTCAGCTCAGCGGCGCTATTGCCACTACTTGCCTGGTCTCATCTCTTTTGCTATATTCTTTTACCTTATTTAACTTAATACACATATTGTTTTTATTCTCATGTTCTTGCATTGTCTTGCTTGTCGGCTGTGTTGATGTATCAGAAAATCAGAATTACTTTTATGTATCCCCAAGAGGAAATTGTTTTTCGTTACAGACATGCAACTGACCAGCAGAAGAAAATACAGGTTTAATTTAAGATGAAAATAAAATAAGACTAAACTTATTATCAATAATAATAACTGGTCAAGCTCTATATGCTCCATCGGGTGCTCAAGGGTTCATGAGAGTCTGCCCAACAAATCTACATGTGCTTTGTGGAGCTGGCTGGAGAAGGCATTCGACAGTGTCAGTCATGGTGCCCTGTGGAGGGTGCTCCGGGAGTATGTGGTCCGGGGCCCTTTGCTCAGGGCTGTCCTGTTCCCGTGTTGGACTCCGCCAGGGCTGCCCTTTGTCTCCGGTTCTGTTCATTGTTTTTATGGACAGAATTTCTAGGTGCAGCCAGGGCCCAGAGGGTGTCCGGTTTGGGAACCACAGGATCTCATCTCTGCAGTTTGCAGATCAAACCAGGACCTGCAGCATGCACTGGGACAGTTTGCAGCTGAGTGAGTGAGAGCAGCTGGGATGAAAATCAGCTCCTCCAAATCCAAGGCAATATTTCCTGAAAGGAAAAAGGTGGCTTGCCCTCTCAGGGTGGGTGGAGAGTCCTTGCCTCAAGTGGAGGAGTTCAAGTATCTCAGGGTCTTGTTCACGAGTGAGAGAAGGATGGAGCGTGAGATTGACAGGTGGATCGGTGCAGCGTCTGCAGTGATGCGGGCGCTGTATTGGACCGCTGTGGTAAAGGAAGAGCTGAGTCGAAAAACAAAGCTCTCGATTTACCGGTCAATCTACGTTCCTACTCTCACCTATGGTCATGAGCTCTAATGAACGAAAGGACAAGATCACGGATACAAGCGGTCGAAATGAGTTCCTTGCAGTGTGACTGGGTGCTCCCTTAGAGATAGAGTGAGGGGCGCAGTCACACGGGAGGAGCTCGGAGTAGAGACGCTGCTCCTACACGTTGAGAGGAGCAGCTTAGGTGGCCCGGACATCTGTTCAGGATGCCTCGCTGGAGAAGTGTTCTGGGCATGTTACCTGCTTGCCAATGCCCGATCCCATTAGATCTTACAAGTGTAAGGCACCTCCCAGGACCAGGACTGTGACTCTGCTGGCCTGGGAACACCTTTTGGCCCCCCGGAGGAGCTAGAGGAAGTCTGGGAGTCCCTGCTGAGATTGCAGACTGAAGATGGATGGATTGTTTGTAATAACAAATAAAAATAAAAAAATAAATAAAAAAATCAAGGTTATTGCCATTGTCAGTGAACAAAATTCACAAACATGGGAACTTGCTTTGGCGTAAGGTGCAACATAAAACAATGAATAAAATAGTAACAACAAAATAAAAGAAGGCATGCATAAAATTGAGAATAAAATAAAATAGACTTAGACTATATACAGAAATGTACAGTTGGATAGACAGTAGTGCAAATTTGGCAGTGCAAATAGATAGCTGCTTTTATTATATGATCGTTAATGTGGCAGGTGTTATAAAGTGTTCATGAGTCCAACAGCAGAGGGAAAGAAGCTGTTCTTGTGGCGGGAGGTTCTGGTCCGAATGGACCGCAGCCTCCAGCCCAAGGGGATCAAATAAAATGGACCTGTTTTACCAACTAAACCTACAGTATTAACAAACTATTTAGATTTAACTTAACTTATAAAGTATCTTTTTATAGTCCTATGTACATTTACTTACATTTACGTCCCAACCTATCAACATATTTATATGACCATACAGTTTAAACAGGTGTACTTGATATTGCCTAATACAGTGGACTGACAAGAGTTGAGCAGTTTGATTGTGACAGAGAGGAATGATTTCCTGAGTCTCTCAGTGGAGCAGTGTGGCAGTTGCTGAATGAGCCCTTGCATCTGACCAGCACTTTGTGGAGCGGGTGGGAGGGAAGTTCCAGAAATAGTCATGATTTTGGACATCCTCTCCGACATGGCAGTCAGAGAGTCCAGCTCCTCCCCCACAACATGTCCAGCCTTCTTGATAATCTTATTGAGACTATTAGTGTCCCTCACACATATGGCTTTGTTGCCACTGTCTACAAAACAACTGAACCCCAAATATCAAATAAGTTTAAGTTGAAGTCGTCTACTGGTACACATTTTCTTTCTTCCAACCATTTGCATCACTCAATAAAGATAGAATTGTATAAAACCTCTAACATGAAAGTCTGAAAGTTACACTTTTGTTGGTTCTGAGCACCTTTTGGAACTTTGGGTTGGCAGATTGAATCTCTTGTTCTAGTGTCCTACATACATTATGGCATTATAGTAAGCTGTGATTAAAGTGTTTATGTCATGGGTGCGGAGCACATTCTGAAGTGCATATGACAGGGTAGACAGGGTATTCACTAAAACATGCGTAACATGATTAAAAAAAAAAAAAAAAAAAATTACTAAAATTGTGGCTAGTTTTCCATGGTTTGACAATTTTGGTTTCCTGGATGGCCATGAAAAGCAGATGTGACATAGGTAGAGGTAATTCCAACTGTTACCTAACAACCATATTGTAAACAAGGGTCAAAATACATATACATTACACAATAGTTATGATTTCACAAATAACAATACCTTTATTTTGTTAAAGGAAACATATTCTGCATTCTGCTATTAGCCTTTAAACATGCTCTTGAGTGCCCTAAATTTGGCATTTCATGTTCTAAAACAAAACAAAAAAGTTTCTTTTCTATTCATTCTATGACCTGTGTTACCAGTCACGATGAAATTACACTTACTGAGAGCATCGAGTCAGCAGATGGCGCCAGCGCAATATACAATCTAGTGAAGTAAGCGCTGAAAATACATTCTGACGTGGATTTACTGCAGCAATTATTGTTTTTAGATGACAGAAAGGCTCAGAATGAGTTAAGCAATGATTTAAGGACTTAAAACAGTGGAAGATTCTCAGATAAGTGACATATGAAGTCTGAAAATACATCCCGGATAGAGAGAGTGCACAAGATGTGTGTTTGACCCTCTGAGGGGGGAGGACTTTTGAATAAACAGTCCTCAGAAAACCGTGAATGCAACTGAATACTACTTTAGGTATGTTTTTGATGACAGAACATTGTTAGAACATGGTTAAAAGCTAAAAAAAAGTCAATGTAGCAGAATATGTGCCCTTTAAATCAGTGGTTCCCAACCTTTTTTGTCTGGAGTGCCCCCTAAGCTTTGTTTTACACTCAGAGTACCCCTTAACTTGAGTTTTGGGTAAATAAATATAATATTTTCATTATATGTATGATCCTAGATACCTCAAAAGATGCTAAATTTACAACTAATGACAGTGTATTATTTACATAAAAATACACTTCATCTTCATTTAAAACCTGAAACCATTCCAAGTACCCTCCTGGTAATTCCTCACGTACCCAATGGGGTCCCCGTACCCCTGGTTGGGAAACACTGCTTTAAAAAATGAATTAAACTAAGAAAAATGTGCTTACCAGCCCCAAAGCCCTAAATTTAACCCAATTATCTCTTCCTAAACCTAAACCCCAATTCTAATCCTAATTTACCCTAACTGAAAAAAAAAAACATTGTAAAAAATAAACTTTTGCTAGCATAGCCACCAATGCAAAGTGACGGTCGTGTGGCATAATGTGTTGGGGGGATGGGGAAATTAAGCTTTTAGAACACACCTCTAATAATTTTGTACTTTTTTTCTTCCATTTGTTCTTCCCAAACTGTCACTTGACTGATAAATATTTACCACAAACTAAGGAATAATTAGAAAAACAAGAGGACCTGTCAAGTGCACTTAAACCTGCTTGTCTTCAGCTCTTTTCTTCTTGTCCTTACAGTGTAGACCATGAAAAATACAGCAATTTTCGAAAAGTGCTAACCTGCCGTGCCCAATTACTCACATGCAGCATTTTGATGGACGGGCTGTATTGTTTTACTCTGACTCATTGGCTTTAGATGGAAAATGGAGATAAATGTACAATGTCGCCATTTAAACAAAGTCATATTGACAAAACACCTTAGAGGAGTTAAGAAGGACATTACCAGTTCCAGATAAAAGCTTCATGTTGGATTACTTATCTTATCTTTATCCATCCCATAAATCCTTATTTTAATAATGATTTAAAATTTATCATACTTAGCCACTCACTACTTGCTAATTAAATTGGACTGTTTGGATCAATGACAGCAGTGCTCTGATTGCTATCTCCCTCATTGGGCTGAATAATCACATTCATTAAAATGCTATTGATGATTTAGAGAGTAACCTTTGGCGCTGCTCAGCCTGGCCTTAGACCTCTATCTAGACAGAGATGAGAAATTAGTAAAACTTTTAGGCAAAACAGAACACATAGAAATTTGTTTCCACACATTTGGTCTGACTTTGGGAAATAGCTTCAGGCGGCGTCTACTGTTTTAGATGTAGGTCTTGTATTGTGGTTATTGTCGTAACTCTCCTTGTTTGTCTAAGAGAGATCTCGGTCGTAATAAATGTACAATGGTCACCTTGCACCAAGCCGGGGCACTGCCTGTTTAAAAGTGCTCGACCACACTTCAAACCCACACAGTTGGCATGTAAAATACGGACACTATGCATTATGTATTGGTGTCTAGTGGGCATTCATTGTGTTCCTTGCATACTGTTTTATGTCTTCCAATACAGGTTGAATAATAAAAAGTAATGAATTCTGTTTTCTTTATGCTCACGCCTCTAGTGTTTTTTGTAGATGTTGACATGGGCCGGCAGCTGAAATGATCAGTATTTATTGCATCAACTATATTTTCTTATCGTTTCTGCCATTTGTTTGGTTGTTGGTTGTAGGAACTCAACAAGTAATGTTTAAGTTTAAAAAGCATTTTCAAGAGGCAATTTATGGGGCCAATATAGAGGGATGTTTTTCCCAAAGAATCTAAAACAGAGTGATAATGATGGGTTGTGAGTTTGGGATTGTATCGTCACACATCATGGAATTTTCAGTTAGCCCAATATAAAACCAACTGATATTTTAAGATATTAAATGCCAAATTGTGTTCATTCAAAAGTATTCTGGCAGTGTTTGTCATATGTTGTTTGTGTTTGTAATAGTGTGATACATGTATTTTATCAGTTGTTCCACAGCTGTTTTTCCACTGTTTGTTTTTGTATTTCATTTTAATGTAATTTTTCCATTTGTGTAATGTCTACTGTATCTATTATGTCAGTCCTGTCTTTGGTCGTTGGCTCAGTTTGGGGCTTTTTCCCCGCCACCAAAAGAATGTTCCAAATGTTTCCATTTATCGTGTAGAGTTTTGAGGCCCATTAGAAGTTCAGCGGGATAACATTACTTTGGCAATGTTTAATGTGTGGGCATTTTGCACAGCTGCCAAAAAACATGGTAAGTTTTTGTCAATAACGGTTGCTTTTTGGAGTTTGATCTTGAGCTGTACATAGAAACACAAGATAAGTTAAAAAAAATAGTTGCACTTTCTTGTGAGACAAAGGTTTTTGCTGCATTAATGAATGTATGTTTTGTGTGCTAAGTGAACCATTTTAATTTTCGTGTGGGATTTTATGGTAATGAATCCACATAGAAGTTTACATTTGGTGGCTCTCATTGTCATTTCAGAGATTTTGCCTTTAGAACTCCATCTATTATACAAACAAGAGGCGGTGCACACGCATCGCAAAACAGTCAAACATTTCTTCTCTCATTTTTCAGGGTCATTTTAAAGTCTGGATGAAACAGAATAATGTATTGATTTTTTTTTTTTTGCATAGCTTCACAAAAGAGTGTGAACAAGGTAGCAGCGGCAAAACAGGGCACAGCAACAAAAGGAAGGAGCACCACCTGCTGAAGCGATTAGCATGAACACATAAAAACCACACAAATAGCTTTTCCCCCCACACATGTCACTTTATGTGTCATTCAATAAACACAGCACCATTACACATGTTACTTCTCTTTGTTTAGTTTGATGACGCTGTTATTATATAAGCTTCATGCAACAATGTTTCTCAAACTGTGCTCCAGATTAGACCTGACATAGTTCTATTATAGTCCTGGTTCAGATCTGCTGTTCTTGGAAAGCCAAATATTTTTTTTGGTAGTACGTGGTGTGAATAGTTTTAGAAACACTGATGTAGACCAAATGGTTTGAGGGTTTTCCAAGACAAATGGAGAAAGAGAGAGGGGGAGGACATCAAGAAGTGCACACCATTTAGACCATTATGTCAAATGAATGTGACAATAAGAGCGCAATCATTTAAACGGTATTTAAGATCTAATATCCATTGTCATAGAAACGAAACCCACTTGCAGGGAATTGGACCTGTCTTGCCTTGTGAAAATAATGCCCAGACTTTCTATTGGATTGTTGTTGTAAAAACATATTGCTATATTCACAAAATGACACTGAAATTTTAAAAAGTTACATACCAAAACTTGATCAAGTATTACATTTAATAAAAATCAGATTTACCAAAGGGAGGGTTTACTACATGTGAAACTGGAAGAGAAGTGTAGAGTAGCTAAAAATTGTACTCAAGTAAAAATAAAATACTTCAAACCAATGTTATTCAATGAAGTATGACATAATAGTGATCCAACAAATGTGTTGAGGAAACAATTAAACAAGAGTAATTGTAAAGTCAAAAATCTGAGAGGGAGCAGTGCACAGAGGTTTTGAATCACTGAATGTTTTGTCACTGAATGTTTGCCACTTGAACTTACAGTGGGAAGTACTGTTACACAGCAGAATATATCACTTAAGTACTTTTCAGTAAAAGTTTGCAGTGTAAAAAAGTACAGAAATACAATTATAAGTACAAGTTATTAAATTTTACCTCTGATGTGGAATGTTTCACAATTAAGTAAATAAGTAAATGTTTACCCTACTAAGCATCTTTATAAGTCCCTGTGATGGTCCGTTGTCTCCCCCTGCTGTCTCTGGGCGGAAAACCACACAAACACAATGAACTAAATGGTTTTGTCTGTGTCTTATTTCAATGAAATTCTGCTTTAACTTTACCAGCAACAAGTTGTTTTTTTGTTGTTGTTTTGATTTTTTTTCCCCAAGCAATTGAATAAATACAACACAAAAAGAAAATTAAAGCCGCAAAGCGGCGATGATGGCCCTCGCCCCGCACGCGACCGCCTTCCCACGCGGCCTCGGCCGGTCCCAAACCGCCCCGGTGTCCCGTCCTCCTCCTCTGAGCGTCACTCGGGCCTCCGTGATCCCCCTCCCCCACTCACACCGGGTGGCGTCCCTATAGGAGTGCATTGGCGGGCACTGCTCTCCAGAAGTGGCAAATCCGCTCAAAACCTGACTTCGATGTAATTGACTTTTTCTATCGGAATGCTCTAAATAATGCGTCTGCCGAGTTTCACTGACTTTGCTCTAAATAATTGTGGCCTCTCCGTACACTTGTGCCATGTCTCATAGGAAATGCATGAGGAATATGCGTGGCCCCCCAGGCCAAACGATCCAAAATAGGACATCGATGTAATTGACTTATTTGCAGCTTTTGACACTTAAAATCAGATTCCAAGATTTCGTGGAAAACCGATAATTTTGGTACTTTTACATGACCAGCAGGGGGCGCTATAGTGAAAAGTGCTCATGTGCTCCTGAGTCTGTTCTGTTTAATATTTGATTCGGCATCTGTGGTTACAGTTTGTGCTCTGTACGGCAATGCCTGTGGCTTGGAGAATAAGTTTAAGATACAGGAAGTGAAGGCGAATTCTGACAGGAAGTCATGACTAAACCGAATGAGACAGGCCAAAAATGTGGTTTATTATAAAATTTCAATGCGTCCTGATCAGGAGCGTGTATGTAAGACTGATCTAGGCCCAAAACCCTAGGACAAGTTCTCAATGGAAAACGAAAACTTAAAGTAGCATTTAAAATAAAAATCAATATGGCCGCCATCTCGTTGGTCTGATGACTGAGCACCAATTATGTTTTAGGGTGCTTTTTATGTGTACTATCACTGTGCCAAATTGTATGGGCCTCCTCCAAAGTAAATGCGTCTCCCTCTCCATAGGCCTCACCCAAAAGGTGGCGCTGTAGAGGCTGTTTATTAGTTTCAGGAAAAATACGGTTATGACCCATTAATGTCTCTTAAAAGGAGTCACTGTATTGCGTTTGGTGGCTGTCCTGTAGGTTTTAGTTGTTTTTTATTGCAGCCTTGTGTGAAGACAGTCTGAGTCCCATAGACAATGAATGGGAGCTCTGGAGGCCTCTAGAGGCAAAACTGTGAAAAATAGACCATGGGTCCCATTGACTTTTTTGCATCTTATATAGCCAAGAATCATGTCCCAAAATTTGGTGTCAATCGGACAATCTGGACACTTTTAAGTGAACTGTAGGGGGCGCTATAGTTATTAGTGGTCCTGTGCTCCCTGGTCAATTTTGTGTAATATTCAATTTTCCATCATTGGTGGCAATTTGGGCTCTGTAGGCACAGTCCAAGTGCCTCTGAGGGATAAGCACAAAAACAGGAAATGATGGCGATATTTGACAGGAAGTCACGCGCAAACCCTACGAGATATCTCCAAAAGTTGGTTTTTTATTGAATTTCAATGCGTCCTGATCAGGAACGTGTATGTTAGACTGATCTAGGCCCAAAACCCTAGGACAAGTTCTCAATGGAAAACGAAAACTTAAAGTAGCGTTTAAAATAAAAACCAATATGGCCGCCATCTCGTTGGTCTGATGACTGAGCACCAATTATGTTTTAGGGTGCTTTTATGTGTATCACTGTGCCAAATTTTATGGGCCTCCTCCAAAGTAAATGTATCTCTCTCCATAGGCCTCACCCAAAAGGTGGCGCTGTAGAGGCTGTTTATTAGTTTCAGGAAAAATACGGTTATGACCCATTAATTTCTCTTAAAAGGAGTCACTGTATTGAGTTTGGTGGCTGTCCTGTAGGTTTTAGTTGTTTTTTATTGCAGCCTTGTGTGAAAACAGTCTGAGTCCCATAGACAATGAATGGGAGCTCTGGAGGCCTCTAGAGGCAAAAGTGTGAAAAATAGGCCATGGGTCTCATTGACTTTTTTGCATCTTATATAGCAAAGAATCATGTCCCCAAATTTGGTGTCAATCGGACAATCTGGACACTTTTAAGTGAACTGTAGGGGGCGCTATAGTTATTAGTGGTCCTGTGCTCCCTGGTCAATTTTGTGTAATATTCAATTTTCCATCATTGGTGGCAATTTGGGCTCTGTAGGCACAGTCCAAGTGCCTCTGAGGGATAAGCACAAAAACAGGAAATGATGGCGATATTTGAAAGGAAGTCACGCGCAAACCCTAAGAGATATCTCCAAAAACTGTTTTTTTATTGAATTTCAATGCGTCCTGATCAGGAAAATGTATGTTAGACTGATCTAGGCCCAAAACCCTAGGACAAGTTCTCAATGGAAAATAAGAAGTTAAAGTGGCGTGTGAAATAAAAATCAATATGGCCGCCATGCTGTTGGTCTGACGACTGAGCACCAATTATGTTTTAGGGTGCTGTTTATGTGTACTATCACTCTGCCAAATTTTATGGGCCTCCTCCAAAGTAAATGTGTCTCCCTCTCCATAGGCTCTCACCCAAAAGGTGGGGCTGTAGAGGTTTTTTATTGCTTTAAGTATTCATACGGTTATGACCCATTAATGTCCCTTAAAAGGAGTCACTGTATTGAGTTTGGTGGCTGTCCTGCAGGTTTTAGTTGTTTTTTATTGCAACCTTGTGTGAAGACAGTCTGAGTCCCATAGACAATGAATAGGAGCTCTGGAGGCCTCTAGAGGCAAAAGTGTGAAAAATAGGCTATGGGTCTCATTGGCTTTTCTGATCAGGAGGCCGTCTAGGAATTGTCTGCAAATTTTCACTAATAAAAGTCAAAGTAATTGTTTTTCTCCCCATTGTAATTTAGTGCGCTCCTACAGGTGGCGCCGTAGGGTTGATTGTTATTGTGCGCATATAAATGGATTAAGCAGCTTTACGTTTACGAGTGTTTCAAATTTCATGTCGATCGGAGTATGCATGTGCGTGCAGGAGCTATTGAAATGATTTGGTGAGCACTCTTTGCGCCCCTGGTGGTCAACGGTGATAAATGCACCATATCACTAATTAAGTTTTTTTCATGGCGCCCTGCACTGGACATATTCCCCAAGTTTCATCCAAATCGGACAATGTTGATGTTTGACTTAATAGGTAGGGGGCGCTAGCAAGTACTTTTTATTTATTTTTATTAATGTATTACATTCAGATCATAATTACGCACTCGTGACTGAAATTACAGCTTTCTCAGTCCAAGCGTGTAGCCGTGACATGCGATCGGAAAAACAGGAAACGAAGGCGTTCTTTGATGGCGAGCCGCGGCGAAACCATTTGAGATATCCGAATTAAAGTGGATAACTATTGAATTTCAATCCGTGTAGATCGCCTACGTATAAGCCAGAAACATGTCGGGCCAAAACTGTCGGACGCATCGAGCTCAAAAAAAGTCAAACTGGCGTGGCGACTTCGGTCCAATATGGCCGCGTCGCTGTTGGTCCGAGGGCCGCGCTCCAATGTCATGTTTTGCTCGGTTCACTGTTCTCTATCACTGTTCCGAGTTTCGTGCGCGTCGGGCAAAATTTGCTCATCCCATTTCCCATAGGGGTCCGATTCGGGCCGGTGCTGTTCGTTCGGTTCGGGTCGGATGCTCTCGAGACGCATTTAAATAATGAAATTTTTTCCGGGCCGATCGCGACTATACCCCCATTGAAGACTTTTCGTGCATGTTTACTGGGTCAAAAAGGGGCGCGAAGAGTAAGAAAACGACAAGTATAATAAGCAATAAACGGACGAAACACAATGTCCCTCGCCAGTTTACTGGCTCGGGCCAATGAATGCCAAACTGGGGAACATTCCAGGTGAATCAGCAACATCGCCATGGAGACGTAAGTAGCGAAACCTCACCCCACTTGAAAAGTTATATAGCGCACCTTTAACACATACAATATTCCTCATTTGAATGTTTTCCTGAACCATTGTCAAAATCTGCTGTTATTATTATTAAAAATTGCATTGTTTTGCTGTTACCTGTTGTCCAATTAAAACTACGGTTGCGTGTTACTTTTTACTTTCCGAGTTTTTGAATAGGCCGCATTCCAGACAGGCCACAGAAAAACAAAGCAGTGTGGTTCTATTAGCAGTGGTCAGTGAATGGCAGTTTGCTCTCGCCCTGTCTGGTCATTAGCGCAGATTGGCTCTCCTCTGACCTTTTACTGTAATTATGTTCTGTCAGCGAGACCTGTCTGCAGACTTCATGCTAATTCCCAACTGGTCCCATGTACGGCGCTGATAAACCATCACACTTTACCAACAGTATCCTCCAAACACAGCAGAGAAGCCCCGTGCCATTTAAGTGAAGCATGTCTCTCTTTCTCTCACTCGCTCCAAACTCGCTGACTCATAGTTGCAGAGGACAATAATATATTTGTTTGGCTTCGGCCTTGTTTCCGGGACAATAGAAAGTTCCAGCAGAGACGTGACCCATTTTTGCCGGGAAATGAGTTGCGTTTAGGACAGTGCGGTGTTTAAGGGCGGTGGTGATGCTTGCGTGATGAATGAGAGGATTCAGGGTATGGTGCCCCAATGAGGAGCACAGGAGCAGAAGAGCGAGGCTGAGGAGAGCATTTTAGTGGAAAATCACAGCTGTCTCATGCATTTCTCGCCTTTGTTTCCTATGCTAGCTCCAGGCTGACATTATTTCACAAGGAATAGGCAAAGAGATAATAAATGATTTCATGAGGAAAGCACCAAAAGGAACATTTTTGTTGGAGAAAAGAAACTTGACTAAACTTGTGGCATGAATACTGTACTGATGAATGAGAGCACTTCTAGATAAAAGCAGCTCAATAGTTGTATATTTCATAACTTTTCTTTACTTTCAAAGAAATGTGGTTCATAATATATTTTTTATTAAAATGGAAATAGTTTTTCTTACATTTTCTTACAGAAACTAAAATATAACAAGTTTGACAATAATTAGAAACACCCAGCAAAAATGGAATGACACAATGCGAATCCAGTTGCAATAAACACATTTTCCGGTACAAACCAGGAATAAATCTGGACCAAATTGGAACTAAAGCAGGACCAAACCAGGTCTTAATCAATACTAAATGCATAACTGATGCTAAAGGGCATCCATCTGAGCTCAACAATGCATTTCAGCAAAAACACAATTAAGAGAACACAAGGGTGAATAGGGGCATGAAGAAGGCATAGTTTTATTATTACATGCCAACAACAAACAAGAACAAAAGACAACCAATCATACAAATGGTTAGCCATCAGTCTGTCGCATCATAAGGTCACTACTCTGCCAAATTAATTATACATGTGCAAAGCGCTAAAACAGTAGCAGGCTTTTATCTCCTCAAATAAACAATTCCACAACAGAAAGGCCTTCATAGTGAGGTACGAATTGTTTAAAGGACTTTTAAATCAACAAGTTCAAGATTTTTGACTTCATAAGTAGATAATTTGTTTGTTCTCTATGACCTTTATGATTGATATTTCAAATGTATTTCTTTTGAAGTAGACACAAAACCTTTGTTTTGCTTTGACACAGTACCCAACACAACAAAGAAAATATGAAACCATTAAAGAAGTGCATATGAGACATAAAGCAGTCTAAGCTAAAACATATTTTAGATTATGAAGAATCCCAATGCTTTTATTAATCTTTTGTTTTTTAAATGCAAGTTTCTCATCTAATAATACTCCCTAACACTTTACTTCCCACTCCCCCTCTTTGGTTGTGTATTTATTGATATTGATAAATAACCAGCATTAACACAAAACCAGCAGGTCTAGATCACGTATGATGACTATCCCAAATAAACTTAACTAAATTAAACTAAACTAAGATTGCATTTCCTAATAAAGCATGAGCTGCAAAAAGTTCCATTATTGCACAAAAACTTGTATCCTATGCAGTCCTGTGCAAGTCTGCAATGAACTTACTCAAAACAAACATGCATAATGTTGTAGCCAATGATACTGCCCATTATGATTGGTTTTATTGTGCTGTTGTTAACTACAGTCACAGTAAAAGTATTGCTTTCCTGTCAGAAACAACACATACTTACAAGTACCGACCACACCATAACCAAACCATTACTGGATGGAAATGCACAGCCTTGAGCGGGACACAATGGAGTTAGAAGAGTTTCTAAACTTTCAAATCTCGTTACAATTTCCCCGTTGTGTAATAAGACGTAAAGGTAATACATACAAGTGTGGCTAAAACATTGGGTGAGTTTAAAGTTTGCAGCATGTCCTCACCACAGGCTGTTTCTCCCACATATTGGTATTAGTGTAACTCCTGAGCAGCTTTTGTTTTGAGTTGGCATTTAGTGTTGAGAGGATGAGATTGTGCAGATAGAGCTGGGGCTGTGGAGGAGATCTCTATTAAGATAAAGTAGAGCGGATGGAGGCTTTAGGAGCTGAGCCGCTTGTCTCTTTGTGCGATGAGGAAACCAGGAGAGGCACAACAAGACAATAACACCCCTGGGAAGCAGTGCTGCCTCCCAGAGAGCAACACTCCTGTATTTATGGATTCCTTTGTCCTATTTATGGACTCGATCATCACAAAGAGTCCAGAGTTTTGTTTTATTTATTTCCCCTGCGTTTAGAGAGGGTTTACAGAACGTCAGCAGGCAGCATATTAGGACAACAGACTTTTTGTGCTGTTTAACTTAGACTGCTAATTTACAATAGGAGTGAACTTCTGCTAAAAAACAGGTTTGTTGTTGATGTCTCATTCTCCACAGGCTTGTTCAGGAGAAGTGTTTTTGGTTTTGTTTTTTCCATTTTAAGAATTTAAACACACAACACGCTGAACATGATCAGAGAGAAGAACAAAAAAGAAATGCATAATAAATAACAAAGATCCATGTAGCACAGGACAGCTGACAAAACAGAATCACTGCACATTTAAACGAACAAAAAGTCCCACCTAATCCAAAGTCTGTCAAATAGTCCAAATGTTATTTTCAGCACTAATAATATGGTAGTTGGTACGATACACGCAGCCAAACACTGATTAAAAATGATTCTGCAACTGAAATTGTACAGTTTTGTTCAATGATGTTGGAATTATAACAGAAAACAACAATTTATTAAAGGATATCATAACTATCATCAACTATCATTATTTTCACAATTATTGGGAGACGAAACATTGCATTTTTATGATTATTAACCTTTATTGACACCACAATCAAACAGTAAAATTAAATATATTTTATTATTCTACTCCATTACTAATCCTCAGCTATGCCTTATGGAATCAAACTTTTCGAATGATGAAGTAGTTAATTTGACATCGATGGTCAAGCACTTTCAGGTTAGCCTACAGTTTTTTTTGTCTCTCAAGTGTTCAAGTAGGTTCCATAGCAAAAGAAAATTGAATTCTGTCAACTGGACAAAATGCACACTCATAACCTTTTAGTTCAGTCGACGGAATTCAATATTCTTCAGAGATTTTTTTTTTCAATATTGTGTACTGAATAATCACAGTTATCGATTAGCAGAACAACCTTGGCATTTCTATTTATTGTGTGACACGATTTATTAGTCAAAACTACAAATCTCACACTTGCAACACGTCAGAAGAAAGCATTGATTTTTGCCATTTAAAAAGTCTGCAGAAGTAACGCTGTGTGCGCCTCTGCAGCTGCCAGTTGTTGATGATAACCTAAGCAAAATCTTCAAATCTCTATTTCATAAACTATAATTTAAGGCAGCAGTAATTTCAGCTAAGTGACATTTACTACGTGCAGATAAATTTGGAGAGGTCACTTCACAGGTGAGCAGAAAAAAAGTTGGTGTCTGTTTGAACTTTCGGTTGTGAAATATTCAGGATTTGACATTTAATTGTGTTGTGGAGTGGTGACCCAATAATCTGATACGGGAAATGGCAAAAGAAAATGATGCTCTCGCTCCTATCTTCTGCGCAATCTAATGCCAATCGAGATGGGATTGTGTCCACGTCGCTGATGTTTCTGTTGACAAAACTTTCAAACAGACTCGCCTTCAGGAAAGACGGTGAAGAACAACTTAAAAGCTTAAATACCCAGAGGTTCCATCATAAACCATCACAACTGTCACCGTGTCAATCAACTTTGTACCCGTGGCGACAGGCTGTAAAGTGCCTGCTGTCTCCTCGTGCTCTATATTCTTCTTATGTCTCCGTGTTTGTACTCAGCCCACTGCAAAGTCAGTAAATACAGACTCCACTGTCTGCAAACAACAATACATGACTTTGTTGAATGTGATTCTATGGCGACAAAACTGATAAGGCTGTTACAACAAATACAAGAGAAAACTGGTGCTAAGCCTCTCACAATTCAAGATATTTACGTATGCACCCATGGCAGCAGTAACAGTGTAATGTAAAATTATATTGTCCAGACCTCAGCTAGTTCAGGGGTAAATGCTTCAGTCCAGTGTCACAAAATCCGTTTCTTACTTAAAGTGCGTATGACAAGTTAGACGACACATTTAAACATGATGATGATATTTAAGATTTTACTTTTCCCCTGTTTGACCATTTTGGTGATGTTATAATTGTACTTCCTGGTTGGACATGAGCAGCAGATGTGAGATACTGGTTTCAAGTGTTTGTGTTGGGAAAAAGCAACACATTTGAATTTCCAGAGTAGAAAGGTCAGTTAGTTTGCTTTTCTATAACAAACAATGGACAAAATACAATTTTCTAGCCTTAAAATTGTATTTCAGATTCAAAAGAATGTAATTTATGGTATAGTATCTAATATATCTTTAGATAAAATTAAAAATTATTATTGGCTCAACAAAATTCAAAAATCTGGATTGTTCCTTCAGCAAAACTGCAAAGAGTTTATCCTAATATCCTAAAACATGATGTAAAATACAATAATAAACGTGTTTAAAGCAGCTCTAGTTCACTCTCATGTCTGAGTGGTTTTCATTTTCCAAATTAATCAAAATTTTTCATATGTTGTGATATTCCAAGGTTAATCCCGGTTTCTCCAGTGAAATTGCATTGTTGCACTTCACTTTTTCCTCAGAATGTAGAATGTTTTTGTATACAACATTTTAAAGGGTCAATAGCAACCATATCTATATACACAATACTTATAATATAAAAGTCAGTGCATTTATATTGTGTCTGCATAGTTAATGGAATGTCGCTTATTGATAACATTGTGCTCAGCTCTACTTCCTGTATATATCAACTTGTATTTTTACACCAGTCTGTAACTAGACAGGTGTAAAAATATTTACCACAGGTACTATCCCACCCAAAGTAATTAAGCAGTCCTTGTCATATGCATTTTAAGTTAAAGTACAGATACAGGAGCAAAATAATACTCAAGTAAAAGTATCACACAGCATCAAAAATTCTAAAAAACAAACAAACAAACAAAACCCTAAGCCATTTCAGAAGGTCTAAAAAAGGTAAAAAATGTAGTGCAGTACAGATACGTGCTTTCCGATGTAGAGAAGAAAAAAGTAACCACTGTAAAAGTTGCGTACAGTATTTTTTCCGCCACTGCACAACCTCAACATGATAACAACTATAGTAAATACATTTCTCAGTTGTGGTCATTGTATATCTGTTGTTTTTGTTAATATATATACATGATTAGTGACATTTTAAAGTACTTTGTTCCTCCAAAGTCACAGTAAATTCCTGCATACTTATTTACCAAGATACCCATTGGGCTTATTGAGCACATACACTCATTTACGCGAGAGGGTCAGGCAGTGTGTGGGTTGAAAATACTGTGTTGAGCTGCAGTCACAAAACATGTCTCATATCAACAACCGCAAAATAAGGTTTGGAGGTCCTGCACCTTTTGTCGTCTCGTCTGAATTCAAAGCAAAGGTGCCAATTTTCGGTGACATTTTGGCTTGATAAGTGCCGGTGCAAAAGTACGGCTTGTTCCTGAGTTAATTAGATTTATCCAGAAAGGCCAATCTGTGGATCGAATGGCATTTCTTCACCCTTTTCACATTGATCATTTAGTGGCTAGAAAAGCAGACAAAGGGCCTAAGGGTAAATGAGAGGAGTCCAACTTCACACCATTAAAGCCTGTTACTGGCAGCCTTTATGATGGAGGCGGGCTCTTTGAAAGCAACGCGCAGAGGTGGTAAGTCTAGTACTCCGTGTGCTGCAAACAACAATAGAGAAAAGATGCATAGTAGAAACTGACAAATTAAATGGGAATTGAGGGAATGAGTGGCAAGTCGAGGTGGGCAATATATTGAAATGTAGATAGTATCAGGAATTTTGGATTGAAGATATGCAAAATGTGAATATAGTTTAAAAAAAAAAAAAGCTACAAAAAGAGCTGATTAGAAATAAAAATGAAAAAAGTGTGTATATGGTGATATTTCTGCTCTTGTGATTCATTTTACAGACATTTCACATTTGTCTGATAATTAAACCTTAACAGATACGTTTAAGACATACCAGTATTTGGATTTGGATGAATTGGCATAACTATTGTTATCGGATGCTCCCAAAAAATATTGAAATACTAATTTTATTCACTATCACCCAGCCCTAGTGACAAAATTGTTTGATTAATGTTATATTCTGTTTTATAATTATAATGATTTAAAAAACTAGCTGATGCCTTCTCTCTGAATACGAGACAAAGCCGCAAAGTTCGTCGAGCTCCTGCATCTACTTGAATAAATTGGTTGAGGGCATCATTGCGACAGGGAAGAAACAACGAATGAATGCCAACGAGCTTTTGGAGTTTATCTTTGTCATTAAATAAAGCCGTAAATGACAATACACCTTTAAAACAAATCATATTACACATTAGCACATTTAAAGAGAATAGATTGTGAGCTAAATCTGCAAACTCTGGACATTTGATTCACATAAGAAAGTGTCCCTGGAGATGTTTGTGAGCATATTGACAGTTGACAAATGATGTGATCACAGACCAGTGCCTTCAGATTGAAAATGACTTCAGAAACATGTCATTTTCAAAAACATTGCCCAGATGATCACATTTGAAACCTTTTCTATCGCGGACCACTCCTGGACAAATGGGGGATCGACTTGTTCTGTCAAGTCCCATGAACCCAGCAGCCCGACAGCTCTTCCTCACACATTTAATTATTATTCAAGAAAGTGTGACTTTGGAGCAGCCGCGGGTCTCAGTGTGAGAGTGCCACCACTTTGCTTTATAAATAGTGTTCTGTCAGGACCTCATATGTTTAAGGCTTGACTAATTAAATTGTTCATTTGCTTCAGCTTCCTTTAATGAATTCAAGAGCCTAATACACCACAGTGTGATAATACTTTTCATTTTTCCCTCTAATGTGTTGCCTCAATTGAATAATTGTTGAATCAGTGTTTTCGTTTTTTATAACCAAATTACTTAACTTAGCTGCTACGGTTCAATGCTAAATTATCAGATTTCCAAACTAAACTATATATACTTTGAGTGTTTCTTAATTTTTCATCAGGAGATGCTGACCAAAACAAAACACCAGATGCCCTTCCTGCCACAAACCACATCATATCCTGTAACTGGAGATGTGGTGTGTCCTACCCAGAGACTTAGATCTTGTGAGATAAAACAGATTTTCTTGGATTTTATTTTAGCAATATGTCCATTGTAAATCTTTTTGATAGATTTCCTGTGCAGTGTTCCATTATGAATTGTAGAACACTTATTTATTGTCACCTCAAGTAAAAGAATTACATTGCATTTATATCACGCACCACGACGTCTGTGCAATTCATTTGTGAATCTGTGGCCGGAACGTGTCGCATTTTCAATAAATAAAGAGCAGCTTGTTCCAGGGCTTGCTTTTGGCTGGTTATTAATGCCCCACAGTCGGCCCATTTTTGCCCCATTCAATGTTTCTCAGTGGGGCCATGTTTCTGCTGTAGAAGAGGAATGGGTATAGTGCCCATGTTTATTTTTGTATTGTTCAGTCAAGTAGAAGTTATAGTCTTTTAATAGTCATTGTAGTTTTTGTACTATTGGTATAAAAAATAAAAAATAAAGTTGAATTGTTGCTATTCTTGCAGTGGCATAAAAATTATAACTATCCATTTGGAGTAGTATTTTTCCCATTCCAGCTCCCGATCTGGTGAGGAACTACGCCTTATGCCAGTATGCGAACAAAATTCACTTTTTTAAAATAAGTCAGTTTGGTCAAAATTGGAAAACTGGATTATGAGCGACACAATATGTATGAAGAGTCTTCTGTGGATTGAAAATCTGTTTTCATTTCTTTAAAAGCTAAAGACATCTCCATCTGTGCTTGAATAAAATTGGTGTCAATAGCTAGCGTCGCTGGCAATCACCACAACCTGAGCATTTTGGCAAATCACTGTGCAGTCAATCAGCTGTGCCAATCACAGGCAAGGTGAGTTTAATCAGGCCCGGAAAAAATCAATTTGCTCCATGTAAGGCTCGGGTAACAGCGCTGAGGATCAGGCTTCTGCTAAAGCAATGCTATTTTAGAGCCAATTAGTTTGGCTCTGATAAGCTGCTCTTCTCAGTGGCTCAGTCCAAACACAGGGAATGATGGGGAGGCTGATATGTAGCAGCTTTATATACATTCAAATGAGGAAGTGTAGAGATGTCTGAACATTAGAGTGGCAGCTTATGGACTCAGTGACTAATGCACTGTTGATCTTCTACAGTATACAGCATGTGGTCTGCCAAAATAATCAGAATCAAAATCAGAATCAGACATGCAACCAACCAGCAGAAGAAACGCAGGTTCAATAAAAATTAGACTAAACTAAAATAATTAAATTAAAAGTCAGTATCTCAATAGAATAAAAGATAAAATAAAATAGACTTCATCAACTAAATTCCCATTATTAAGAAACAATTTACATTTTAACTTAACTTATAAAGTATCTGTTTTATTAACTAAACTCCCAGGATGAACAATTTATATTGTTGATAATGTAAGTATATTAGCAGCTGATCTGTGTATTTTTTCTTGACACTCTCCTCCAGCCAAACCCCCGTCTAAAATGGCATTACAAGAAAAGTGATTACACTGACTTTATTCCTGTGATGAGTATATATTTAACACACTTAAGGGTAACACTTTACAATAACTACACTTATTCCTGTCTTAGTAAAGCATGAATAAAGACTTAATTCATAGTGAACAAATAGTTTATTATGAGTAATTCAGGTTTAGTAACTACTTAACTAATATTCTCACCCTAATTCCTAGATCTAACTATACACTATATATAACACTAACTCTAGTAGTTACTAAGCTTGAATCATGCTTCATAAACTATTTGTTCACTACAAATTAAGTCTTTATTCATGCTTTATTAGGCAAAATAAGGTGTAGTGATTGTAAAATGTTACTCATTTAAGTTACCAGCAAATGCTCTAGGATCTGGGAGAACAGACATGTTTTTGGTGGACACTAGAATAAACCACAAACATGCACACTGCTGCACAAATTACAATAAAGTGCAGATATCTTTTTTTAATTTTCTTTCCTTTACAGCATGTTTGAGCATTAGAAAATCTTGGAAACACTTTAAAATAACTACACCTTTATTAGCCTTAATAAAGCATGAACAGAGACTTAATTCATAATGAACAAACAGTTTATTAACTCTTACCATGTGGAAGTCCCACCGGTGGGACATTGGACTTTCAAAAGCATTTAATGGAACTTTTAAATGGATTCCGCCTGGACTTTTTTTTTTTTTAACTTCATTACAACTCCCTAAAACTCATTTTAGTCAAATTTGCTTCAGATTTGAATTGAGGAACTGTCAAAGTCCAACAAATGCCTAGTGTCATAGATCTTCATATATTTAACAAAGAAAATCTAGACAGAATTGAAAATCTGATATTCCTCTGAGCAGAACTTATTTCCAAGTGTAATTAGAGTAAATAAGACACGAGAGGCCAAAACTACAGAGTCTCAGCTTTACAGAGAGTGCGGCCAATAGTTTGTGCTCTTAAAAGGGTTCAAGAAACAGCCTCGGTTTGAATTGGGGCTCATTTTAGTCAGATGTTTTAAGAAAAGCAGGCCCTCGTGGTAAGGGCTTCAGGCTTGATAATTAAGAGGTTATAGGGTTACGAGTGAGGCTATTAATTAAGTAGTTAAAGTAGTAGTTAAAAAGTAGTTAGGGTTAAGGTTAGAGTTAGAATTGAGTCTCTGTTCATGCTTTATAATCACTATTAAAAGTATAGTTGTTATAGTGTTACCAAACTGTTTTACCGTTTAATGTTTCCACAATACCTAATGAGTGTTTCATTAAAGGGATAAAATTATCTTAAAATGACACCAGAAGTGGCAACTCGCGAGACACTGTGAGAGGAATTGCACCCATTTACACCCAATAAATTTAAAGATGATCTGAAGGATTATGGGCCGTCTCATTTGCTTTCTGTTCAGCGGTGATAGCGGGAGACAGATTTGAGCAAGGATGTTCAGAGGGACACAAAGAGAACGATTTGTTTTGTCTCAGCCCCTGTGCGGTTATCAGAGCATCATATCAGCACCAAAGACCGTTATAAACTCGATATGAGCAGTGGGGTGTAGCTGTGTGCTGTAATGCAATTTAGCTACTCGGTCCAGTCCAGACGCATTATTGAAGCACTTAAAGCAATTACTGCCAGCCAGTCACCACAGCAAATGATAACTTTGTAAAGCTACATTTCAAATCAACACTTTTCCATTTTTTCCCCTTTTTTAAAATGATCATAACCTTTAATTGAAAAGCACTTATTATTTCAAAGTGACAAAGCTCTCACATTTGACACTGAAAACATGTTGGCATCCAATGTATTAACAAGCTACTCTTTCACCAGTGATTTATAATAGAAAGCATCAAAAGCCTTCTGTAATATTGCTCGGGCCTCAAGCCTTGGCTGTATTATTTAGTGTGGTTTGTAATTACATCAGAAGGTGTGAGTAAAAGGATTTCAGTGACCCAGAGCAGGCAACATATGGCTGCTCTGAGCTGAGAGGTGATTAGCCCAAGTCCGCCACTTCAAACGTGAACGTGAAATAACAAAAAAGGCCTCGTCCAGTTGTAATTAGGAAGATTATTGGCACCTATGAAGCTGCTGGAGGAAGAGAGCAGAATTTTTATACAGCATGTTCAGGCTTCAGTACGCTGCGACTTGTGCGGCAAAGGATTTTGATATCAGCCCTTAACATGCGCTACAGATGGACAGACTTAGGAGTCGGGCCAGTCAGACTCTGTCATAGCACATAAATGCTTTTCCTGGATTGACAGCAATTTCCCTGGATAGAAGTCTGGTCAGACGAATTGTTTCCATAAAACAGAACTGACAGTGTTTCGCCCAATGCTTTATTTTCCTGCATGGTTGTTGTTTGTTCTAAATTTGTTTGTGGCACACAGATTAATGCTACAAGAAAAACTCCTTTTTGCTTTTGTCAGTTTTTTGTTTGTTCTCTCAACCTATATGTTTTTACAAAGGAAAAATTGCCCAATCTGTAAATATAGATGTTTTTTTTTTTTACTTTTTTTTTTTTTTTTGCTTTGTAGTATTACTGTAATTACTAGTATAAGTTCAACCATAAGTGCCACTAACCATCATAAGTAATACAATATGTACCAGAAGTATCAGAACAAGTTCCACTTCAGGTACAATTGTAACTACAAGTACCACTGGAAGTATCTCTAAGTTCCACGTTAATATCCCTCCTGCTATCTTCTCCTTCTCCTCTTTGACAAAACGTGCATTGCTCAAACGAAGAGCACACAAGGGTTAAATATACCATATTTTAAAGTGCTACCGCATTTTGTTGTGGCTGTATTGCACTGACTGGGTGACCTATTTTTGTCCAATGAGGCATATTGTTTGCTAAGAATCATGGGAAAACAACTGCCTGACACTATCCCAGATACTTGATTGATTTACTCTGAAATCTACCGTAAGACTGAGAACCACTGGGCTACACAATCAATAGTAATAAATATCTGGTTTGACAAATAGTAAATATTGCTGTTGGGAGATCTACATCCACTAACAAATAGATAGGCTATGAGCTAATAATGAACACTATCTGTAAATGTGGACAGTAATATTTTGTTCTTATTGCTCAATTAATATAAAGAATAGTGAATCATCTTACTTATTGAGATCCTCTTAAATTGAACTCCATTAGAAATACTATTCCCACTCTTTTCTCTGAGGCAATGTTGTGCTCCCTTGAAAGCTAAACTGTAAAATCTGTCAAAATGTACTATTTAATATTTCAGTCAACTCAAAGTACGTACAGTTTTTCTCCTCAAGGAGCCACATTGTTTATTCCACCTACGCCAAAGCGACAGATTCACAGACAATTTTAATAAGTTACATCAATGAAGACTTGAACCATACGTTGGAAATATAGCTCTTTCCACTCCAAAAGCTGTTAGTTATCCTATCACTGTCACTGCCTAATAGTAAATGTGTTACAAACTCATACCGGCTCCGTGCAGGTCATCTTCCCCTGACCTCCATTTGAAAACCCAAATAACGTAATAAATAGTGAAGCAGAAGTGAGTGTGAGCGCTGGCTCTGTTTACATCACCCATGACCTAAGAGCCAAGTTGTCACTGCTTGACTGTAATGAGCACAGACTTGCTACTTATTTGCATATAAGGCTCCTAATTTACTCCTGACACTTTGCACTGGAAGGTTTCTGAGTGTGTGAAAACAATGAAATGCTTCAATAGATATCTGACTTTAAACTTCCCAGATTTGGCATTATATCGTTTCCACAAACCATCATGGTCCTTTAAATGACCAATTAGAAGTATTGCCTCGATTGTATTCTAGGGAATATTATGAGTTTGGTATTGGTTATGTGAAATTGTATCTTGGTGAATATTGTGGGTTTGTAGACAGAATGACTTGATTTATTCATGCACAGGAAGTACGTTAGAAATGTATATTATGAGGAAACAAATGGCACAAACAATAAAGGGCTGGTTGACACATCTGAAAGACTTTGAACAAAATGGAACATTAACTTTAGACTATATAGTTAATTTTCTTTGGATGTCTTTCATTGCTCTTTTTATTTAATAGTTTTGTTTTTTCAAGTGAAGAGAATTTTGTTAAAAGAAAAAATGTATACATTCAAGTATGTGACATATGTTTAATATGTCACATACATTTAATAGGTTTAATATGTTTAATGGAAATGGAAATCTTCCCTAATCAACTACTCAAAATAAATAAATCATCATCAAGTAAAACATGTTACTTTGGAAGGGGAGACAGGGGTACTGAAAATATAATTGAGTATAAAAATAACATTTGAAACTATAACTGCACCTTGTACTACAACTACTACTGCTACATACAAGGGTTGGGCGAAAAATAATATCTCTTTTTTTTTTTACTGTCTTAAAACAATAATTTGACTTCTTTCATTAATGTGTTAAAATGTTCCTCTTAGGTGAGCTTATCACACAAAAAGTCAATAAACTGATGAACTGCAAAAATCAACACAAAAGTGAAAGAAAGAAATGTCACCTTATCCCCTTGTTTGGAAGAGTACGCCACACATTTCTCTTCTTTTTATTTTATCGACCGTTTTGTTTTTCGACAGTTTTGCTATTGAAGATGACATACTTGACATTTCAACTTGCTTAAAGGTGCACTGTGTAACTTTTCTGGGGCGCCATCTGGATAAGTCCACAATGGCATCTATTTTAACCAGCAGGCCAAGTTGGGGGGGCCAAGTTACAGGTCAGATCTGTGGAGAGGCAAACCTGTTCACTGTAAGAAAGCATGTTTTTCAAGACGCTTTTGAGTAATAAAACACTTGTAACAGACAAAGTGATAGCATCTCCAAGCAGGTGACAGACCCTCCATCAGAAAAGTTATATAATTAGTTTACGACATGACTCCCAACTCTAGCGTATAGGAAAATGTTCAGTTAAAGGACACATATTCAGCTACAGTGACTTTTTTGAGCTTTTAACCATGTTCTTACAATGTTCTGTCGTCAAAAACATATCTGGAGTAGCATTCAGCTGCATTCACGCTGTTTTGAGGACTGTTCATTACAAAGTCCTCCCCCCTCAGAGCGTCAGAAACACTCCCAGCGTAACTTCTTGTCTCTGGGATGTATTTTCAGATCATCTACGTCACATATCTGAGAATATTCTGCTGTTTTAAGTCCTTAAATCATCGCCAGACTCGTTCTGTGCATTTCTACCGTCTAAACACGTTCACTGCTCCTGCTAACCTGCACCATAGCTTTTGCTGACAGCTAACTTTTGTGAGCTCTAGGCGCCATCTATTGGCTGGATGTACTCAGTAAGTGTAATTTTACACAAGCAGGTAAGGTACTCAAGAGCATGTTTAAAGGCTAATAACAATATGAAAAATATAAAAATATTTATAACAACTATTTTGAATCTCAGAGTTCGTCCGGTACAACTTCCCATTTGAAAGTCATACATCTGTGTTCATTTACACTCTTTGAACATCATTTCAGAGCTTATAGATTTTGGGAGCGCGGCTGAAGATGTGCTTTGTTCCTCGTCACACAACAGCAGCCAGAGGACGAGCTCTCATCCCAAACAGATGGCTGCTTTTCACAGCGTGCCAGCCCAGCGCCGAGAGAGGCAGCTGAGGCCAAAGTGGAGACTCAAAACCAGGCCAAAAGTGTCCAACATCCAGGAAAACATGGGTGGGATTAGGACGCTTACGGTGCGATCTTTGTGTGTGGGGAAGGACGATACAGCCAATATGTCCGCTCCCTAATCCTGCCTGTCAGAAATATCAACTCAGCATCTGGGACGGAGCCATACAGGAACAGGGAAGGCTTCCGTGTGCATTTATAATTGAATGCAGGAGATAAAATATTGAGTATGGTGAGAATGGCCAGAGTGACAGGAGAGGATGTGTGTGGGCAGACATCTAATAATTTAAACAACTTTTTGATTAATTTACAACATACAGTGTAAAATATACTATCCCATGTATTCAGTTTAAGTATTTCTGTGTAGTTATTGTCATTTGTTATTGTTAATATAAAGTGACGTGTTTCAACCAAGAACCTGCTAAAAGGTGTAGTAGCAAGCAACTAAAAATCAGATACAATGAACCTTTTTCCCAGAAATAGGTCAGGGCTTTACGTTTCAATGTTTACACACAATTACAGCAGCAGTATAAGATTCTCTTTGATTTCTCCCCACAGGGCAAAGACAAATTATTTATGCATACAATCATTATGTGCAAACCTTAATTATGGGCTCTGCTACAATAATACTGCACTGTAAATGTAATTATCTTAACATCCATGGTACATTTATTATATGTTGTACAGTTAATCCATTTTTTATTTTTGAGATCTACTATATCAAAACGTCAATACAGAACATAGATCATCCGATTTGTTCGTGGCTGATACAGCTGGAGTGTTTCAGGCAACCGATAGCTGGGATATTTCCCACCTCCGACTTGATAAAATGCCCCGAAATACTGCTTCAATTGATAAATCCTACTTGTGAACTGGGAGTTGGTCGAGGGACTTCACATACGAGATCAACTGTGATGTTTAACACAACTAACCATAGTACATAAACAATGTAAACGTTAGTTACTGGTTAAATAAAAAAATAATGAGTTTTTTAGCATGTTTGAGACTTTCCTTTAATGTTTACATTTGTTAAGCCTATGGTTTAGCATTAGCCAAAGTGTTTACATACGAGTTACTTCAGCTGTAACGCTCTGAAGTCGGAACTATAGCGTTCAAGTGGGAAATAACTGATTTCCCAGTTGCCCAGAAGGAAGCATTAGAATACAGAATAATCAATGGCTAATAAACTCTGCCATTGTTATTGGGCCGATATGTTGGGCCAGTTTTGATCATTTTCCCCAAATTATGTGCTTCGAATTTACTACACAAACCTGTTTTACTACAGACTGGATAAAAAGCATTGTCGTGTCCTGCAGGGCCCTGTTCGCATAAGTGTACAAATTAAAAAAGCTTTGTCTTTCTTTAAGCAGCTGGTTGGTTTAAAGAAAATTTTGGCCTCTGCTGGAGATGTAAGGTTGGTCTACCTGTAATATAAAGACAACATTTCTTAGAGTAAGTGAATAAACTTACATAAACTGTATTGCTCTTCATTGCATTGCCATTTCCCTTCTCTAACCTACAGAATGTGTCTTCACTACATTCATTTAAACCACAACACATTTTAGCCACAATTATTGCCCTGTTCATGTTACATTTTCCACCCATCAACTTGCGAGCGTTCAGTGTCCTGCTGGTCCTGCTGGTTGTCAAATAGGTTCAATTTACTATTAAATGATGTCACTTATAGAGGTAAGTTTAGCTGCGAACCGAATACACAATGCTGTTAATGTAATGACCATTGTTGTCTAGGTAACGGTCTGATGGTCAGTTCATGCCAACCTGCCAATGTCACATGTCAAGAATAAGAGTTAAATTGGTTCTGTTCACGTTCTAGATTGTGACGATGTCTTAACCTTAGACAGAGAGCAGGAGCCACTTTTATATATTGATAACATTGGTATTTGCCATGAAACATCTCAAAGATAAATTCACAAATGTTGAACCTGGTGATTTTTCTCAGTGATTCGACCTAAGAACTCATTTTATTACAACAAAAATCTGCATTCTAACAATATACATTTCAGCTGCTCACCATCTGCATTAAATACCACTGGCAGATGGAATGTTGCGATGTCACGTGAACACAACCTATTCATGGTTAAATAGCGGCTGGTCGGAGACATATTGTTTCTCTAAGTGTTTACTTTTTGAAATTTGCCTTTTCATTCAAACGCAGCTGTGATTTTGTAGGATGTGATTTGTTGTTATAATTGTCAGAACCACAGCAAAGATGGGACTGTTCTGATATTTAAGCACTTTATGCAGATTTCCTTTGGAGTTTGTAAAATCTGTTTACATTAGCGACCAGAATCAAGATGGCTGCGGGTGGCGTGCAGGTCATGTGTCTGGCAAGAACCAATAGGCCTACACATCCAGATCATGTCATTTTATATTCTATTCTTTATATAAGAGTCTTTTGTATTACACATTGTGAATTGTTTGCGTATTTGTCACAGCTCTGTACTTTTATTCTGTTCAATTCGGTAAATTTTTTTAAAAGCCCAAAATCACAATAGTTGCCTCGCAGGGCTTCTCAAATTGTCGATTTACGCAGCGAAAGTTACAAATCAATCCATAATAGAAGAAGCAGATAAACCACTGTTCACGCTTTCAAATACAAATTGCGAGACATGGCCCATCAACTAGACGGCAGTGAAAGGATGGGATGAATATGGGTAAAGTAAGACACTTTAATGAAAATTCAGCTTCTTTGTCATTTTCTATTTTGTTTTTTATGAAAATGCCAAAGTCTTGAATGTTGTAAATTTTTTGAAAAGCTCTAGAGATCTATTTTACACTAGAGAAAGAAAATATCAGAAATATTAAACATTCCCTGTCAAACAAGTCAAATTGTTATTGGTAGCCTTATATTTATCCCAAAATGCTATGTCATTAGGCATGCTTACACTTTTTCACTGGTAACATTCAAATAACCCCTTGCCATAATTCAGAAAATAATCTCATATCCACAACGTATTATTATTTTTTTTTTATGCTGCACAGATCAATTGGCTGTTTTCACGATAACACCCGGCTACTTCCAGTTGCATTAAAAGCGCAGAGCGTCACTTCACATTTCATTTCCTATGGGGAATTAGCAGTCTCGCTAAAATAAACGAATAAGTCATTAACACAAAGTGGAGAACGAGTTACAGATGGATTATCACTGGCAGCATGTTTAGACTTTTACGTACTGTGTAAATACTTCACCAACTGAAACCTTGGTGTTTTTGCTTTATTCATTCATTCATTCATTAATTTTCTACCGCTTATTCCCGTTAGGGGTTGTGGGTGACTGGAGCCTATCCCGGTGACTTTGGGCCTTAGGCGGGGTACACCCTGGACAGTGGCCAACTCGTCGCAGGGCTGTTTTTGCTTTATATTTAAGTTAAAGTCTATGTGACAGACTAGGCAACACATTGCACTAGAACGTAGTGAACATGATTGTATTTAAGATTTTACTCATTATTTTGTCCATTTGTCCCCAGTTTGACAGTTTTCATAATGTTTATATTGTTACTTCCTGGTTGGAAATGGGCAGCAAGTATGACATAGATGGAGGTAATTCCACAACTGTCACCTAGTAACCATTTTGAAAACAAAGGCTAAAATCCATATAAATTACTATTTAATATTTACGATCTGACAACACTTTTATTTTGTTGAACGGCCATTTAAACTGTCAAAAAATGTGTCCGTTTTGCATAAATTGTCCCAGCATTTCCAATGGCGCGTCGCTTTTTGATGGTATAAGTAGAGGGATCCCGTTTCAGAACTCAGCACTAATTCCTGTAATTTTAAATGTTTATTTTTCTAAATTTCTTCACAAACTTTAACTTCACAAAAGTAAAACTATGATCAATATTTACTGCTGCTGCTATCCCACCAACCTCAGTCATAATTAAAAAAAACATGAGAACCTGTCATATAGTCTCTAATGTAGGTTAGCCTTTAGCTTAGAGACAAAAACACATACTTTTAGAAACACGTGGGTTTCCCTCGGTGACATATTTACATCATACGTAAGTTCACATGCTGCCAGTGATTGTCCATCTGCAACTCACTCTCAGATCTTTTTTATTTCCATTTATTTTAGCTAGGCTCAACTAATTCCCACAGAGAATGAATGGAACAAGAAGTGAAGATTGTACTTTTATGGCGACCGGAACTATATAACAGGATTAATGTGAAAAGGGCCTATTATTAGTATAAAGTTATAGTAGTACATATATTTTAAAATGCAAACGATCAAAGTTGACTGTCACGCTTTACCCATTGTCCCCCTTCACACTGCATATACTGAAGTAGATGCCAGGTTGAAACGCATGTCAACTTTTTGTTTTTGTCCTAGAATAGTCTATATATAATGACTAAAAAGCTGGTTTAAATATTCCTGTTTGCGTTAACATTCAAGGCATTCAGAACAGCCCTCGACAAGACTGTGGAGAGCTTATTCAACCAAGGAGCTCCTCGATAGCATCATTGACATTGTGTTGACAGTATCTCTCATACAAATGAATCTGCTGCGGTTTCCTAATGAGGCAGAATACCCGGCGCCTACAGTAAAGGTTCTTCTGAGCTCCTTGCTGTAATGTGGGAAGAAGAAAGACAAAGACATAGAGATGCAGCGAAACAAGACAACGCTTAGCTTATCACGCAGGAACACATGGAATCAAATGAGTTAAATGTTGTTTTTGTCAGTCTTTTATGTGCACCTCCATGCTTGAAAACGTACCAAACCAATTATTATTGCAGAATGGAAGCTGAAGTAAGTTAAGCTCCCATTTAAAGGTGTTGACAGGTGAAAATATTCAAAATGCGGTGGCAAAATTTCACATTGTAATATTGAGAAGCCAAGAATAGCGCACCAATTTTGAACACAACAAATGGAAACAAAGCAAAACATTAGGGAAAAAACAATAGGAGGATTTCAAATGTCATGACATTCAGAGCTAAGAAACCGGTGGGTTGAGAAAAGTTAACAAAATTGCGTAATATTTTCTGTCGCTGAGGGTGAGAAGATTTAATGAGATTTAATGAGTGAGTCAAAAGTACTTTGTTACATGTGGTTTAATCATCACTTATGTTCATTTCACACTTGATCTATAAAGCAACACACAAGGCCGACTTGAACATAGATCTGAGGGAAGTTGAAAGTAATGCAAAATACACAACGGGACGAGAGCCATCTACTTACTTATTTATCCACACTGGGTTGTAGTCAACAAGAATCAAGTGAAAATGAAGAGGCAGACAGATTAGGACCTGGTCTTACCCTGTGACCTCCACAAAGGAGTACAAGTGAGCAAAAAGACAGCTCTCTACAGGGAAGGTGAGAGAACGTAATTATGATTAAAGAGAGTCTATGCACTTTGCCTTGGAGCAGCCAATCGCGAGGCTTGACTTCGACTTGACCTTAAAGCTTTTCGTCTGTCAGTCATTTTGATGGGCTGTCTGCCTTGAAACAGGATCCGCTCGGAGGCTGCAGTCACTGAAGGAAACATGGGTGCTGAGGGAGCAGTCTGTGGTCACTGGGAAAACCCAATAGTTAGAGTGGAGTGTGGAGTGGCTTTACACAATGCCCCCCGGCACCTTTCAATAAAACTCTCATGACACAAGGATCATGGGCACAGGGACAGGGAGTACAAGGCAGCTCAGTATTACCTCACAACTCACTATTTGTTGATTTTTTTCTACAACTACAATTAATGACAATGGCATTTTATCTGATCATTATATTACAAGCATAATCATGACATAGTAAAGGTGCACTATGTAACATTTCTGGTGGATGGTATACATCTCGATGGTCCATCTCCAAATACAGATCAGACATGTGGATAATAGGGCTGAGACAGTATATCATTTTGTAATATATCATCACACAGTTTTGTAATATCATATTGTATTGGAAACCATGTATTGTAATACTTTAATGAGTCTCAGCTGCTTTCACAGTTATAATGCCATGAATTCAGCAGGAGAGAGTACAACTAACTACTGATCTGCCAAACACTATGACATGATTTTGTGATGTTTTATGTTCCATGCACATATGTGACTAAGTTACAGGCAAAGCCAGTGTTGCCATCAGTATTGTTAATATCAGCTTTGCTGCTGAATAATTTAAAAAGGGAAGAAAGCACGACCCCAGCCATTAATGTGCACTAGTGCTTACAAATGCCAGACTGATTTACAGTTAGTTTGTAACATTTGGAAACGTCACTTGTGCATTCTATTCAATTAATTCAGGGCAAATTATTCCAGTTTATAATAATCTTGAACCATAATTAGTCTACAGTATTGCAAATACAAATCAACTCATTGTTCTTTCATTTATGATGGATAAATATATTGCAATACTTATTCATATTGAATCACAATATAGCATGTATCGTAATACATTGGAATAAATATATGTTGTATTGGGCTTTATGTATCGTGATGTATGCTTATCAAGGTATATTTTTAGCAATAAAAATCATCTGTACTTTAATAAATAGAACATTCCAGACAAAGCAGTAAGATATCCATTGAGCCAAATAGAAAAGCACTATTAAGCCTAAATGTTAATATAACACTATTTACATTTTGATCAAAAGTTCTGACTTATCAATAAATAATGTTCTACAATGAAATAGTTGACAACACCACATGGTGTTATAGTTTCAATCAGTTCAGTATAGAGCTCATAATGTTACTTGCTCGCATCACCAACTTTTAAAACTCTTAAAACCCGTATTTGAAATAAACCCACAGTAAAAGGAGGGAGTAGGGGGCATCATTATTGTTACTAAAAGTTAACTGCGTCAGCAGTTGTTCTCCAGCAGTTATGTGGCAGTGCCAGCAGTCAAAGTAAATGAATAGTTGTGACACATTTCAGAGCATTACAATTCACCGCTGCGGCCGGGGAGGATACATCTGATGCTTTGAACATATGAGCTCCCATTTCACAGTCCACTAATGAAGCACTACAGATAGCTGCTTAGGACTACTAATTGCATTGAAAGGTGTGTCTATGTGGGTTTGGATGGAGAAGATGACACGGCAAACAGCACAATCACAGATTCCTTTGAAGCGACAACAGGAACTAAATCAGGATGAAGCGCGAGCAGCAGGCGCCTCTGCCAGGTTTGACAAAAACTGTAATTTTTGTTTTTAAAATGTAATCAAAGCCGCTGGATGGGCTTTGATTGTGCATAGCATTCGAAATGACACGGTTTCTGCCTCCACAATCATAAACAGAATACCAAATGGAACAGCTGCAGTCTGCAAGTACAAGTACTCTGAATACAATTTTTAGTTTCACTTTGCACACTGGGCTGTGACTGTTATTGGTTTTCTGTGGAAATGGCCTGAATGACGGTAAAATGCAAATGAGATTCTAAGCTTATGTTGATATCAAACGTTTTATTTCATAATGAATATGCCCAATTACACTTGTTAGAAACTAAAGCTTGAGAGCATTTACCCTTGAACGAATCAAAAAACCACCAAATGATACTGATTAAATGAACTGTAACTCATAGGTTGCAAAATTATGAGATTGTTTTAGAGTTTATTAACTGGATGCAGCTGTTTTTGCTGCTGGACATGTACTGAACTCAACAGCTGTCAGTCCAACACTGAAAAGTTTGGATCAGTTTTAAATGCAGTACTCTTTACAGTGGATATATTTAATTCATGTATTCCATCTTTTTAATTCCTATAGTTTAAAACTGAACAGATAGACAAGAAATATATGTTGTATTTGTTGTATGTATATTGTCAGCACAATTTGCAGTTAAATTGTCTAAATGTAGATATGCTGTCCTGTTTTACTGTTAATATCTCTGTCATCTCTGGGCCAGTCCACATCAGATGTCAACATCTTCTGAAAAATAAATACGCAAATATTTCAGATTCAGATTAAGATTCAAAAGTGGAGGTACGATTCAATTACAAAAGCGTGATTGTTGTCTGTTCAATTGACTTTAAACTATATTATTACTGTAGCAAGTTTGTGGATCCAATAAAATAATGTGGTTCAATATTTGAGCATTTTCATTTTGGTTATTTCTATGGTCCCTGCTCTCCATCGGAAACTATGGCATCCTAATCTAGGAGAAAAATCCCTATCACTAGATAAAACTTTGGGAAAATTATCATAATAAATAATTGTGATTTTTCTGACCAGTATTGCGATTAGATTTATGTTTTAGGATTCTGTACAAAGTGTACATTTTAAACACAATGAGAAGAACTGCCAATAAGTCTAAAATATGAACTGGCAAAATAATAAAAGAATCACGTTTTTCAGTCACATTTTTGTCACTTTAAGTATAATTTTTTGTCAATTTTAGGCACGTTTTTGTTTCTTCTAGTCACTTTCAGTCATGTTTTTACCACTTTTAGTTGCATTTTATGTCACTTTTACACGCTTGTTTCAGAACATGTTTTAAGAAATCTAACCTTGCATGCAGCCAACAGATGCCCCCAAATGCGTCCACAGTTTAGCTATGTTATCTGTGTGCGATACGCCATGATCAAGCTAGCAGCAGCAGTTATTGTGTTTAGACGGGAGAAATGCTCAGAACAAGTCTGGCAATGATTTAAGGACAAAAAACAGCAAAGGATTCTTGGATAAGTGACGTAGATGATTTGAAAATATGTCCCAGATCAAGGAGTTCAGTAAGAAATGTTTTTGACGTTCGGAGGGGGAAGGATTTTCCAGTGAACATTTCTCAGAACAGCGTGAATGCAACTGAATGCTACTTCAGGTCTGTTTTTGATGACGGAACATTGTTAGAACATGGTTAAAAGCTCAAAAAAGTCACTGCAGTAGAATATGCGTCCTTTAATAGCACTGCTTATACAGCAACAACACTGATAGGCTACTGCAATTAATCTCCACTTTTGCAAATCCTTTCAGCACTGCCCAGACTAAATATGCCATTTTGTAAACATTATCCAATTTTAGCAGTCACTTGATGTTTTTTATAGCTTTTCTCCTCTTAAGTGGCTCAAGTATTTTCTGAGAGTTGCAGACACTTAAGGACATTTGCCTGCAAGTTCAGAAGACGGATTAACTCACTTGGATATTAGCTGATAACTGTTTCATTAGACAATTATTTATGTAAAATAAAGTCAATACAAGACAAAAATATCACTTGATATATGCATTTTAGTTAAGGATCAATGCTTTAAAGTTTTATCTATTCTGGGACCACTTGGGGTGACTTTTAAAAATATACAAAAAACAAATGAAGCTTTCTGAAAACCTAATTAGCAGAACAGTCCATCCACATTATCCCGTAGAGGTTATGGTCCAGAATGTTCTCGGAGTAAGATGTGTCGCCGTCTCACTTGGTAATAAAAAATAAAGTTTTGCAGTCTTACTACTTTTGTGCTGACCCTCATGGCCCTGCAGACAAAAGCTGAAAGTGAGTTATCTGATTTATCGCTTCCTCCGCCAGACAGACAGAGAGACAGAGATAGAGGCGTGCAGGAAAAATTTTATTTCAGTGCACATGAAGAATTGCCTACATGAGAGCAACAAAACAACATCATGGAGAAGGATGCAGTGCAAAGCAGATATATTTTACACCCACTGAAATAATTAGCAATAACAAAACACCATCAGAGAGGAGTTTTTCTCTATATCCATCTTTCTACACTGTCAGGTAATCTGTTTTTAGTTATGGCATGTTATGTGGCATTTAAGACAATATCTGTCTTAGAAGGAACTTGAAAGAAAGTTTTAAAAGGAAAATAGACTCAGAAGAAGAAAAAGCAATTGGTAATAAAAAAATACAAAATATGATTAGATCACTAGGGCTGTAGTCGATTAAAGAAAATCTTGGCTGGCTTAAGAAATAAAAGGACTATGCTGTGGCAAAAGCTCTCGGTGTAAATATCTCTATGATTTTACCAGTATCTGTAACCAGAGTTCAATGAGAAGACCACGAGATTACAATTATTATGTTGTTGTAGTTTTTTTTTTTTTTTAACAGAAAACTACTAGTAAAGAGTGTATTTATTTGGGGAAAAAAGCTAATAAAATTCAAAAAAAGTAACTCTCAAATCTCAAGATATCTCACTATATGCTTCTATTTTTTGCTGTGAATCTAAATACTTTAAAATCTCCATAAAAATGATTTGTTGACAAATGTTTTATATTCTTGGTCGACAAAGACGCCATCCATTAATAAAGTGACTAAAGGTCTAAAGCCCTAAATGCCACTGACTTAAAATATCATTATTTGGCTCTTAATTGAATCTTTTTTTTTTTTATTTACCCTTGGATTAGGAGTTTTGCACGTCTGGAGTAATGAAACTTGCAAAGTAAAATGACTGATTTATAGCTTACACTGACAAAGCATTTTATAGGGGCATGAAAAACAATATCAAGAATATCAAGCACCAAATACTACTGCGGTACTGTGTTTGGATGTCTGAGAAGATTTATTCCAGGCAGGTATGCACGGTTTCATCAACTCAAAAACAGGCACGAAAAGAAAAAATCCTCCTTAGGTGTCCCTGACTAAGCCTATAGCACAAGATCTTTGTGTCTCAAGCTCTATCCAGCAAGCCTCGGTGGCACTGAAGGATGAGTCAAATGCAGAGTATAAAGTTCCTCAACCTATTTAACAACATCTTAAAGTCGTTGTTTTCCTTTGTGGGGCTCTCAGTTTAACCAGATCTGATAACTGTCATATGAAACAAATATGCTTGAATAGAAAGTATACAACGTGGTGCTGATCAAATCCCACGCCAAGGATTCTGACATAATTGTTTTTATTTGAAGCACGGCACTTGTGTAGCAGCTGTCGAGGAAGCCGAATCTTTTGTGGCAGAAGAAAGTAACATGAATAATGAATGAGATGAAGATGTCAGCCTTCCTCCCTGTCTCCTCCACAGTTTACATCAGCGTGTGTCAAAACCTGGACAACTTTCTGCGCACCAGCACAAAGAGCGATGATTCACCCTCAATTTCCTGTCTTTGCCAGTTTTCTTTTGGCATTCCTCCGCCTCCCTGTCTCCATAATGCGCTCTTCTCCTTACATTGCTCCCGCTGTAATACCCCATTAACCCGGTGAACTGCGAGCTACTGAGGCACAAAGAGCTCCATTACCATCCTGTACAGTCGTTAGTCTCTCCATTAATTTGTCTGCGCCGTACTCTGCCAGTTTACCACAGCAAACTGCCAGCACTAGACGTCTCACACTGCGACGGGCTGAGTAAATGTGCACATCTCTGGTGATTGAGATCAAGTCATCAGAAAGAAAGACTCATTCACAGACTGAGATGAAGAGGGGCTTTTAAATAATGCCAAGCCCCTGTGAAAAGCAATAAGGAGCTGTGAGGCCTTGATGCAGGGGGTGTTTTTTATATTTGGATATAGTCAACACAACGGAATTAAATATTGGATTTAGGGTCGTGCGATATGACAAAAATATTTATTGATCAATCACAATTTATATTTTTTATTTATTATTAAAAACAAATTTCAAAAATGCATTTTAGAATAATTTCCTCAACATAAAAAACTGACTTTTATTAATGTCAATTTTACACCAAAAATAGTCCAATTTCTTCCTCCAAAGTCTGAATTCTGCTCCAAACCGCCTGTAGACTCAATTATAAAGACACAATCTGATCATGGACAATTAGAAATGACTGAATCTTGATCATTAATTGCACAGCCCTGATTGGAATCGTAGGAAGATATGTGCAAAGTGCTGAAAGAAAATGGTTCATTTGGTCACAATACTAAAACCATAACTGAGCTGAAAAATCCACCACAAATCAATCTTTCTTGAGCGCAGCAGCCTTTCAAGCAAGAAAGTGGGTGGGTCTGTTTGGACAGACTAGGGTCACAGATGACTGGAGTCTATACCAGCCTTAAGCACCTTGGACAGAGGCCAAAGCGGAGCCTATACCTGCATGTACAATAGTTCAGGGGCCAGCAATCTACTGTATATCAAAATGTGATTCTATTCATGATTTCAGTGATTTAAATCTTCACATCCTGTTTGTTATATTATATATAAAAATGCCTGCAAGTGATCTGTGACATCCTATTTCTATTTCATTGCAGCGACAACCATAATTCATCCGTATGTATTTTAATGACAAAAGCCAGGTCAGCTACAGGAGGTAACAAAGCCCAGGTGCATCGCTCATGGCAAAGTGAACGCAGGGCAGTAGAGGACAGGGGAGGAAAAGTATAGCATAAAAGTAAGGAGATATTAAAGGTGTACTGTGACACCTTTTTTTCCTGATATGAAAACGTATATTGCTCTTTGACCAAATGCGCATAGTTCAATTGTAGAGAGCGCAAGGGTTATTCACCATTGACTCCTATGCATTTTTACTACTCACTGTTAACATTCAGAATAGTGGTTATGGCATCTGCATAACCACTACAGATGAAAGATAAGTTTGATGCCTTATTGTGAAACATTCCAGGCAATGCAGTACCCTTTCCTTGGACAAAAGCAGGTACGTATGTGTGTCTTTGAGTGTTATGGTTTGTTGTGTTTTGTGAACTTGCAAAACAAAAGTCTACTACTATAATAAAAACAATAACAGAGCACATTCTCTCAGATAGCCTGTGAGTGGGCTGAGCAACAGAGGACATCTCACTTTTGTTACACTTTGGTTCCTTCGTGATCACATGAAATGGCCTCCCACTGAGCGACCCCTGGTAGAGAGTTTTTTTTCCCCTTCTTTTTCTTTTCCCGCAGTCTCCGTAAATTTAATGCAGCACTCACAAGAGAGATGAAATAACAGCAGGGGAAGCCGGGTGTTTTATGGCCGCACAGTGTCAGACAATGAGAAAGAAAAGGGAACGCTGTGAATCAAGTTTTAGTGAAAGATTACCCACAGTTCAATCTAACCTCTAAGGTCAAAGGTTGAGGAAATGACATATTATTATGTCACTATTATGTGTTAAAAGTCACAGGAATAGCCATAAATCTCCAATTCTGTTTTAGTATTAACAAAAGTGCTTTACTTAAACAGTTGAAAACGATACTCCAATACAAAAAAACATATTTAGTTTTTTCTACTGCACGCTAATGGGATCAATATCAAACCAAAATCTCTATAGCACACAATTATCTTAAATTGTGAGACAAATCACACATTGACGGCAAAGTGGTCTTTTTATTGATTGTGTTCTCCTACCATTGCAGCACTACTCGATGCACACTACAAATGGAGAAGTTGGATTCATTCCCAGACTTAAATGCGACAATAGTGGAATGAGCATCTTGCAAATGAGCGTAGAAGATTATTTTAACAGAAAATGAGGCAACGGGAGTACATTTTACGGGGAATGGGGCTTCATAAATAGTGAATTCTGCTTAAAAAAAAGTTGTGAAGCATGAAAAATAATCCGTCTGCATTTTCCGCGCTTAGTTGATCAGGTGATACCAGCGCTGGGCACAGAATTACTGCTGGCAGATCGACAACGAGGCGCTCAATGTGTAAACCTGCTGGCTGTCGATAGATCCTTGTCTCTTAGGGGGAAATTTCACTCACATTTGTCACGTAATGGTTGATAAAGGAATAGAGCAACTTTTATAGTGGTGCTTTAAATTCAATTGCGAGCTGTAACTTTTACAAAGCTCCAAAGCCTTAGTGCCAAAGGGAAGATGCTCAGAGTACAGTTCTCATTTCCCAGTATCTACAAATTAAATAGGAAAAATGTTAGGACACTGGCTGTGTTTGCAAATTATATTAAAAATAAGCAGCAAAAAGCAGAGCAACACACATCTCGTCTAGTGCTTAAAATAAAACAAAGAAGATACAAAAAAGTAAACAACTGTATTTAGTCAGGTCAACTGTGATCATGGTAATTGTTTAACTAAAGATTTTGGGTTACGAACTCTTATGAAGTCTTCGAAATTGAAATGTTTCACCCACCCACAAACTTAATGATATTTATTCTGTTTTTTCCTTTACAGCAGCATTGATAAAAGAAAGCTCTTGTCTGTGCTGCACCACACCACAAAACTAACTGAATCAATCATTTTATTTGTTTGGATGTAACAGTAGATATAAATATATACAGTTTATATGAATCAGTACATCGTAAGCAATTTCACTGTAATATAACAGTAAATTACTATCAGCTGAGTGACAGTAACATACAGTTTTTCTACAGTAGTGTTACCGTTACAGTAATTTGTCAGTTTGGATCTTACACACATTTGAAACTACGCTAAGTTACAGCTATTACTGAAAAAGAGTAACAACTGTAAAAATGTGCCGTGTTTTAACAGCAATGTCTTACAGTGACATTGCCACATAGAACAAGATCATGAGGATCAGTGGTGGAAAGTAACAAAAAAGTACTGTACTTAAACTTAATTATACAAAATCAACTTTTGTGAGCTTTTAACCTTCTATTGTCACTATTACTATTACTATTACTATTGTTACTTGTACCACAAAACAACAAGTGTTTTTTTCTCTCATCTATGCATTTATTAGGTTTAATAATTTGAAACAGGGGATGGAGTTGTTGTAGAACCAATATCTGTAACCGCCGTACAACAAATTTGACGCATTGCTGTGGTGCAAGATCTTATTATATATGTATATTTTGTACAAGCAACATTTACAGCAGAAACACACTTGTGTCTCCCATCTAGAGTGTAAAATAAGTAAACAAATAAATAAGGTTTATCTTTTACTTTGCTACGTTTGAAGGCAGTTTCTACTCCATTATATCTTTCAACTGAACTAAAAAGTAAAAAGTGCCTTCCGTGTGGTTTGAGTCATTCGTTTTTAGCATCTTCACGGGGAAATCCTGCCCATATAGATCAACCCATCCCATATAAACTAAATAAATAAAAATGGTTCAGTTGGTTCTGTTAAGCTAAAATCATCTTTAGCAAAATCATTACATTTAACGCTTTAACAGCTCTCAAAATCCATGTGAAATCATTTTATTTTACTTATTTTTTATTGAGTACTTCAATTTTTTTACTTAACAAACTGGAACACTTCTTCCATCGCTGATACAAAAGTTTGGTTTAAAACTCAAAAAAGATTAAGCAAGCTATTGAGTCCAATTACTGTCCTGTACAGGTACTGACAGTGTCCCACCTTGGACTTGTGCATGAAGCGTGCATGCTGGATGTGCATATCATCTCTCATCTGACAGTGTCTTTTGTTATCTAACAAGTAAAAGCACAATTTTTTCCACTTGAGAAACCCTGTCAGTCCACTGCCACATCTCTGCGACACTTTAGGATCGTTAGGGCTATGAGGCTCCAAGCACAAAGCACTGCACCTAATATCACGCTTCACATCCCCGTCAATAACCTGCAGCGCTGAAAAACCTCACCTAAACTTCCCCGCTCCCCTGATCTCCCTGAGGTCAGATGCACAGAGGAGGTTTTTGCCTGGGAGTCATGGGGTCAGGCGTCACTCAGCATGCACAACAGAGACACGGCCAGTTAGCCACGTCCAACAAGTGTCAGGGACTTTGTGAATCAATACGTCCAGCTTTCACCCCATTGCTTTCATTCAACGCGCCTTCAGTCATTTAGCGGTCTCAATTATTGAGTCTGGAGCAAAAATCATACTGCCGTTCACAGCTCCCTATCACTTATTATTGAGGCATGAAAGATTAAATTCTTCATTAATTAACTGGTGAGACACAAAGATAGTTACAACTAATTACTGACAGACATGGGTGTGAAGAGTTCATTTGCAAAAACAGATCATTTTTGTGAAACAATTTCATCACTTTGAATCCTTGGATGAACAGAATGATAAGTAAGGTATTAAAATTCCAAAAATGGATAATTAAATCAATATATCTGTAAGTCATGGAGAGCATAAACTCTGTTTAATTGTTGCCAATCATTTTCTAGTTCAAGCCAAGGTATAGGTGAACAGTATGACAATTCAAAAAATAAAACAGTAATAAGATTAATTGGGTTAAACTTTTATTCTAATTTAACGCTATTAACCGGCTGAAGAATAACAGACAAAACAAGTAATGTTTTGTAATTCTTTTTTATTTTTTAATGACTTTATTCACTCACACATGTCCATATCTGATTAATTGGACAGACTTAGAACTGTTCATGTCACATTCATGCTTTTAACGGCTAGACATAAGTAAAGCCATTTGCTTCTAAGAGTTCACAATTGAAGGTGTCTGTTTAAGCACACAGCTGCATTGGTGCAGATAAGCACCGAATATAAATGGTCTCTGGCAAATCATCACATAGTCATATGATTTCACAATTTTATGTCTACTGTACCCATTGCATGTTGTCAATGAGGGGTACAGCTAGTTGCCAAGGCAGTACATGTCCATTCATTATCCCCATAGCATTTCCAACAAATAAAATATAAATTCAAAGTTTAAAAGTTTGCTCAGGGCTAATCTGCTCTGTGGTAAGTAATGACCATAAGACCTTGTAATCAAAATCAATCAAAATCAAAGTTTTTAATGTGTTTTTGGACTGAAAGCAACTGCTGAGGAACATTAGTTACCTCAAAGCTGGTTAGTCTGCATCATCTCTTTAAGTTCTTAATGTTTGAAAAATGGGACATTTACTATTGGGAAATCAAAAGCGGGCTTCGAAATGGGTGGGACGATTGGTTCAGTTACAACTAATGCCTGGGGACTGGGACTGGAAATGGAAAGAGGACCAACTATCTGTGATGTGGAAAGGCCTTCTACACTACAAGCCTTGAGTTTACATGTGTTAGAGTCATAAGACCGTAGAACAGTGGGACTATTGGAGCCTGCTAGCTGCTGCGTTCCAAATAGGAAGTATCCATAGAGTCTGGGCCAGGCTAGCACTGGCTCCGTAGAGCTGAGCTGCCATTCACTTTCTATTGGGACATTGGTGCCCTTTACTCTGTAACTACTTCTGTCAAACTCGCCATCTTGGAACTAAAATGTCCGTTTTGACACACTCTACATGATACTGGTGTTTTTTCTCATTAGGTTGTTCATAAATCACGTTATTAGCAATAATAACTGACCAATCACGTGCTTCCTTTTCCAGGGGCCGGTTGTACTCGTGTTAGCAACAGGTTTGATTGACAGCTATCGCTGCACGTTGCCGCCGTCTGCTCCCGCCAAGGGCCAGAAACTGTTAACAACCTCGCTCCTGATTAGTCCATGTGGTTGCCACGATACATACTCGGATCTCCAAATATGGAGTCTGGCTCCACTTTAGCCGCTATATCTGCTAGCCGTGATTGGCTTCAACAGTATGGGTGACGTCACATTCCCACAGTCCACTGTTCTACGGTCTATGGTTAGAGTTTAACCATAAGACATACAAACCAAGAGTCAACGACTGAATCCCTTGTAAATCTAAAATTAATGCTCCAATCATTTTGCAACATCCTACTAGCGAACAATCAACCACCAATAAATAAAAAAGCCAATGAATAAAAAGAGTCCTTATAAACATGTTCAAACGCCTGACATTTAGCCGTATACAATGGAGAGCTTTGTTTGGAGGCATCAGTAGTATCCACCACAGAGGCTTCAGATTGGTGTCACACAGCACAATGACGAGGCACAACGGTAGACCATTTTAGATTTTCAAATGTCAAGAAGTTTGTTTTCAGTTATTTTGTTATTGTTTGCCACACCTCTGTCATGTTCAATAAGTAAATGTCAGCATAGAGGAAAATCCTCAGTAGAATGTGGTGATCTGGTGGAGGAGCTCTTGGCCTGGGGAGAGTGTTAATTTATTTATTAATTTATGACGATGTATCTCCCGAGGAAAAAGTTTAGAGGTTAACTGTAGCAAAAACAAACCTTGTTCAAACACACAGTTCATTATTTAAATCCAGCTTACGTCAATACGAAACAACACATTCCAGTTAATACATTAATTCTGTAGAAAAGTATGGAGATAAGACAGTTTCACGCACAATTCAAACTGCAGGTCTGTGCACTTCTGTAGGAGAGACATTTTGCAGGTGGCCCATTAAAACTTGTATTTTCTGCTGTGCTGGGGCTCCCTGTAAACAAGTCGCTCCACATGCAGAGAACTAATCATTCATATTCAAGGTGACCAAAGCCACTGCATTAGCATTTCATTTCAAACTTGCACTTTTTAGAGCTAGTAGAAAGTTGATGAGAACCTCTAAAATGCCAAGATTCAAATAGGTTGCATTTTAGATTAGCATAATTTTTAAACAGAGGAAATAAAGCGATAGTGAGGGATACAAAGCATGTGATTAAGCGAGCTGATCCATGTTTAACCCCTGCAGAGGAAAAATACCACACTCAACACTGACCTTTCATGCAGCCCACTCAGTGTTTGTAAAAACATACTTTGAAATGGAGATTATTATTTGGAGTTAATGCATTTATTTGGCATACACGTCTATATCAGCATTTTAGAGCCAAGATAGCATCATTTGAATAAAAGTGTCATGTCCTTATCTCCCACAATGCATGGTACAGTCTCCCACTCTCTGTGAAAGTGGCCAAACTGACCAGGCCCAAGGCCAGGCTAAAAGCCCTACAAAGTGTGCAGCAGGTGTTGTGAATATAAAGTGGTGGCACAGTGCATCAGTCATAGGCTGCCTTTCATTTAGTATGCAAAATAGAAATGAATTCAACCAAACAAGGACTGGCAGCAGCCGCAGCAGTGACTTCAATACTGCTGCTCAGCAAAATACCAGCATCCAAGCCAAACACGCTGTAATTTTAGTAGTAAAAACATTGTCAGTTGTTTTATTCATAAGGAGGAAATTCAGATAAAATCAATGGCTGTGATGGGTTGTCAAGTATGACAGCAAAGTTTGTCAAAGTGACCCAGTATTTTATCCCTGGGGGCCCGGCACAACATACTAAGTTACTAATGAGATATCTTTCAAAAAACTTTTCCTCCAGTGAGCCAAAATGGTCAGTGTAATATCATTTAACACACACACATATGGTGTAAAACAAATACAATGACAACCATGAACATGTTACTTCCTTTAACCGTATTTGGACTGTCACAAGCTGGAGGACTGAGAACCTTCTCAAACATGTTTACAGCCCAGTACATTTCACTGCTCCTGTGTCTAAGGCTGTTTTTTTTTTCCAGTGCCAACAGCTTAGTCCACAGCCCAGCCCTGGCACACAGAGCGTACTCTTCACTCACACTAGCCCTCATCATTGACATGCAGTGTGGCTCTCAGCTCCTGAAAAGCCTCTCCAACACCCTGCAGGGCTCTATGGTAAGTCATCTCCACTGATAAAACAAGGACACAGACACTATGGAACAATCGTAATAATGACTCTGATTATACTGATAAAGACTGCAGCATAATCTCTTTGCTTTAGCTCAAGCCCAGATATTTACACAGTCGTCAAATAAAGTGTGAAAATCCAATTTGGAGGAGAGATATTGCTTCTGTCACCTTGGCATTGTGTGGCAGCTTTCATTGGACACATGAGCGAGACGGGATATAGGAGGACCTTGGTGACGCTTCCGTAATAAGGACTCATCATTTCTATTATATGACAGGAGAAGAAAAAAATGAACTTTACTATCTGTATGAAATAATGTCCGCTCTCTATTAGCACAAACCTCTTGACGCAGTTTTGTATTTCCTATTCACTGAAATGTATTACAACATATACTCCAAGAGTGTTGAGTGTGCTCAGACATACAAAAAAATCAAGAGCAGAAAATAACTCATCATATCATGAATACTCACGTTACGGTAATTGAATACATTTTTATGCTAATTCTACTTTTTTTTTCTTCTGCTCATTTCTATAAGCTGCATCGTCTCCTCTGATTGGTCAGCCCTCAGACAATATTAGGTGGATTTTCAATTAATCAAGTTTTGTAAGGAAGGCCTGATATAACAGATTTTACTTGAGCATACATTTCAGCAAAAAAATGTACTGTAAATGTAATAAATACAACTATTTCTTTCTTCATCTTCTTCTTCGTCAAGCACCCGTGTTTGTAACCTGAATTTGGCACAAATTAATAATTACTAGCCACCTGTCATATAATTTGGGTGCAATTTCTTTTTCTGTGTCATCTGTGATTGCATGCTTCAAAGCTACTCGTTTCTCTGCCAGTAAACAAGAGTAATAATGAATGACTGAACTAAAGAAGCAGCAGAGACATAAGAAATGTCCCACATGCATTCATTTACAATTTGGATCAGCAATGATGCTTTTTAATTAGCATTTTAAACCAAAGGAGTGAACTTCCTCCTCAGCCTTTTATCATGATAATACCCAATCAAGAGCATGCTTTGTTTTCATGCCTGAAGTGCAGCGCTCCACACAAATAGACCGTGAGCAGGATTCAAACGGGACATAGGGAGGAGGAGGACGCTCTAACAAACTGGGCTGCAGCGGAGCACATCGTCTCAGCTGCGCTCGGCTGAAAGATTGTGGACGAGCGAAGGGTCTTGAGACGTTTAGTGATTAATAGAGAACCTTTTTGAGGATTTGAGTGGAGTTGTGACACTAATGAAAGTTCTCTCACTCCCCCTGCTCTCCCTCTCTCTGTCTAACAACTACTTTGAACACCCCCATCTCTCTTTCTCATTCACTCTCAACCTCTCTCTCTCTCTCTATCACTCTTTCTTACCTGCCTCCCACTTTCTCTCCTTCTTTCTCACCTCTCCTCTCTCACCAACTCAAATCTTTCACCTTTTTTTCACTCACCTCAATCTCTTTCTCTCTATCTCCCTGTCTCTCTCCAACCTCTCTCTTTCTCTCTGTCACTCTCACTCCAACATCTCTCTCTCTCAGTCTCTCTCTCACTCCAACCCCTCTCTCTCAGTTTCTCTCTCACTCCAACCTCTCGTTTTCCCTCTTTCTCACTCCGACCTCTCACTCATTCTCTCTGCCACATTGACCTCTCACTCATTCTCTCTGCCACATTGACCTCCTTCTCTTTCTTTCTCTCACTCTAACTCCAACCTCTCTCGCTCAAACCTCTCTCACTTTCTTTCGCTCTCTCTCTTTAATTTTCTCTCTTTCTCACTCAAACCTCTCTCCCTCCCTGACACCTACCTTTCTCACTCCTCTCTCTCACTTCCTTGTTCACTCTCTCTCTCACTCCTGCTTCTCTCCATCTCCCCCCTCTCTCTCACTCCAACCACTCTCTTTCTCTCCTCCTCGCTCTCCCTCTGTCTCTCTCTTTCACTCCCCTCTCTCTCTGTCTCTCTCTCTATCTCTGTCTCTCGCTCTCTCTCTCCGTCCCTCCCTCTCTTTCTCACACCTACCTCTCGCTCTCTCTCTCTCTCTAGCATCGCGGTGGCCAGCATCAAGCAGCCTCTCTCACTCGGCTCATTTCAGTGGAGGAAGGCGGCTGCACTTCGCGCCCTGGATCCACCACTCACAAGCGCGCTGTTCATTAGGGATCTGAGTGAAAAAAGAGAGGGAGTGAGAGGAAGTTTATAGAGGAGAGGACACAGGAGACGACCACTCATTCACTTTTAACGGTTTATCTCCTCGCCGCAATGGATCCCCGGAGGAGAAAAGGCACTGGAATAATTGCACAGGTCGCCCTCCTACTTTTGGTTTCGTCTGGGACAGTGGCAGCAGGTGAGCACTGGGAATAAGTCTTTCTGGGAGTAAATACCTTGGGAAAATCTTAATTGTAAGTGTAATTCTTATGTGGGAGAAGGACTGGTTCTATTTTTAAAGTGATAATATGAAAAGTACAAAGTTTAAAGGGGTTTCTATTTGAATTGTTGGAGTAAAAAGTAGTTTTATCTCCCTCAGTGCATAAAGTTGTAGCAGTCCAAATAGGTCTGTATCAAAGTGGGCTGAGAGGTTATAGTGTACCTGCTATTGGAAAAATGTAGACTTTGTCAAACAATTCTGTCTCAAAATTGAATCTGACCTGCATCAGTATTTTGCAGTCAAGTCACGTTGTAAAAAACAAAATGACAGAAAAGATCATAGTATGAAAGAACGAGAGAGACCTGGTGGCACTGGTGTGTGTCAGAGAAACAGTTCGGCAGACAAAAGATGCTTCAGACAGGAGACTTGTAGCAGAGATGCAACTTGTCATTTCAACAAATAAATACAACCTCACTGACTTACAGGTGGCAGGACGACTATATTGAAAAACTCACCTAAGATATAAGGTCAGAGAGAATATACGTATCCTGGAAAATGTTATTAATCATTTCTTTAGTTGTGGAGTCTGTCAGATAACTGTGTCAGAGGAGGTCATATTGTCTGTGTACGTCGCCAGACTGCTCCCGCACGCACACACACATGCAGGGTAATGGGTTAATTGGAGATTCTAAATTGCCTGTGGCATCAATGGAGAAGGTTGTATTCTGGTGATTACCAAGAAGAGTGATAAATAAGAGATGAATAATTGCTCATTATAGAAATATTTTTGTCACTTTGAAAAAGGGACAAATATTCATGTTATCCAATGTTGATTGCTCATTCATTTTTTACACACTGCCTCACAGCTTTGTTGGATGTGCCTGCTTACAGTGTAGTGGCTATATGTGCATTGAATGGAAAAATGATAACAGCTTCAAGTAAATTAAGTATTGAAGTAAATAATTAGTATGCGTTTGGTATATGCAGATCCTGCTAGGACGGTGCTAAGCGGTGGGCTTATAATAGGTTCTGCCACACACAACCAACTACAGAATAAATTAATATAATATATTCTAAGGCCATTTTTCTTTTGAAATGTACTTGTATGTAAAGATAACCTTGTTCCACAGTGAAAGGTTAGAATGTCCAAAAGGAAAAACACTGCCTCAAGGTAGTGCACCGAGGGTAGCTTTTTAGATCAAATATATGATCAGCAGCTGACTGTGGACAGTCCACTTCCACAACAATCACATAAGCAAAAACCTCACACTAGAATATTCTTTTTAATAATCAAATTTTAATTAATGATGTGCAAGGCTTTATGACTGAGCCTAAAGGTACACGGCTATTATCTCCGCAAATCCAGGATTAAAATATTTCTGTTTCACTCGATAATTGGAATTTAATTTATAAACTATTAAACCAACCCATTTCAATTCATTAAATTAGCATATTTTTATGTAATAAAGGTAACGTTTACTTATTATCAGAGAGAGGAGAACCTTAGTGACATGGTTCTATAAGACAGAAAAACATTAAGCACTTAATTAATTCTGCAGGCTACATAGAATTGTCTTAGACCTCCAAAGGATCTTATCAAAACCATACACACACAAAATTATCCACATAGGTACCACAGCTCTCAAATCGATAAATGGTTTAAAAGCCCTTCTCCCCTCCCACAGAGCAAACATAATACATCATTCGCTTAATAATCTCCTTTCTGGACCAGATGCGTTGCTTCACTTTTGATTTGACTTTGTGCTTTTGCTGGGCCAGTGCTGCAGGCAAGGTCTGACTGGAGCTATTTGTCCAAGTGAACAAAAGAGGGAAAACCATCATGAGGGGGACATGTTTCTGGAGCCACTCAGTGTGACCCATAGTCTCAGGCCAGTGTGCGTCCACCACTCACAAACTCATTAAATACAGCCTCGGTCGCGGGGACACTATTCAAACGGTGCACTTCAGGACGAGTCAGCTTGAGTTGCAGATTAGGCTTTTATTTCACAGCACAATTACAACAGCAGTGAAGCCAAAACAAACTCAAACCTCTCTGCATTATACATATTACAAACTAAGGCTTGTGAATCAGAATTAGCTGATGACAAACTGTGTCATACAAACGATGTAACATTCTGGTGGAGGGCACACCACCTGCTTGTCTCCATGGAGATGTAATTGTTTTGCCTTGAAAGTTTCATAGTATGGCATTAAACTGATCAGGCATTTATTTGATTAGATGGATTTATATTTCTTTCTTTCTTTCTTTCTGTATTTGCTCTTGTAGAGACTAATTGGGTTCTTTAAACAAATAAACAAAGAATTATGCATTGAAAACATACATAACTGTGAGCGGACTCACCTGTCCACAGATCTGACCTGTAACTTTGCCTTTTGGCATCACCTCCATGCAAAGCAATAACATCTCCATAAACACAAGATGGTGAAGTGCCCTCCACCAGAAAAGTCCTATAATTAACCTTTAAACCTTAAATGCAATGAATAAGGCATTGTTTGGTCATTACCAAGTTTTTGTTTTTGTAGATTTGTTTCAAATCTTACTTGAAGTGGGACAAAACACTTGACATTTAGTCACGTAGAAGAGATTTCCAATAAATGAATGATTCATTATTACTATTTAACTAGAGATGCTCGTTTCATGCGTGGGTTCACTTTAAATACAAAAATGACAACATGGTTGTCGTTCCACTAGAAATGAATATAGTCTATGGTCTATGTTCACATGCACACCAAAATAATAAGAAAGAAATCAGATGATTTTGCTGTTTGCATTTTAATAATCTTTTAACTCTGTGTCCTTGTAACCACAGCCTCGAACCTCTTACTATTTATTTTTAGTTTGCGACTGTAATTTGTATTTTGGCATTTTGTACATGAATTATCTTGAGTAAAATTGTGTAAAATAAAGAACACATTCATAACTGACTACTTTTTATAAAAAATAATAATATCTGACCACTGCAGAACTCCCATAACAGAGGCATAGATGAAGAAAAACACTATAATAATGTACTACTAATCAGTCAATCAGTTGCTTATCATTATAGCAACATAAGTTTACAGAATTGTACCAAGTGAGACTTTCACTTGCTACCTTTGTGATAAGCTTGGGTTAATTTAGACCTGAATATGGGAGTTCAGCCTAGAGGCAATCATACATAAAAATGACATATAACCCATTTCCAACCTCCCTTCAGGAGCCTCGAGGCAGAAAACAGGTCTAAATCTTGACGTCTCTCTCTTGTTCTACTGGTTTTTATTAAGCCCTTCAGGGCATTGTTATCGCTTATCTAACTGATATGGAGTCAGTAGAGTGTGTCCTAATCACAATCTAATGAAAGATTATAGTGCTGCTGGTGCGGACATGTAATCTGACCATGCACACTCAACACGAAGCCACTCGACAGCAGAATTTAAGGACGCTCAGGGAATACTGAGGAGCACTCGCGGGAAGGATGTAGCAGACATTTTGCCCCAAAAGTGGTGATAGTGTTTCTGCGAGGTGGAGATAGCAGGAGACTCCACAAAAGTCATCCGTCTCAACAGCAAGAGGTTAAGACAGAAGTGACATTTTAAGCCTGTTTCTTCAAATGGTTTGTCACTGGAAGGTTCAAAGTGATGAGGCCGAGACAGTGAAGGCTAATATTAAAATCATCAAAGTCACTCAAAAGGTTGATTTTGTGAGTGATGCTCCGAGAAGGGTCACTTTAAATAACAGTTGACGCTAAGTTAATTTACTCCATATACTATATTCTAGTTTTCAATCACTGTCTGAATAATTTTATTACAAGGATGAGACAACCTTGACAGAACTTGAGATCACATCTGTTCCACTGACATTTCACAGCCAGGAAGCAGAAAGTGGAGAAACAATCCTTCAACATTTATCTTCTAAAGTGTCCTTGAGCAAACTTTAAGCCTTATAGTTCTAGTCCATGTTTTTATACAGCTGTGCCCGGCAGTCTGAGAGAGGGGCCTACAGGGAGGGGAACATTATTATTATCACTATAATAAAAATATTCAAATATTAAGCTTAGGCCAGATGAGGGTTGAGGAGGAGGATATTGGAAGTGTGTCCTTATTAAAGCAAACTGTCTTAACTTGGTGAATTATCGGCTCAGTATGTTCTCATTGCTGTCTAGTTTTTTGTTCTGTATTTTCAACAAAATCAATTGCATTCAGGTGAATATGGGAATTGGAGGAACAACTTTAACGCAGGCCTTATTGTGATTACCTTGTCTGCAGAGGCCAGAATCTGTATCTAAAAAGCTCAAAAGCAGGAGCCGTACAATCCGAGTCAGCAACACGTGACATGTCAGCTCGTCGATGTGGTCCCAAAGCTACTGTAGTTCAGTTCTGAAAGAAAAATGCACAGTGCATTGAAGTTTGCTGCATACAGTGCATATTAGACAGGCAGTAATAATAATTTTATGCATAGGTGCACACGGTCAACTTGTATTCAGCAATGACAAGAGAACACAAACATTGTAAAATTATTCAGACAACAGAAAAATAGAGTTTACATTATAGGAACAATTTTCTCTAGGAAGGTTGTGCCTCCTCAGAGTTCTGCTGTTCTTCATTTTAATCTATGTGATAATCATATTTGAAGGTGGCCTAAGGAAACTGACTTTGTTTTCTCTGTGTATTCTAAAAGTTTTGTGGCTTATATTAATATTGATTATACCCCGTTTCTTAACTTCTGTTCAGGGCAGAATGGACACTTTCCATGTATCACGGGTGGTGCATTTGTGTGCAAATGTTACCACTCTTTGTGAGAGGAAGTGTCATTTCTCTCGTATAATGTCATTTATTTGAAGATGCGTTTAGGAAGTGGAGCCATGAATGTGATCTGATGAAGTCAAGGCCGAGGCGCTGCAGAGCCGTCAGTCAGGAATCCAGATTTATCAGCCCAGGGACAAGTAGTTAAGTGATAAAGCTGACAGAGCATTGAGGTCTATCCATCTGAGTTTGTGACACATTGATATTTGTTCAAGGCCAGTCCCAGCTGAGCTTTGGCTCCTTAAACACTCCTCACTTCATCAAACGACCCAGTGTTCACCTGGGATCACAGAGGGGCGGTGCTCCCTCTCTGTGGAGGTCAGCCTGCTCTGACACGTGGGGAGAATAAGTGACAATAGGGTTTAGTGTTGTCACAATGCTAAAATTTCATCTCATTTTTGAATTTTTAATAGTAAGGAATAGGCGCAAAGCCTAATTTTAAAATTATTTATACTTCAGATGAGTATCTAGTTTCATAGCTAGTTTTTGAGTTGATTAGTATCTGAATTTGTGATTTTTGACGGCCCTAATAGAGTTGTATCTGTAAGTTTTTTGTTCTTACTGATGGAGCAGTATGGAATAGATAAATGATGAAAAATCCAGAGGTGGTGTTTTGAAGTCATAAGTTTGATGAGTTGCATCAAAGAAGTTTATTTAAAGTGGTTTAGAATAAATGTTGAACACAGGAATTGAGCAACTTCACAATAAATTGTTGACTACTTTTTTAACTGTTAATGAATATGATACGAAAGATAAAGCGGTATATTTGGTATAACATTGTTATTTTATAGCCAGGCACTCAGTAAATATTAGCCCAAATAAAACTTTTGACACACTCTTAACTTGGCATATCTGTTGATAATATTGTCTGACGTTACCTAATTTGTCCTAATCATATATCCACCGTTTGCACGTCTATGCTAGATAGCTTTGATACAGCTATGTTTTGTACCAGTTTGTTTCTACATCCAGAATAGATTCAATCAAAATTCATTGTCACAACAGATGCCATGATGAAGTTATACTGTTACAAGCCACTGTTTGTTACTACGCACATAAAATCTACTTCTGGGAGCTGAAGGTGTTTAACAAAACCTCTCTGCACTAAAAGCGGGCTGCATGTTAATTTGGGCTGCAAATCTCCATCTGTTTGCTTTAACACTGCCACAAGGGATAATTAGATCAGGAGCAATGGCTTGGTGAATGTGAGTGCAATAGAAATGTCCTGGTCATAAGATTGTAGCACACAATGAGCCAGAGGACCGAGCGGAGGCAAACTTTTGGAGGCAACAAAGACTGCGTATGTGAAGTGCGATTTAATGACACAGTTAATGGGGTGGAAGATATAGAGCAGAAAGCAGCACACACCTGCGGGACTGTCAGTGCCAGAGGAATCGGAGGAGGTTCTATCTGAAGCTTCATTTCATTTTAAAGGTATTTCAGGTCAAGGCTCTGCAGATGTTCAAATTCCCTGGCACAGGCTGGAAAGAAGTGAGAGATAAATCACTGACTTAATTAAATCTGAAATGCTCATGATATATTTACTAAAACTGGTTTGCTGAAAACATTGGTCACTGTTGGTTCTCTACAGTGAAACGTGTCTCTTGAGTTTTAAAATGCCCATTTCTATTAGGTGTAATGGCACTAGATAGCATATGTGTAACCTCCAGCTCCAATCTAGCTTAATTAATTAACAATCTAACCATAGGCTTTATTTTTATTTCTGTAAGTAATATATTAGCAACATAATTATTTTCCAACACAAGAACTAAATTGGCTTTCAATTAGATAGTGATGGAAAAAAATAGTTTGTACTTAAGGTTAATGTAATTTAATTGAGAGGAAAGTAATATTATAGAAATTGAGTCTTAACTTATAATGCATTTGAATAGAGTTACATAGAGTACTTAAGTATTACTGCTAAGCCTGGATTGTGCAGTATGAATATTTAAAGGGACCTGCCTGCTCCACTGGCCGGCACAGTGTTCTGAGAGGCACGTATTCTAAAATATGCATAAGTTGAGATTTTTAAATGTTGTGCATTACATAATGAAGCAGACATATACGTATACACATAACCAGTTAGAAAAGCTATTAGTATGTTGTATAAATAGATCATCGCGTTAATGTACCAAAGTCTAAATAAAACAACATATGCAATGAGAAAATGTAAAAAAGTTGCAGAAGTTGCAGTGACCCCGGCACTTCCCAACTACAGTTCAGCAGTGTAAATTATAGGAAGCCAAGAGTGCCCTTTTAAACAGATTGCTATGTGCCGAATTGTTTTGGGGTATGATTCTGGACCCCTGCCAGCTTCCAAAGTGCTGATAGCTTTGTGCCCTGATCCACTGGCTACAAATGACTGCCTCATGAATCAATAGAGCCACAAACAGGGAGAGGCTGCTGTTTATCAGCACTATAGTCCTCTCCAACAGGTGAGTGTTAGCCCCAGAGAAGGCCTTTCACAACATCATAATGGACTGACCTTGTTTGTGACATCACCCATGTTATGTTATGATCAAATATATGTAGAGTCTAAAATGAATATTTATATTTGTAGTGACTTCAATTTATATTGAGCTTTAGAATCCAATCAAGGGTAGAAATAAAATAGGAACATATCAGAGCTGGGATTGAATCACTAACTAATCTTCCCAAATTTTGCAGCCCTATAGCACAGTTTACTGGTTAACACACAAAAGCTTATAGATACGAAATAGCACTAGCTTGTTGCAAAAAGCATAGTTAAGTATACTAGTCTCAGTTCAGTTCACATTCACTTGAGCACAACCTCCTCCTTTGAATCACACCTCACTTTCACTGCTGTCTGATGTGAACATGAGGACCACTATAGCTGTTCTAATGATGCTACGACTTCATTCGAGTAGGGCACATGCCAGATGTTGCTGACAGCCAAGTGAACAGCCCCTGAGCCTACAGTGGATGGTGTAGTGAGCAGCAGGTGTATGTGCGCGTGGATCACTCGTTACACCGACACATCCCATTCTGCCGCCATGAGCCGCTGAGAGGCAGGCAGACAGGGTGCACCTCTGTGTCAGCCTTATCAGCCCACATGTCGGACAGGGTCAAATTAGTGCGCCATCACTGTCACACAACTCAGAAAATTATCCAGCACTCAAAGCTGCACTGAAGGAAAAGTCTTTCTTAAATCTTTTCTTTTCCTTATCAACCTCATCAGGTATGGTTTAATTAAAACATTACACAGAGTAGTGAAGAGAGATCTCATTCAACCGAGGAGTTAAGTTTGTACAAAAGGAGAGCAAGAGAAAAAGGTACTGATTTTAATGGTGTGTTTTTTAAATCAAATCATCAAATCAATTTATTTTTATAATGCCCAAAATCACAACAACAGTTGCCTCGATGGGCCACAGGTAAAAGCAGTTCAGATAACTGTCCCAGAATGCCCCTGTCCTTTGACCCTCCTTCGTGGCGAGGAAAAACTACAAAAAACCCCATGGGAAAAAGTAGAAACCTCGGGGAGAACCACAGTGAAGGAGAGATCCTACTCCCACGGACGGACAGGCTGCAGATGAACTAGGACTGACATCCACTTGGACTGTGGAGCCAGAACCACTCAAGAGGGAGGTGGCTTTAAAGAGTTCCTCCAGGCGGACGAGGAGCAGTCCACCCAGTGTAGAGAGATCCTCCAGCAGGAGATGAGGAACAGTTCATCTAAAGTAGAAGGAGTTCGTCCAGGCAGACGAGGAATGGCTAATCCAGGGTTGAGGGAGTTCCTCCCGGCGGGTGGCGCATAGATCGTCCAGTGTAGAGATCGATCCTCCAGACAGATGAGGGTGGGGGGGTCGTCACTGGAGCAGCCGCCGCAGTGCCTGAAACAGTCTCCACTCCCCGGGGGAAGTGGAGAGAAAGAGAAACATGTGAACAGCAATGAACAGACTGCAGTTGAAGTAATATTAAATATTGTTGATAGGTAAAGTAGGAAGAACCAGAGGACAGTGTTCAAGCTGCCATACTTCCCCCAGCAGAATTGCTCCAAGGGCAGCGTAGCTAAAACTGTAGGTTTTTATTTCTGTTCCTAACTGGCCTGACCATAAGCTATTTCAAAGAGGAATGCTTTTACTGTCTCATTTTAACAAAATGAGACAGTAAAAGCAAAGTTAAGGGGAGTTATGGGCCATTTTCACAAACATGTCAAGTGTTGTGACAAGATGTAACAGAATCTTCAAATCATGCTTCTCTCTGTCTGTCTAAAAGTATGCTTTTAGTTTAATGAATATAAACAATTGTAACTTACAAAAATTTCAAGTTAATGTGACAGAAAGATTTTCATTATGTGTGGAGTGCTTGATTGAAATTGCAAATTGTACCCATTCTGGTAAAAAAAAAAAAAAATCAAATGTGCTGAACAATGTGTATTACCAGAATAATATCTGACATTTCTTTCCTCTTTAAGTTTTTGTATGGGCCTGATGATTTACATTCATAAAAAATATTTACACAAAATTAATTATTTGATAAATGGCTACAAAGCATTTGTTGGTGACAGTAAGACCCTTGAATATTGATACACAGTAAAACTACAGAGTTAAAACACTTCTCTTGCACCCCACTTATTTTTCTTTATTACAGGAAGCATTCACAGCCAAGACTGTCGTTTGATATTGTTACTATTATAAATATTCTTTTTGATTTGCAGACTCCCTAATATGCTGTGCCAACAATAGCTGTTTTTATTTAATGAAGGGGGTTACACATGTTTGCCTGGAGCTTTCAAAGAACTAAATTAGCATTTGATTAAATACAGTGCAATCACAGTCCATTTTTCACAATGCTCTGTATTCATTTAAAAGTAAAAGTAAAACATGCCTTAATATGGATTATTATGAACGTGAAGAAGACATCATCACTGTCAACATTCCACATTTTTGAAAGTGGAATTTTGACAGTGAGCGGCAAAATTGATGGTTAGTTTAGTTAGTTTACTGTTCACATATTTTTAAAAAAAGAGAGAGAAATAACTGACAGGAGGAAACCCGCACTTTATTACTGATAGACTGAGGTCATACACAGGTCTCTCCTTAAATAAGCTGTTTCTGAGTCTGTGTGTTGAGGAAATGAATTGTTGCGGCCCAAGAGAAAGTGTCCTTTTTCTTCCCCTGCCTTTAGCCAACAGGCTAGCTTGCACTATAGAACAGGCGACGGACAGAAAACTTTATTCACCTTATTCCGGAAGTCACAGTGAGCGCCGCCATCTTTTTTCCGTTGTATTAGTTTACATGGGGCAGGCGAGCTCAACAGAATAAGATAAGTTCTACACGGTCTAAAAAGCCATTTTCAGGCTGCCCAGGAAATCACTGCATTACTCAGTTGTTGTCGCACGTGTATATCAAAAACTACACACTACTTTATAAAATATTTTAGTGGTGAGACTTTTCCCTTATTCACCATTTGCGTGAAAGGAGTTCTAGCCATTACTGCTAGAGTGCGGATCTGTGGCAAAAAGAGGCAAAAGTGGGTGGGGCGGAGTAAGGGGAATACTGCGAAATGGAAAGTGAAAGAAGATTTGAGAGAGAAAATAGCTCTATGGACAAAAATTAGACAAAAAAGCAAAGAAACACATTTTATCACTTGTGCTGCCCAGGGCTCTCAAGTCAGAGACCACACCCCATAAACATCAAGGTCCACTTAAGAAATATGGACCCACATAGTGCAAGACTCTGAAAATCTTTAAAGAAAGTTGAAAGCTCAGATCCTTCAATAATAAATTCTCCCCAAAGAATATTTTAACACTTAGATATGCGCCTCTCTCAAGAAATCATCAGAAGGGGATATTAAGAGGGATCTATGAAAACATTTACAAGAGAAAGCCTAAAGCAATAAAATATGACTGGCACTTGACTGGAATTAAAAAACTATGTAGTTGAGTCTAAAGTTTTAGTGAACTAGTTTAATTTAGTGGTTGTTCCTTAATGAGTTTGCTCTTTGGGGTAATGTTTGGGTCATTAAGGGAAAATGCATTGTTGCTTTTGTAATGCCATGTAATGACTTGAAAGCCTAATAGTTTAGCTTAAAGTTTTAAGTGCAATCTACAAAGTGCTGGAAAAAGTATGGCTATTAAAGGAAAGGTGAAAAGGTAAATTGTATCTTAAAGGGGCAGTTGTATGCCATACAGATAAGTAATAAAGCCTACAGTAACATGACAGTGGCATATTAATAAAAATTGTAATTATCAACCTTCCTTAATATACTTTGTCATGAGTTTCTTTCTCCGTATAAATCCTTTCAATCTTTTTTCTTGCAGATATGTGTGACAGCGCCATGGTTACTCACCTGCCTCCATCATCCTTTAGAAGCTCCTCACATCTGTCGAGCAGCCACGGTCCTGGCTTTGCGAAACTCAACAGGAGAGATGGTAAGATCCAAATACACTGTAAATTAACAAAAAGCTGTGATTTACTTCATAAAATCATTTTTTTAATGGTTTACAAAGATTGCACTGGTGGCACTGCCACTTTTTATTTTTCTTTCATATACACCTGTGCAGTATAAAAGTCACATAATATCTATCCACAGGTGTCAGAATGATGGAAAATGAGGACCGTTGCAGTAGCAATCAACAATTTAAAACCAAATATGACATCCTTTGAATGAGGAAAAAGTCCTTAAAATACTGCATATTGCAGGAAGTTGAAATCCATGAATATTAAGCATCCTTTTTGAACAGTATCCATCAGTTTCAGAATGATGACAAATTAGACTGTTGCCATAGTGATAAATCATTTAAAACTAAATATTATATATTTTGAATGGTGAAAAGTCCTCAAAATGTGTTGCATGTAACCAGAAGCTGAAACCAATGAACAATTGCGTCCGTTGTAGGACAATATACTGAGTAATTATGTAAAGTCCAAGATGTTTTGGTGGAGAATTTTAGACTATGGGGGCACCATAATCTGCTCTTTTTTTCTGTTGATCCAATCAGATCTTGGTGATCTAATGACACTTGACGCATGTTATGAGTTGATGGGCTATTAGGGGTTATGTTTCTCTGGAAACAGGCCGTGAACTGTCAGTTTCACTGGACTGTGATCTCTCAACCGTCCAAATCAGCGCTTTACTCCATTGGTCTGTTTTCACATTCAAAATTTATCAGTTTAACATCAATAAATGATCGCCACCTTCTTGTCTCTCTTTCTTCCTGTTTTCTCTGATGCCGCTGGCTGCAGGGAGGCAGTAAAAGGGAAGCTCCCTCCTGTTTTACTCTGATGCAGTATGGGTCACCTCATGATTCACTTCACTGCAGGGAGCACAGCACACAACTTCAAAGTCAACATGCACAGCAATATATACATGGAATCAGTGACATACGCTGGGGCATGGAGACTTTGTGTGTAACACTGCAGTAAAAGATGTTAATTAACAACACTAGAAACTATAAAATCTCTGAAAATAATTACCTTTTTTTTTTCTTCCATTAAACAAAACAAAAACTGTTCCACTGCTAAGTCATTGATCCATCCCTCCCCAACATTTTTCCACATACAATAATAGCCATTATTTCTCTCTCTTCCACATTTTCAGTGTAGTACTATTTCTTAAATTAAAATACACCAATCACCACCTTTTGCAATGGACCTTCTCAGACACAGCACTAAGAAGGCTTGTAAGCAACAACATGGTCGTATGGCTGCTACTAATTTAGTAATCGAATAATCGTTACTTGATCTATTCACAGTTCCAAAACATGAGTAAATGAAGAAAATAAGTTATGTGACTCAAATCGAACCGCTATGAAAATGATGCGGAAAAACTTGTAAATTTAGGATTTTTGCTGAAAACACTTTCCAAAAATGTACTCCACCAGGATCCTTAAAAAGTTTGTTATAGGCTTCATCTGGGTCAAATTTAGTCAAAATCTTTTCATCGCGTGACATTTACATTCTAAAGAACTAATTGATTAATCGAAAGAATACTGGCTAGACTAATCGATTAGCAAACTGATATTGCCCATGTGTAGCCCATGTGCATTATGGATCGTTATAACAAACATTCACAATGACTTGAGCCTAGATCGTTTTACGGGTGTTTTGGATAAGCCTAGCACATGGTTAGGCTAAGTGCAACATTAGATTAAAAAGGGAAAATGCTACAATTATTTCATTTCTTGTTGATTTGTTTTGTTGACTCGCGCAAACTTACCAGATATTGTGCGCCACATGTGCCATTTCACGCAGAACTGAGGCAGAAGTACAGATGAGCGAATAAAACACCAAGCTCTGATGTTGAATCTAAGTTTCTCATTAGGCTATATATGCTAGTGCTACAGCTTGTGCTCAATGTGCCGCCATCAGTCCATAATGATAAAGCCAATGAGGTAGGAAAAGGTGATTTTGATTTATTTAGTTTGAACGCTGTACCCGGGGCCGGCTCATTATTGAGACGATAGGTGCGACTCACCTCCAGCAAAAAAAAAAAAAAAAAAAACCAAGGGTGTTGTAGTGTTGTTATTGAATTTCACATAAATGCCCTTGTCCAATCAGCAGAGCCGGTGTTCAGTACCGGTACATAGTCTCGCCCCTTTTGGTGCTATGTTTGCCTGGTCTAAAATAGCCCATTGAACTATAATTAATCCACCAGCCTCTCATTCAGTCTATGCATTCAATCTAATGTAAGTGCCGTTGAGCGCATGGATGCATGGATAATATGTTCTGAAAACATTTTATCTCTGAAAGAAACTTCTTTGTAATCTGTGCTCGAATGATTAACATCTAGCAACTTTCATCAAAATGTGGTAAGTTATAGAACCGTGGATTTATGCGGAGCTGGTCAGAGTGCAAATCCTAGCTAACATGATGTAACCCACGCCTTCTTTTTCTTAGCCTGACCAGCCATTCCCACTATCTTTCAATAACTTTGAACTTTGATAGATAGTGGTTATGGGCATGACCGCTAAACCCCCGACGTCCTCTATTTAGCGACAACCGAGCCAATCAGAGCCGCGAGAGGAGGACGTCACGTCCCGTGTGCTGCGATTTCAAGCAAGAAGCAAGATAGCATCCACGACAGAGAAAATGTTCGGGGCTGTTTTTAAAGACCAAGACATGTCGTTAAAACTACAGCGAGAGGGAAGCTTTAGAGCTACACGCCATTTTGGACAGTTCACAGTTTTCTGCTGCCTTTCGCGCACAAACCGTACTTTCGCGGTGCTGTCGTCACTCCGCTGTTCCCTGAAGCTGAAGTCAAATTATGTGGCGGCATCTCCAGACTAATCGACAGCATTGAATAACACATGGAGATTAGAATGGAGGCCAGGCAATCTTTTTCTGCCCCTGCCTCTTGTTTGACCCTGGTGGCACTGCTCACTCACAAAATTCCAGCTCATGTTATTGATCGCTCAACGTTAGCTGCTCGGCTAGTGCGGTATTATTTGAGGGACTCTGGTGGCAGTCTGATGTATTGTTAGCATTAGCCGCAAAACACACAAGTTATAAAAAATCTAAAGAATGTCAGCTGGTGCCTACTCATCGACAACATTTAGGAAGTCAAAGCCTCATTAAGAGTCATTGTTGAGTGCGTTATAATATAGATGGTGATTAGTACATAACACTGGCATCCGAGCTAAAGGCTAACTAACTTTAAATTGAGATTTCTGATCTTGTGTGCTTCTTGTTAAACTAGTGGCCATAAAACATTCTCTTTTACGAGTTACGGGTGAGATAAATGACATAAATATCATGAAGTTATACATGATTATTCTTGTGATTCTTATTCATTTGTGCCATCTAGTGGGTTAAAGTGGTGTTGCATTGAATTGCTTGTGAGTTTTGATCCCTTTGAATTGGACATTGCACTGACCATAGCACCCCCAGTGGTGCCACCACTGTATTCTATATATTATATATATTTTGTTGCTGCACAGACTTGCATTGCACTGTGGCTTGTTGAGTCTGTGCACAAAACTATTCCCCAACAACTTGCAAGATTGTCTTTTATGTTTTGTCCACATTGAATCCATTGCTAATTTCTCCAAGCGCCGAGGCGTGATGAAGAAGAAGATTAATGTTTGTATTTGCTTTTAGAGTGAACATTTGACAGCTTTTAGATTACATTTCTGTTTAAGGTTATATAGGGCTGTGAGCTGAGGTGGTGCTGCACATTTTGATGTCCAGACAGTAGGCTACCGTAGTCATTGTTCTGTTTTTAGGTACAGAAAGTGCTGGTATTATTGCACCTGAGCTCTCACAAGAATCACCCTTCATCTCCAGCTGAGTGACTCTAACGTTAACAAGAGCTGTGTGGAAGAGAGAAAAACACAATATGTAAGAGACAAGTAGGTACATTTACATGATCAGGAAAATCAGATAGCTGCAGAAAACCGATAATAAGATCTGATTACTGGGTTTTGTTTACATTCAAAAGAAATCTCATAATAAACACCTGGTGAAAAAGTTTATTTATAGATTTTTAAAAAATATTTACTGTGATATTCAAAGACAATTATTTCAAATCAAGCTTTAAATCTTTTACATTTAGTTTTTAATCTTCAATCTTTAATTTGTCTTTCTGTTGTATTTTTCATATGCATTAAGGTTGACAAAACTATGAAAAGATACTCATCAAAACTAAAATGATCATCGCAATTAGATACTTAATCGAGCAAATATCGATACCAAAAAAAAATCATATAAACAGGACAAATTATTACCTTTCCTTAACGGATGTAGAATGATCTTGAGCTTTATCAGAACTATTATACCACAATGTTTAATAGAGAAAGAACTATTCTTTTATTTGAAAATGTCAGTCTTGTTAACCTAAAAAGATCATTTTTAAAGTTATTATTGTGGTATTGAAATTGGTATCAAAAATCGACTATATTCCTTAGTGTCGGAAGCAGGTTTGAAATTTTAGTATCATGACAACCCTAATCAGACAAAATCGGACAGGTATCAGGTTAGTAATTTAGATATTATACTGTTTACCCCAGTAATCCAATAATGATCAGATTTTTGATGTGCATGTAATCAAGGTAAGTGATTAATCATAACTAATTATAACTTATTGTATATCCATATCTAGTAATAATTGTTTTCTAGGCTATACATAAACTACAAAACACGCCATGTGAGAGAGGCCAGGTTTTGTAACTAAGACAAAGCAGGATTTGCATCAAAAGCACACAGGAAATGTAGTGTTTTTGATGAAAAACCTATGCTGTCTGTAAATATACCCCATCAGGGCGTCTCATATTCATTTTGTCTGCAATCTAAACTAATCACAAAAACCTGCACCCTTACATGTAAACTTTTAACTTGCCATTAAAAAAACACCCACTTTTTTAAGGCATGATGTTTTGTTTGGCAGGCAGTGATATGTGGGTGAGTGATTTTATTTACAGGAGAATCTACAGGAAGCGCTGCCTGCAGGTTGACAGGTGATGGCTTAAGCTGTGAAAACACTGCATGCATTGTATTTTTGTTTTATTTTTTCAATGAAATCAATTTCTTGTTCCGCATGTTTACCAAAGAGTCAAATATTACTAAAAGGCGCTGCAATAATAGGCCTATCCCTTGTTATTAGACATACTTGAATATCAAACACTACCTACTTTACTCATTCGCTGGAAAACAATGATTAACAATAGTGACGGCTTAAGGCAGTGGTTCCGTCTGCTTGACAAAGGCAGGTGAATAAATTAAGTTCCTATAGTTGTTTATGTCTGTTCTCAGCGCTGCAATCCTCATACACTGTCGTCATTCTCTAAGGACCCGGCTCATTCCGAGTTAATTTACCCGCAAAATGAGCAGAGACTCTGAGATGCAACCCGTGGCTTTGTTTGAAGAAAAAAAAAAAGCCACGACAGGAGCTATTTTAATATCTTCTGAACAATACATAATGCATTAATAATCCACTATAAAATGGGGGAAATTACGGATGCTAATCTTAAAGCCAAAAGTAATTACCTGGTACGTGCAAAAAATAATTGACGGAATAGCTTCTTTGTGTTTTAGCCTTTCTTCCAGCCTGTCTTCCTGGCTATAGCTCAGAAAAACTAACAACCAAAGGGACTGTTTCGTCAGTTATTTACAGCTCCGAGTGAACCGTCAACACTACACTATTTTACCTCAGCCTTAACAGTGGAAATCCTCCAAGATCATCTATCAACAGACAAAAGAGTGCAGTTTGACACATGTTGGAACATTACATCTTTAGCTGAAGCAGTGTATTAAGCCGTCACAGTGCAAGACTCAATGTAGCATCAAGTTTATACTCAAATTAAAAGCAAGATACTGGAATAATTATTATCTTATTGCCCACTCACTTTTTTTTTTTTTAAGATGATGGCTTGTGCTTTAGTATACTGTCTATTATAGAGGATTTAGGGGCTATTCTCTTCCCAATTTCATATCTCGCTGTTCTATAAGATGATTGCAACTGCACAATATCACACTGGCATGATTCAGCACTTTTAACTTTTATGCCCAGCCATGCACAATGACCTCCATCTACACCTATGGCCATGTTAATTATTCAACATGTTTTCATGGTATGGATGCTGAGTCGCACTAACTTCTTGTGGCAGTGGGATTATTTGACGCTGTGTTATGAAGTGGCCAGCTTTAATATTGCATAAAGCTCTTGGTGCTTGTCATGAATGCCTTTGACTCATATTAAGAGCAGTCCTTGAGCTACAGATTAAACCTCTTCAGACTGTTCCAAATAAAACATCAAAAACTAAGGAGGATAAAGTATTTCTGCTCTCGGGCTTGCAAAGTTTGGGATGGAAAGACACACTTTTTGTAAACTTTATGTCTTTGCATTTGGGTTCGTAACTGTATTTTCTGATCGCTGTGTGCTAGGAGCTGGAGGGTGGTCCCCCGTGAGCTCAGACCAGTACCAGTGGCTGGAGGTGGATCTGGCAGAGCGGACCCAGATCACAGCAGTGGCAACGCAGGGACGATACGGAAGCTCTGATTGGCTGACAGCCTACCTGCTTATGTTCAGTGACACAGGACACAACTGGAGGCAGTATCGACAGGAGGACAGCATTGGGGTGAGTGTAGAAGAGAGACAATATGAGGGAAATGGAAGAAAAAGCTGTTTTAAAGTGACCACATAACTTTTCTGGTAGATGGTTCGCCACCTGATTATCTCCATGCAATGTCAATACTTTGTGGGTACTCTGTCTGGGTACTAGGGAGGAACTTTTAGTTATTTTTCTTAACTACATAAAATTTGAGCTGTAGACTATTGAATGAATAACAATGACTCTTAATAGATGCAAACGAAATGACAGAAGTATAGAGGAGGGCAGTATATTAAAATGTAGATAATAATGTGAATGTTGTTTGAAAATATGCAAAATTTAAATATCTTGCATATTGTTTATTGTAAAAACTGTTACAAAAAGAGCTGATTAGTAAAAAAGGTTACATTGTAAAGTTTCATATAAAGACATGGTGATATTGCTGCACTTTTGTGACACATTTTACATACATTTTACACATATCTGATAATTAAACCTCAACGTATCAGTTTGAATACATGTTTAACACAGTTCAGTTGGATTTACATAATCGTCAATATAATCGTATTGTCTGACTTATTAGTATCAAGATACTCCAAAAATATCAAGATAGTCATTTTTGTTAATATCGCCCACTCCTCCTTATGTATTTCATTCTGTTACTTATCTACTGTAGCTCATGTTTTTAACAATATTGTACATTTAGAGTCTTTTTTGGAATAATTAATCCTGATTCAGGGATATTGTGTCATATTTTTCTTCTTCATTTGATTTTTTGGCATGTGGCACTCAGCAAGTTAGGTGCATTTCCAACACCTACTTTGCTGGAATATGAACCATAGATTTACTACTTCCCCACAAAACAAAACAAAAGATTATAAATGAAAAATTTAAATAAAAAATACATTAAATTAAGCCTGGTTCTGAAAATACATTAAATTAAGCCTGGTTCTGTTAAAAACGTACGTAGTGTTTTCTGTTTAACAAAGGAAATTACGTTTTGAAAACTGACTTCCTCCTGCCCCTGGCTTCTTAGCTCCTCTTTACTGCTATTGTGTCAAATTAGTTTAAATATTATCTTTTATTGTCTATATTTTCTTCAACATTATATTGCACTTCAAAATTTGTTATGACAGACCTATCCTCAGTATTGCGTTAAACTCCTCCATGAAGTGAGGTCAAGGCCAAGTTACAGGTCAGATCTGTGGAGAGGAGACCCCTGTTCACAGAAAGAATGCATGTTTTTTAAAGGTATTTTTGGTAATGAAAACATCTTTAATTAAATAAACGCAAGATAGTTTAATGCCACACTGTGAAACTTTCCAGGCTTAGCAGAAAACATCACTCTGGAAACAAGCAGTGGGTGGACGCTCCACCAGAACAGTTACAAAGTGCACCTTTAACTAAACCTAAAGAGGTACCTGTGGGCTGCATAATTTTAAAGAAACATGCAATATGTGACATGAATATAACATTGATGTAAAATATTAATCAATATTGTCAAGTAAGGATTTATTTATTTGTTTATCTTAGACTTAGTTAAAAGTTAAATGCAGGTGTATTTGTTGAAGCAACACATAACTGAACTAAATGATAGCCTTCTAAGACTCATATTTGTAGACCTAACTAGTTTCAGTAGATCATGTTAGGGAATCTCTAGGTAAATATGTGATTTAACTGTATGCTTAATAGTATATTACTGTTTTTGCATATGCATACCATGTAATGTGGTCCTAAATGCAAACTGGGCTCGCAGGATAAATTTGCATGTATAATTTACAACAGTTAAGTGCTGCAGCAGCATGCATGACTTTAGTTGTCTTGTGTTGTAAAAGGGATGAGCATCTCCTTATTATTGACAGTAAATTAGTGTGTGCTTACTGACCTGATATACTTATGCCGTTTTTAGATGCAATAGAGTAGCAGACGTGTAGTGGGGAATTTATATTTATTGAAATTAGTATAGACTTATAGGGCTGTAATGTGCTCATATGCATTAAGCCCAATAAAACCGCATGTCAAAAAGGCTGCAGTTACTTTTTAACAAACCCAGAAATTAGCATCTAATTTACTTACACAATTGCTTTTAAAGTGTTTTTTTCACCCGCGGGCTCTGTAGCACTCTGTGTTAAGTGTATTACGCCAAGAGTGTATGCGGAGGCAGTCAGACGTTACCTTGTAGACAGACAATTCTCTCTATTTAAGTGATGCCGTGTAGAACAGCTTCAATTTAAAGTTGATGAGAGGTAAGGCTCTCGCAGCGAGGGTAAAATGAATGTCAAGCTAAGATTCCTTCAGAGGGACTGGGGGAGTGCGGAAAAGGCTTTAGAGCTTGTGTTGATTTCACAGTCGCTATAAATCGGGCTAAATCCGCAGCACGTCTCTTTCGTCTCTCCAGAGCTCCGTATTAGTCAGCCTGGTTTATTAAGGCTTTCGGGGAACAAAGTCATCGGCTGAGCTGCTTCATCAGTCACTATTCCTCCAGGACTTTTCTCCTTTAAGCGCTGAGGCCAGAGTTGAGTGGAGCTGAGTAATGCTCTCTCATTCACGGTTCCTCCGCGTGTCTGTCTTTGAACAGGAGCCACTAAGGTGAGCCACAGCAGATGTTGGTGGAAGTGCTCTCCTAATAAGGGAAGAACTATTCATTTAGACTTTATGGATTTGTCGCAAACATAAAAGCATATGTATTTTCTCGAACAATACTAACAAATTGTTGAAAATGTGTTTTTAATGTTCATTGTAAGAAAATATAAGACCAACTGCGCATAACAAGGACAGACTGTGCATTAACCTGCAGTGTGTTCAGAATAAAAACATATGAAGGTTAAGTAAAATGAAAGTACATTTGTGCAGTCTTTAACACATGTTTGCGAAATGTGTTTTCTTAGGAGAAAAATGTAATTCAACAAATCAAAACATTTACCTTTTTCATTATTTATTCCACATAGAAAGACACTCCACCTTTGTTAGGTTGAAGATAATGAAAGAGAAAATTCAGCCAACCTCATTTGGCCTTCAGGCTTTGTGAATATAAAGCTATTAAAAAGTCCATTAGTCATTTTTCCTGTGATGCCTGTCACCTTCAGTTGGCCATCATCTGCATTTACTAAGACTTTCTGTGGGAAACGCTGCTCCTGCTTCACCTCCTAAACCTTTGTCTCCTTTTCCTCATTTCCGTCCACTTTCTCTGTTAATTAAAAGCTCCCAAAGGAAGAGTGTGTATCCAGGCTTGGCCATATATCAAACACCTCCACGCTGAAGGTTAGACTGCGCTCTCCACTCACCTGTTCAAAGACACAGAGCTGAACTTGATGATTTGCACTTTTGTCTTTCTGTGCAGACATTTCTTTTATTAGTATAGAAGACTTACACAAGAATGAAATGTTAAACTTTATATTCAGCTGATAATTGGGAAAAAAACTGACATGTGTTATAGGATTGAGGAGGTTAATAACTGTTATTCCCCATGGACCAAGTGTTTACCAAAGCATCGAACACATAAAACTACAACTTGCGCTTCACAAATCTAATTTTCCACCTGATTGAGAAGGCATTCACCAGGAACGTGGCCTTATCTCCACACCATTCCTTTCATTAAAGAGGAAAATCAAACGCATCACTTCTTGCACATGCCTCTGGGACTGTGGCTCAACCTCAAAGAAAAGATGAAAAGGGAAATGTTCACTTATGGAGAAGCAGGTCCCACCAAAACGACGTCATATTCAAGTAAAAGGTGATCATTGTTATTACAAAGAAAGAACAGCGTGTGCGTTATTTTCAGATGTTTTCTGGAAACACTAATGCGGACAGCGTGGTTCAGCACAAGCTCCAGCAGACAGTCATCGCTCGCTACCTGCGCCTCATCCCACTGGACTGGAACATCAATGGCCGGATAGGACTCAGAATCGAGGCCTACGGATGTCCTTACAGTCAGTATTTACTAAACCGTGTCGAATTGTGTAACACTGTTAAATGTTTGATATACTGTATTTAACACTTACGATGCAAATGTGTCCTCCCTGGCCGTCCGTCTATCAGTGCCCAAGCTTTGACCTACATTGCCCATAGTGTAGAAAATGGACAGTGAACAATAGCGTACAGTGAGCTTTTGTCCTTGGTGCACACTGCCTCAGGACCACAGTACCCCAAATTGAACTAAGTGGTAGAAGACAAAAATAAAGCAACAATATCGGCCAAGCACATAATTTGTACCCCCTGAGCAAAGCATAATGGAAAGATGATTACTTGTCATCCTATTGAAAGAACGTATACATGACACCACAAAAATGTCTTACTGAAAGAAAAGAAATCTAATGCAGCAACGAAGAGACATACAATGATTGCCTAGTGAGCTGTGGGTGGTCTCACTATGGGGACACTAATCAATACATTTCAGCTGACATTTCACGTTTGATGCCTGACTAGTGCAGGCTTTATAGATTGTCTTTGGTCTCCTGCTCATCCACCTCTAATCTTTTCTCTGCACTGTAAAGAGAAGACCCTGTAGCAATAATGAAACTCCACTGATGCTGATTACTTTGATAATTCTTTATGGTTGAGAGATGAGTATATTTAATAGTGACATTTGATATTTTTCAGATTCCGATGTGGTCAGCTTCACTGGTCAGAGCAGTCTACTCTTCAGACTGAGTCCAAAACCCACAACGGCCAAACAGAGCATTTCCCTCAATTTTAAAACATTGAAGAACTCAGGGACATTGCTCCATGCTGATGGACAAAGTGGACACAGCATCACTCTTGAGTTAGAGAAGGGAAAGCTGCTTCTACGTCTGCAAACAGGTGAGACACACTCACACAGTCGATCAGAAAATTATCAGAAAAGAAATAGAACAGTACCTTCTCAATATTGAAAAAGACATGTTTTAATATTTGCCACAATACCAATCCCAATCAAAGAAATTGTGCGCTTTTTTTTAGTGTGTCAGAGGGAATTAAAAATTGCAAAACTTTTTGGTGACTACCTCGTAGTTATCGGCTGAATCCTGTCTTAATAGATAGTGTTTCAAGGATTCCCATAACATATTAGAAGTCTAGGTAAAATACTAGATATTAATCAACCCTCAACGTATCAAAACGTGATGCTCATTTGAACACGTATCCGTTCTGGGCAAAAAAATTAATTGTACAAAGTTGGACCTTTCATGAATTGTATTAGAATGGTCTTGAATTATGTTATTACAGTGAGTTATGTTATGCTTCTGTTTTTCATCATTGAAAACAAAGCAAAACAATCACCACTGCAACATTAAAGAATCAGACACAGTGGCACTGACATGGATATATTTCAGTAGGAGGTGTGGCACAGAATATTTCAACCAAAAAAAGTGTAGACCACCCAACCACAGCAGCATTATGTCATGTTTATTATTATTGTGGTATTGAAATTGGTATTGAGCATCCGGCTTTCTCTTATGTGTCGAAATCGAGTTTTTCTGGTTGTAGATGTAGATGTAGATGTAGATGTAGATGTAGATGTAGATGTAGATGTGCTTTTTACATTTTAGCTTTTCATACGGCTGCACATCTCCGTGTTTTTGTTTTTCATTTTTGCATCACAGCTCCCTTGTGATTCAATTAAGTTTATCCAAGTTTACAAAAACACCTGGCTATATTTCTAAAACCCATTAAAACTCAAAGCTTAAAACTTTGCAAAATCCAAAAGAGACTAGTTACTTACAAAATGAATTTACAATATTAACCATTTAATTGATTGGTCCACAGTCTTAATGCCTGTTTTGGTGCTTTGTTCCTTTGTGTACGCTGTCTTCTGCAGCACTTAATGTTTCACACTTAGTTCCACTCTCTGCCCGGAGATGTCCAAATGGCCATGCAAGATACTGGCTTATTAAATAGCATGCACACTCCCAAATATAATTCATTTTTATCTTCCCTAAAATGCATTAAAATGTTAATTTAGACTTTTGCCGTTCACACATTAAAAGTTGATGCCGTGGCTTAGTATGGAGAATGTGGATTAAAGCCGCTTCACTGCAGCCAACTATGGAGCTCTCAGAGTTTGAGCCAGTGGAAGTGACAGAAATTGATTTGTGCTTTTGAAATGACTTTGGCTGCATGTCCAAATGTCATAACTGTAATCAGCATGCCCACTGTTTTATTTCTGCATCTCATTTTGTTCCAGTGGTGCTCTCCGACACACACTTCAGTGATTACAACATAAATGTGACATTTCAAAGCCTCTTGGTAGAAGCATTTTCATACACAGATCAGACATTAGGACCCCTGTCAGGTGAACAGAATATTTGGCAACACGTTAATATTTTGCCATTATATAGTTTGTACCATCCAACAAATGAAGTAGATAAAATGGTTTCACCTGTCACATTAACTGCTACAACTTGACTGTTCAGTTAATGGTAAATGAACTATTTATTATACTATTTTTGGGCTCAATATTACTGTAGTTTGGAATATTAAACATTACTTGTATATTACTTGTATAAAAGTTAGTCCACATTAAGTTTAAAGTATACTTTATTAATCCCTTGTGATTTGACCCATATTTCAATGCAGCTGGTGAACCCTGTCAGGAGTGAGTCGGTTCATCTTCCTATCTTGAGCTCGGCTTGGTCAGGGCTCCCTTCGCTGGAGGTTTTTGCCTATTGTGCATGTTTTTTGATTGATGGGGGGACTCGGCATTCCCAGCTGAAAGTAACCCACCCAGGCCAGGGGAAAACATGCAAGCGCCGCACAGAAAGGCATGAGTCGGCCTCTTAGTCCAACACAACTTCTTGCTGTGAAGCACAAGTGCTCATCCCCCTCAGCCTGTGCCATGATCTTACCGTTATGGCCACTGCATCGTCATTTTTGGGCATTCTTTCAATATTGTTTGTGTATGATTTAGTGCTGCTGTGTCAATTTTGTCTTTTGTTTTGAGGTCTTCACAATGATTTATAACAGTGTTTTTATTGTCTCCTCTGTTATCAGGGTGTAAACAGATACATCCCCCACTGGTGTCAGGGAGAGCCAGCTTTTCTTAATTTTACTGCCCACAACAGCCTCGTTTTATCAGCCTGGAGAGATCTGACTGATCAGCTGCATCAAAACTCAAAATGATCTTCCCAAACTCTGCTTCTTTATGCTAATTGCCCTTCAGAATAAATAGCCATGAATACAAATGGCTGATTGTTGTTGGAGTTTGAAAAGTGAAAATTGGTTCTGACTGATTTTGATGCATTCTTTGGAAGACGATGAACATAAATTATAATGTTTGAATCTTTTACAAAAGGTAATTTGAAAAGCATTCTGACTGGAAACATGCTTAACATTTCTGAATTTTGAAGCAGCATTTTGTTTGTGTTCATTTTTATATGTGATCCATCCTAATCATAGAGGCCCACGGAAACTGGTTAAACAATTACATCAGTGCGTCATATGGTAAGAGTTGTCAATAACTGCAAACTAAATTAGATCCGGAGTTGCGGTGAATGTCTTATTGCCAAAGCAGGCACCACATGATTGGGTGATACAGCCTCAGGGAACTGCATGGAATAATTTGTTTCGTGTGAAATGTGTTAAACATTTCAATATGTTTTTACCAACCGAAAATTACTCAATTATTAAAAAGAGACTAAAATTGTTCCACCCCCATAGTCTGGCTGAATGAAAAATGCATTGAGTAGTATAAGGTGCTGTCTGGATGTAATTGCGTGTTGTAAAATGTAGTTATGCATTTGCATTAGATTAAAATGTTCCACCAACAAAACTGCGACAAAAGACATTTTCAAAATAAAAAGGCATGAACAAAGGCCTGGGAAGAAATGAGGGATTGAAATAGTTGAAATAGTTGAGGAGACTTTTACAACTTTTCAAGCTTTGGTAAGCACTATTTTTGCTGAATTTGGACAGAATTTCTATAAAGGTCTCATAGTTGTGACCTTAGACTTATAAAAATGCCTGCGTCCCTCTTTGCTTAAAGTTTACGAATATTGTTCTGGCTGTAGGCAGCATACAGCAATAACTTTTGGTCTTTATTTACACAGGCGGCATTAAGTTAAAATATGTCTCAGTTAAATTATATGACTAGGCCAATTCAAGATATGCATCACACTATATATTCTATAGATTAGTTTCACTGAAAAGTATGTGTTTATTTATTTTAGAAATGAATGATTACCTCTAATCCATAATGATAAAAGATAAAATAAAAATACAATAATGGATGACTGAAGGTAGTGCTGATTTCGTTGCTGAATTAAGATTTTCTTTTTTATATTGACTGATTTAGATTTTTAGATAGTGGATTTTTCTTTTTTTTTTATGTCTGTATTGTTGACTTTGTATAATATTCAGGATGGGCTTATATAAGCAATTTGCTTCAGCCCAATCCTTTTGGTTGCAAACAGATGTATTTTTTTCTCTATTGTATATAATTTTGTTTGGTATATGGACAGCCAAATAAACTCATTAATTCATTCATTCATTTTCAGAAACAAATGAAAAATGGCTTTCTTGATCTGATGAACATAAACCAATTGATATAAACCAAAATGAACTCTGCTCTGAACCACATGCTCAAGGATTGGCTGTAAACCCAATGACCAAATCTGATCATAGACGATTAGATTAGATTAGAATTTTAATTAGATTAGATTGAATTTTTTCACTTGCTTGCTTCCTCTCTCTCAGAATTCATTTTTATAGGCTATTTTTTTTTCTTTTTAATATCCTAATTGCATTTGTTGTGTCTTTATCTACGTCTAAGTAAAGACCGCTTGTATATCAAATCCCATACAGTCAACAAATCAAACAGAATTATGGCACCATGTTTGTCTTTTCTTTAGGCAGACCTCCTTATTCTTCACATCCCTTCAGTGTTAATTTGGCTACTGCTTTCGCTTTTTGGGTCAGTTTCTGCGGCAGATGTAGCTCGGGTTGTAAATGAGTTCCCCAGGTGAGGCTCCGGGAGGAAAACCGCCACGTTCATGGTTTAGATCAAAGAAGACAAAACAACACTGAATGCCAGTAAACAACAATGGAGCAAACAGGGATGCAGTCTCACTTTGTTCCACAGTGACAAGACACAGGGACAACTTTGTGGGAGTGTGTGTGTGTTGTGTTTTTTTTTTTTTTTAGAAAGTTTTGTGACATCATTCTTGTTTTTGTCTTATTGTTTCTTATTTCGAAGGCAGAGGCGTTTCTCCTGCGAGTCGGCACCTTGTCTCCCTGGGCAGCCTTTTAGACGACCAGCACTGGCATCATTTTGTCGTGGAGCATCAAAGCACACACCTCAACCTCACTGTGGACAAAAGCACTCTGTGGGTGCAGATCCCATCTAAATTCGCCCACTGGGACCATGACCAGGTAGGCTTGTCCTGTCGAAAACAACAAAGACGCCACATTGACGCTCTCTCTTTTCCTGTCTTAATCTGATATTGTGGTTGATTTTTTTTGTGCCTTTGTAGATCAGCGTGGGAGCAGACCTCGTCCTCGGCTCGCAGAGGTCTGTGCGGCCAAGCAGAAACTTCCATGGATGTTTGGAAAATGTGATTTATAATGGACTGAACCTGGTGTATCTTGCAAAACAGAGCGACCAGCGGGTCACTGTGCAGGTAAGCATTCCTTATGTGGATATCGTATTCTCAGTGCTAAAACTGCTGTGTTTGTAATACCATCATTTTGTGCTTTATTTTTATAATTAAAGGGGATATATTATGTAACATCAAAAAATAATTCTATGAGCTTTTCACCATGCTATAACGGTGTTTCCAAGTTTGAGTAATTATTGACCTGCTTTCAAGAGTTGACTGAATATTTGAGCGCTGTTTTCACCTACCCCTGTCTTACTTTTTGTTATTATTTTAAAAAAACTCAAACTCCAAAATAAGTTAATGGATGGAAATCTTCTGCTTGCTACAGTGAAATGACACTAGAGGCATGGCGTATCAGTTCTGCAGTTTTGAACTGGAAGTCAATGAACCTTTTCCTATTAATAAATCGTTTTCGATCAAAAGGCAGTTTACAATGAACAAAAAGTAAAATCATGATCTACATATGTTATAGTTGAATAGTATAAAAAAGCAAAATATATCTTTAATTTAAAAATAAGGAAAAACTGTGCATTGATCATTGTGTGAATTTTTGATTACGGTCATGGTGCGATTTTAGACTCCACAAGAAAACTAGTTTGACTTAAAATACTGTGTATATCCCTGTGGTCAATATGTAACTTCTAATGCCTCAAAGCAGGTACAGTAATAGTAGTAGTTTGTTTGTATGTTCGCACCATAAAAACAGATTTTTTTTTTTTCTGTTGGTGCAGCTTCCTTCACAGTGTAATGTGAACTGATATCACTAAATCGTCCATAGAGACTCAGCGTGAATGGCCATATTTTTGCAATTGGCTGAAAAACATCTACAAATAGCACTGTGTCTGTCACCTTTAAAGTGGATTCTAAAAAAGAGATCAAATTGTGCACTGCGCTGGATAACATTTTTTACAAGTCAAATAAACAAGAAATAAATAGTGCACCAAAGCCAAGAGGATAACACGGAGCGAGATGTGAGCTCTGAGGCTCGCTGAACCACAGATCTAACATTTTACATTTTTGTAGCCATTTTAAAAAATCTGTCCACCTGTACCTGGAGCAAAAAATATACCGTATCCATACTAGAAAGCTAAAAGATTTTATCATGTGCAATTTTCTGACTCGTATCCTCGGACTCTGTGGTTTAATCCTTCAGTCAAGAATGGACTGTAAAGGAAAAAAAGTTAAATATGCACAACAATATAAAGAAGAAAGTAGTAAAATGAGATCTATTGGAGCATGTTGTAATTGAAATAAGTAATACGAGTAAGGCACAGTTGGCAATTATTGTTAGGAAAGCCGCTATTCATTCAACCTTCTCTTAATTTCTGCTTTACATTTTATAGTCAAATATGGCCACAGTAGGCTGCGTTCCTCTAATTGCTTATCACCTTATTACACAGATGCACTGTAAGGCACAATTTAGAGTTTTTATGAAATAGTTTCTCCCAAAAAACTTTTACTTTTCAGTATTCCCTCTACCCATTTGTGAAATTGTGCCCGTGCCGGTTTGTGCACGCAGTGTTTAGGCCTACATGTTTGTGTGCCTAATGGATTGTGTCAAGCTAATGCACAACAGCACTGACTCTCTAAGGTACTCTCATCTTCAGCCTGCATTATGGCATATCGCTTTAACTGCCCCGCAAAGAGCTTTTAGGTTTGATCAAGTGTCACTATGTTGCAGGGAGCCACTGAAAATAGAACCCTACAGTCCCAACAGAAACCTGGATTCAATACATCAGCATCACTTGCAAAGATGTGCGATTACTGCAATTAATACTGTTCAAAGTTGCCGGCCAGCACACTGAGACGACCAGCTGCTTGCCTCCATTTAGTCTGCCCCCCTTCTGCCACACTCGGCACGGTCACTTGTGTCGCTAAAGCAGTTTCTCCATGACCTCGGCAGTCTGTTGAGTGACATTGGCGCCCGGGTTCACTTCCACTTCTTCTCAGTCACACTATTATCATTATGGTAATACTTGCTGCTCTTTAAGACGACCTGCTGATGAGATCTCTGTGTGTCAGGGCACCTCCACGCACCCTTCCCAAATTAATTCATATTCATGCATTATCATGTTTTGCCTCTTCCTCCCTAATCACTTCTCCTACACTCCTCTCCTCTCAGGGCAATGTCACCTTCTCTTGCGTCGAGCCCGTATCTGTTGCCATGACGTTCAGCGGCCCTCACAGCCTCCTCTCGTTGCCGTGGACGATGGAGACGGCATTGGCAGCCTCATCAGTGGGACTTCAGTTCAGGACTTGGGACAGAGAAGGGCTGCTGCTTACTTTTGACATTCCGAAGCAAGGAGGCGTTGTGTGGATTTATCTGAGCAAGGCCAAACTTTGTCTGAGGCTTTACAAATCTGGAAAGACTCAGCAAGAGCTCACGACAGGTTAGAACTATAAACCTGCAGCAAAATGTGATTTGTGCACAGATTTGATCATTTTAGTTTCAGATTTTGAAGTGAGAACATTAAGAAAATACTCTAACTTAACTAATAGTTAAGTAAAATTTATTTAATTTAATGTTATTGCTATTATGATTATAAAAAAAAATGTAATAAGTTGTTGCTGTAGCTCATTAGAGAATTCGCCTGATTGTTTTCTTGGGCAAGAGACTTGACCCACCTTGCCTCTAGAGTATCAGTGTAAGATGATTGTTTGATTGTCTGCTTTTGTTCCATTTTGAGTACTCAATGTTGGTAGAAAAGAAAAGTACTATCTAAATGTGATAATGTATTTTACCATTGCTATGAAATCATTTTACTGTGATATAACACACCTACAGCAATTCCCAGCTTCAGATTCTAAACATTATTTGTCAATAATTGTCCACCTTCATTTTCACACCCTGCTCACATTTTTCCATAACGTATACATTTTATTAAAATACATTTCACATGACGTAAGAATTGTGGCATTTGTTTAAACAATATAAACAGGCAACCTTGATGTATGTGTGTTTAGGGTCATCTCTTAGTGACGGACAGTGGCACAGTATGGAGCTCATTTCCAGACGAGGTCATGTGACTCTGACAGTGGATGGAGAAGAAGGAGTCTCGGCTTACACCAACACACCCATAACTATCACAAAAGGAACACACTTGTACTTTGGTGGTACGTAAGTCAAAGCTGTATATTATTATTTTAAAACAACGTGGCCCTTTCTCCGATGTGATGCCTTCTTTGATTTTACCTACAGGATGTCCCATTGAAGACGGCGCAGAGGGGTGCAGGAACCCTTTTAGTTCATTTCGAGGCTGTATGCACTCCCTGGTAGTAAACAACCAACCTGTGGACCTCATAATGGTGCAGGAGAGGCTTCTGGGAAATTATAGTCAGCTGCAGATCGACATGTGCGGCATTGCTGACAGGTTTGTACTGTTTTATGAGCACCTATACATGCATGCAGCTGCATACTGAGCCAGGAAGATGGATCTAAATGTTTGATTTTTGTTGACAGTGTTTTGTTGTTACCGGTGCGAATCCCTTCTAATCCCATCTGTATACAGCAGGATGTATTTTGAGATGAAGTATAGATTATTAGACAGCAGTAGATGGGATCCACGTGGAAATGTGGCACCTTTGTTTCAGGATCAGTGTTTCCTGAAATATTTTAGGAACACAATCCTGTTATTGTTTTCTCATCGAGTATCATGGGCTTTTCCTCAGCAGGAATGGTGTTTTGTTTTCTTTGTGTTGTGAAAATGTAATTTATATCTGAAGCAGTGGTGCGATATGGACCGATCCAGACAGAAAACACATACACACAATGCTTATTCCAAGCTACCGTTCGACTGAGATCAAAGCTTTGAAATAACTATGGCGGAAAAAGTAATCTCTCTTTTCCCTCTTGGTCGCCACCAAATCCTCATTGAACCCTCAGTATTTTATCTTGGGCCAATCTCTGCGGCTCAGTGTGATTGAGTTTGGAAGAATTTGGGGATATTTTCCTACAAAATGACTGACAGATTGTAAAAAACATTGGCCCAGGGAAGTATGATTTGCCTTGTTGGGTCTTTGCCTCTGATTGTTTTCAGCAGAGGATAATAATTATCATCTTCACAATAACAACCTCTGCAACAACTCATTTGCGAGTCAATTTGCAGAGGATTAGTGAGAGAAAAAGTTGATAAAAAGTAAAAACTGCTTTTGATCACAAAGCAGGAAAATTATTGTCTCATGTGTATAATTACAACTTGTGGAGTGTTAAAAGTGCTCCTATATGTCAACACTGTGGAGTTTTTAAACATTGTCAAAGCAATCTATTATTTAAAACAATATATATGTTGTGAAAATGGTCATACAAAGCCCATATTTATATTAGGCTTTATGTAACGTTGTGCGTAAAAAGGAAATAAACCAAACTATATGTCATGAAAAAAAAAAGTATACCGTAGTCTACTGATGCCAAAACAAGCTTATGTCGTAGTTATTTAAGAAAGCCAGTTCATCACGGAAATTGTAATTTTAAACAAACAAACAGACATTTATTTTATAAAAAATAAACAGATCAAGATCAATAAACCCAAAGAATAAACCAGAATATAAAATGTCAGTCAGGCCTATGTCCCCCCAGGTGCTAGTCCCATATGTCTAGTGAAGTTGTTTATTTTATTTTTCAAAAAAAAAAAAAGTATTCCATTATCTTTTGTTTCCATACACATTCCATTTTGTAAGTAAAAGTCTGTCACAATACAAATCTCTTCAGTAATATTTATTATTAATTAGAAATGTACTGCCTTTCTGCTGCAGAGACCGGATGGCCTTACAAGATCCTTTTCTCTTTTGTTCTTTTTATTGCTTGTTTAACGTGTCCTTTTTACTCTTGTTTAACTGCTCAAATGTCAGGTCAAACTAAATTTTTTTTGTCCTTTGTGCTCTTACTAAATCAATTTAGTCACAGTCTGTAAATGACTGCTAAAATGTTATAATTATCCTCTATTAATATGTTGGAATTCACGGCCTTTCAAATAATCCAGATTATCTTCGACCTTTTGGCTAATGGAACACATCCTAGTTGAGACACTCATTTGTGCTGAAAACGCATTATTGCCGATAAGCCTTGTTACATCATTTTTTAAGATTTCAATATTAGTCACAGATTTACTGCGCGTTCCGACCGCACATCTGTTCCTTTATACACCAAAAAACTGTTAAAGACCAAACTTTGCAATCTCTCATGAAATGTTGAGTCAGGGCTTTTTCTAACTGCAGCTTTTCCAAACGATTAAAAATACATGCTGCTTTTGCGGTCTGCTCCTCTGTGTGTCTTTGCCGGTACAATCTGCTGACCCCGTTTCCCCCCGCAAATATGTTTACACAGTTACTGCCACACCATTCATCTCAGCCCATGCCCCCCTTTGTTGCCTCTTGCTCCTCCTAATACCCAACTCCCCCAATCCTCCATTTCCTATCACAGTAACTCATCTCCTCCACTCACTCCCTTCTCTGCAAACAGCTCATCCCTGGGCCCATATAACCCAATTACATCTCGAGGCAAGGAAGGGCCTAAAAAATCCAACTTGGTTTCTTCAACTTAATGAAAGCTAAAACTGATCCTCTCCAGTTGTCATTAAAAGATGAAATTGTTGCCTTTATTACCTTATGTGTTGCTTAAGGCTAAAATAGTTCATTTCTTTGTGCCAGTGGAGGCTAAAGTTACCCAGAAACTATTTAATAGCACCTTCAGAAAGGAGGCATGCTGTTCCAATAGGTGACACATTATTTCATTACAATGATGAAAGCGGCAGTACAGATGGAGAGGCTCGTTGTACAATATTAAAGAGAACAGTTCAAAGATAGTGGTGAAGTTGCTGCTATGAAGTATGAGCTCTTCTCTTCACATTACGTGTTAAAAATATGTTTTCAAGCCTCTTTTTGGAAAGTTAAGTCATCTTGCCTGGTCCGTGTCTAAGGTAAAAGGTATTTACAGTTTAACACAAGATCTAGTGTAAGCTTATCTTTGAAAGACAGATAGCAGGTCGACTTTGGATCTTTCTGCGTATTTATATTCTGACATTCCCATCTTTCATAATCCATATCTGATACTCAGTTATTCATCTTTTAAATAGAAGTTTTTCACTACAAAACCATCTAAACCATCCTCCTTATCCCTTTGTTTCTTTTGTTATTTTAACCTCCCCCCTTACTTATTTATTCTTATTTTTTATTTTATTTTTTTTAATTATTGTTATTATTATTATTGCACATTTGTTGTACAATGTTTTTGTACTGAAAATGAAAACAAATGTACATGATTGCTATTTTTATTAAATGGAGTTTCATATTTGTTTGTACATTAATAAAATATATTAAACAGAAGTTTTTCACTACCACATGTGACAAGCAAAGGAAATTAAATAGTATGACATTATTGCAATAAACAGTAATCCACAAATGGCATATTTTAAATTTCTAATAGATCCAGTTTAAATGTGTGTGTAATGTAATCTGTAATATAAAATATATACATACTAAGTGGTAAATTAAACGCAAAATGATTCCTAATTTAGAGTTGGTTCAGTAAAGAGTTACAGGTTCACTATGTACATTTTTTGGTGGAGAGTCTGGCAATGTCTTGTTGTGCTTTGACTGGAATGTTCCACAGTATGGCACTAAACCTATCTATCTCCATGGAGACAAACAGGTGACACCACTTGGCCAAGTTACAGGTCAGCTCTGAGGAGAGGTGACCCCGCTCACAGTAACAATATGTTTTTCAGAATATTTCTAAACGATAAAAGCACCTGTAATTGAAGTGCAAGATAGAGAGGTTTAATGCCTTACTGCGCATTAGGGATGTCAAGATTATTTATTTAATCGATTGACAATTTTACAAGCAAAAACAAGCCAATCAATCTTTAGTCAAAAAATTACCTAAAGTGTGTTTTTATCTGGGTGTTTATATAATAGTCTGATGTTTTTTCTTACAATTTTTGTGAAAATTATATTTTTTAATTATTTAATTATAACATTGCCATGGATAAAAGCAAGTAATCTTCTAGAAACGTTACACAGTGCACTTTTAATTATCATATTTACTGTAAGTATTTTTATATTTATTATCTTTTGCATCTTGTTTAATGTACTGTATTGCAAAATGTTGATGGACAGCAGAAGAAGGTTTGAACCCCTCCTGTCTCATTGGTCTACAGATGTTCTCCAAGTCACTGTGAACACGGTGCCAGCTGCAGTCAGTCCTGGAGCACCTTCCACTGCAACTGCTCGGGCAGCGGCTACAGTGGAGCCACCTGTCACAGCTGTAAGTCCCACAATGCACTCTGATCAGCCCGTGATCAAACGTTACACTGTGTCAGTGAGTGTATGTGTGTGCATTCAGGTCTCTTTTAACTCACAGTCCCTCGGGCCTTGTTGTGGCAAGAGGTCAGGCTTAGATCAAATCCCTTCACTATCTTCAGGGTTATGTGAGCAACAAGCTCAAAGTGATGGACAGGAGAATAAGGCATCAAGAAAAACAAGCTTTACCCTCACGAGCAAAGTCTACTTTAGTGGGAATTTAAAATGGTTCAAATTTAAGGGTTCTGTTTGTGTGCTGTGAAATTATTTACCAAGGAATTATCCCTCTCACAACTATCCTTTTTGGTGTATCCACCACGATACAGGAGCCAATCAAAACTGTGTCAGCTCTACAACCTTTGACTGGACTTCAACCCCTCAGTGATTAACACGAAAGAACCTATATGTTTTATGTGTATACGCCATACTATATGCTATATTTTATATTTGCTTTAAATTGTGTATAAGTGAACGTAAAAAGAGGGAGAAGGCCAATCGAGAAACCTTAGATTACAACATTAGTTTTAATCAAAATTAGTTACTGTAAAAGCAAGGCAAATTGGAAAATATGCAAGTATGAGAGGAGTGTTGTTCTCAGTTTATTAAACTATTTTCATTGGAACACAAATAAAAGGGCACTTGGTAGAACATTATGCCTGTGTATTACATGCTTAAAAGGATTGCAAAATCCACAACAGATAGTACACAGATGTTAATACATTTTCTTTATAATAGATTCATGATAATGATGATGATTTTTATTTATAGAGCACTTGTCCACCTAACAGGCACTCAAAGCGCTTCATATATATGTTTACCATGGAGGAAAATAATGGAAATTAATTAAAAAAGAGTCCTGATAGGTTGCTCAGTTAGAACAGGAAACAACTGTATGATACAGAACTGATCTGACAGCAACACAAGTTTCAGTTATTCAACTGAATACTATAATACAGGACAAACCTGAACCTGACGTCCAAAAGGGAGAACCGTCTGACATCTCTGCTGTCAAGAAGAAAGATCTCAAACTTCAGCTAGAAGTGAAAGGATACTAGAACTCGTCATCACAAAGACCCAATTTAGCTTTCGCTAAAATTAATGAAAATAAAGTCGTAAAAGCCTCAAGTGTTGAGTATTTTTCTAAAACAAGAATTAGATTAATAGACAAGCTCAACGCCCAGAACACAGTGGAGATGATCGTGGATTTCAGGAAAGTCTCAGCCCCCTTGACCCCCTCGCCCTGACAGACTCTCCCACCACCACTGTGGACTCCTTACGCTTTCTCTGCACCACCATCACTCAAGACCTCAAGTGGGAGCCGACCATCAGCTCCATCATTAGTCAGGCCCAGCAGAGGATGTGTTTCCTGCTGCAGCTGAGGAAAGCCAAGCTGCTGGCGCAGATGATGGTGCAGTTCTACACGACCATCGAGTCCATCCTCACCTCCTCCATCACCGTGTGGTACTGGAGCCACAGCCAGGGACAAACAGAGACTACAGCGCATTGTGCCTCTGCTGAGAAGGTGATCGGCTGCAGCCTTCCATCTGTCCAGGACCTGTGCGTCTCCAGGACTCGGGGACGAGCAGGTCGGATCACAGCTGACCCTTCTCACCCTGGATATGGATTATTTGAGCCACTCCCCTCGGGCAGGAGGCTACGGTCCATCCGGACCAGAACCTCCTGCCACAAGAACAGTTTCTTTTCCTCTGCTGTTGGACTCATGAACACTTTATAACACCTGCCACTTTAACAATAATACTATAAAAGAGCTCTCTATTTGCACCGCCAGTTTGCACTAATGTCTATCCAACTAAATATTTCTGTATATAGTCTTAGTCTATTCTATTCTATTCTTAATCTTATGCATGCCTCTTTTATATATTTTGCTAATATTGTATTAATTGTTTTATGTTGCACCTTACGCCAAAGCAAGTTCCTATGTTTGTGAATTTTGATCACTGACAATGGCAATAAACCGATTCTGATTCAGATTGATAAATAGTAACTGTCTTTGCAAAAAAAAAATAATAATAATAACAGTGACCACTGATTAACACAATATCTATCTTCATCAAGACACCTGTTTGTTGTTGTCATATTCTGTAATGACAGCTCACTTGTGTTACATTTTAAATCCAGTGCTAGGTCATTTTTTTAATATCATTTTTCTTTTTTATTTCTTTATTGTAAAATGTTCCAATTCACTTTCAACAAGAACACACGCAGCAGAATTTGACACACCTCTTTTGGATATTCTTTTTGTTGTGTGTTACCTCAAGTACAAACCTCTGAAAATGCAAAATCATAAGACCACGTCAACATCATAAAAGCAATCAGGATTAAGGCACTGTTGAAAATAATGTAATACATAATTTAAATATGTATTTAGGTCAATTTAAAAGTGTTTGAATTTCTCTTAACAAGAAAGTTGTAAGTCAGATTTTCAGGATGATCTTTATCTGCACCATTTTATTCTGGGTTTGACTAAATGACTAGCTGTTATCATATACCAGGTATTGTAAGTACCAGTTCCATTTAAAAAAGTTGAGGTACCCAGCCCTAATTCCGTGGGACTCATAAGACCTTGACTGAAATTTCATCTAAATCTGACTAAATCACTTTTAGCCCTTTTGCAGAAATATCAAAACACATAATAAATGCAAATGCCATACATTTCATTTGAGACTCCTATGCACAGCTCTATAAAGTTTATAGTATAAACAAAATCAACTACCTTGTCTCTCCCGCCCAAGAATAAGTGCTTGTTGTTGTTGTCTTGTAAACTGAAGGCGTGCGTGAGAAAGTTATTAATTTTAGATCTTTTCCTCCTCAGCGATACACGAGCAGTCCTGTGAGGCGTACAAGCACAAAGGAAACACGTCAGGCTTCTACTACATTGATGTGGATGGCAGTGGGCCCATCAAACCACAGCTCATATACTGCAACATGACAGGTAGCATGCATAGCTAAACAAACACTTCATGCACCGTGTCAGTCCAGTGTTTGATTTAGTCTCTGCCGTAGACGATATTTTACAAGTGGACCACAGTTAAACCTTGTCTCATTTTGTTAGAGGAGAAGACATGGATGGTGATTGAACACAACAACACTGAACTGACCAGAATCCGAGCTTCGCCAGGCAAGAAGCAGCACTCGGCTCATTTTGATTACACATCTGAGGATGAGCTGCTGGATGCTGTTATAAGCCAATCAGAGCACTGCGAACAGGAAGTGGCCTATCACTGCAAGCTGTCCAGACTTTTCAACATACAAGGTGGGTTTGCATTTTGTCATTTATAGATTTTGTAATATACATATGAATAATGGAGTCTGTGTTTTCTTAAGATGGTTCTCAGCACAGTTGGTGGGTCGGGGGACCAACAGGGGGACAGGTGCAGAGTTATTGGGGCGGGGCTCAACCTGGAAGTCTGCAGTGTTCCTGCGGTGTGCAGAACAAGTGCCTGGATCCAAGGCATCAATGTAACTGTGACGCGGACCATGCTGAATGGTATTACACTGTTTTGTTTGAGACATGGGGTTGTGAATTGGGTACCACTTTATAATGATTACATCTTATATTGCCTTAATAAAGCATTAACAAAGACTTAATTAATAATGAATATATAGTTTATTAAACATGATTCAGGTTAAGGTTAGCGTTAGAAATTAGGGTTTGAATATTTGTTAAATAGTTACTAAGACTGAATCATTCTTAATAAACTATTTGTTGATTATGAACTAAGTCTTTGTTCATGATTTATTAAGGCATGAATAAGTGTAGTTACGATGAAGTCTTAACATGGATTGTAGAAAATTATTTATACCATTCTTTGTAGGACAAATGACTCAGGCCTTCTCACCCATAAGGAGACCCTCCCGGTCAGAACCCTGGTCCTCAGGGACATAAATAGGCCTGGTTCAGAAAGTGCTTACAGGGTTGGACCACTCCGTTGTCATGGAGACAGTAAGTCATACTTAGTCATTCCCAATACTGACATAGCCATATACTTGAGATAACATCAAAACATCACATTTTTAGGAAATATCTGGAATGCTGCCTTCTTTGACAAAGAGACTTCCTACCTTCACTTTCCCACATTCCATGGAGAGCTGAGCGCTGATATCTCCTTCCTGTTTAAAACTGCTTCATCCTCTGGGGTCTTCCTCGAAAACTTGGGCATCAAAGACTTCATTCGGATTGAACTCAGCTGTAAGTAAAACCCAGAGGTAAGATATTTAATCTGGACTTGGCTCAGATGCTCGATATGACTTGTGAGAGCAGGATGATCCCATGAGTTAAGGTTTCACATCAGCCCATAACTCAGCTGGAGGGCTAAGAGCCTAAGATTGGTCCTGCAGTCACTGTCAGTGACTGATACATACAAATCTGCCTTTTATAATTTTTCTTCATTGGAAAAAACACAGCAGGGTGTGATGCTGTAAATCACATACACAAAAACTCCCCACAGACAGTGCTGCTGCTGCTGCTATTAAAATGCCTAGAGAGTTTATTTACTGTCTCCAGTCCAGTTTATCGCTGGACATAAATGGAGCATGCATGTAGAAATTACATCAAGAGCGACATGAAGAAGAAAGTAGGACAGCGGAATTAAACAAAACATTTAATAAATCATGATAACAAAAATAATACTGATGACAAAATGTTCCATTATTATTTCCTATTTGTTTTCTTGTCGAGTTAATTAAGTCTACCGACTAGTGCAGAGCAAGTTTTACTAGAAGGTTACAAAGGGCTTTTTATGCCTCTTGATCGTTGATGTAGCCTGAATGCAGAGGCAGCCCCCATGACAGCGTCAGGGAGTTGATGACAGCAGCTCTTTGCATCACTAAAGGCTCCATGTATCTTCATATCAAAGCATCCCTTCAGTACATCGACAGTTTTGCTCCAAATCTGCTTCATCTTCATCAGAGTTGGCATGCTGCACACTGACTGACAGTGGCAGCAAGGAAACACTTAAGAAAGAATGCAAGACTGTAGCAAATAGTGGCAAACCTCTACAGCAGTAAGGATTGTTAATTCAAATTATGACTTCTACAAATCTGTTTTAAGATTATGACTACTAACAACTCGATAACCAAGAAGATCATTCCATTATAACTTCAGTAGAGTGGAAAACTGTGGCAACAATGAGAGAAATAAAATTATTTAAGAAGGGATAGATCAGTGTATCCTCAAAACCTTGTGGGGTGTTTTCTGTGAAGTGGTTAGTACTGTAGTCCAAGTGGGTCACTAGGGACATGTGATGTCAGGAGTGAAATCTATAGAAGCAATTGTAGCGCAAGTTTTTGGTGTCATGAAGCTCTTCTGAGCTACAGATGTAAAATGCACACTGTTGCAGAGGCAGTACAATATGCATCTAGGCCTTACATTATGTCTGTAATAGTGAGTCTTTTTCTGTGCAGCTGCCAATGAGGTCCTGTTTTCTTTTGACGTTGGTAATGGCCCGCTGGATGTGCGAGTGAAGGCAGACACCCCACTGAACGACAACAGGTGGCACCGAGTTCGAGCGGAGAGAAATATTAAAGAGGCTTCGCTCCAAGTGGATGAGCTGCCCACTGCCACTCAGGAAGCACCGGCTGATGGACACATCCACCTGCAACTCAACAGCCAATTATTTATAGGTACACACACGCAGGACACACACTGACTCACAGCCAACGGCTTTGAAAATCTAGTTTGATGGTCACTATTGGTGGTCAGTTTTCTTTTAAAATTGTCATTATCACTATTGTTTTACGCCGAATGTGATGTTACCCTGGCTGTATTTTAGTTGATCTGTGGATAGTTGAAGACCTTACATCCTTGTCATTTCAGCTCTTCCTGAAGTAAGCAGATAGCAGTAGAATGTAGGCCTGTCACACTATTACTATATTACTATTACTATACAACCAACATTACCAACAGGCCTCTTATTTGTTGTTTTCTCTTTAGTTACAGATCCATGTTACACAACAAAATTAGTTTTCTGCAAACTTTTACCAATACAATTTTGAGTTTTCTTCAACAGTTCAAGAAAACCTTTGGCCTTGATACAAATCTCATCATTATCACTGTGTAAAGCATTCTAACAATTATGTTGCCTTTATAGTCCTTATACTGTGAGGGCACACACAGGTCTCTCAAACAATAACTTTTGGAGCTCACGTTCTCCCTGAGAATAAGAATAAAAATGTGTTTTTCAGTCACAGTCAGCTAGGCCAGGAGGACAAGTAAACTGTCAAGAAGACTGACAGCTCACCAACTTTCTAGATACCAACAATCCACATGGTGCTCTGCTAGCACACAGGCTGCCAATAAAAAAGTCAGCGCCTTGGTTCTTTCCACCTGCTGGTTTTTGTTTCACTATGGTTTCATCACCTCACCATTTTTAAAAATGTACAAGCTGTGACAAATCTTTATTCTCGTTGAAGCTCCGAAAGCAAAGCTGCAACAATAATCTGATACCACATCAGACATCTGACATGTCCTATCGTCACAATATTTCAATTAGCAACATACGTGTGAGTCCGTAACAATGGAGGCTTGTCTTGTTCACTTTATTTGCTTGATTCTAAAATAAGATCACTTGTTTGTTTGACTTTAATTACCTTTATCTCATGCATATTCATTCCATTATTTTTTACCAAAGCAGGAAAATTAAGCATACAATACATAGTGTATGCATGTCAGATTATGCTTTGGAGGTTTCTTAACTTTAACATAATTTTGTTTACAACTATGATTTATTGCATATTTTCTATCCCGTTTTCAGGTGGCACAGCATCCCGACAAAAGGGCTTTCGGGGATGTGTGCGCGCTCTCCAGCTGAATGGGGTCACTCTGGATCTGGAGGCCCGAGCGAGGATGACTCCTGGGGTGGAGGCGGGCTGTCCGGGCCACTGCACCAGCTATGGCTCCCTGTGCCAAAACCAGGGTCGCTGTGTGGAATGGCCCAGCAGTTTTTACTGCGACTGCTCTCCAACTGCATTTACTGGAGCCTTCTGTGACCGAGGTACCTACAACTCCACACGCCTCCCGCTCGTCTCTTACAGAAAGAGATCCTGGCTTTCCAAGTTGTTTTGATGAACTCTTGGGACTGATGACACCATGGCTTCCTGTCATTTAGCACAGAACAGGAACTGTCTCCCAAGGATATTAACACATATTGAAATAATTAGCAGTGCTATCCGCTGGGTTTGCCTGAGCCTCAATCCTGTGCATCATGGAAATTGCAGCTCTTATACAATATGACGCAGTTTTAATTAGCAGCCATAGTTTCTACTGTGTTGATCGTATCTGTCAGCTGCTACTCTTTGGTTTCATGTGTGCCTTCCTAACAAGATGTCAAAGAGACACAGGATGTGGTACTGCCATATTTAGACCTTAGAAAATAACCAATAAAACTAATAATTGCACAAATGCCGTTTTAAGAGGCCAAATCAAACTTAAATTTGTGTATACATGGACGCATGCATGATAAAATGACCTTGTGAATACGAGTGCACTGCATTTATAATTTACTGTGGTTATTGCTCTCACTGCCATGTTCCTTTCAACCAGCTTTTCACAACTCAGACCTATCAAAAAAAAACTATTACTGCTGTAACTTTGAATAGATGTTTGCTTCCCTGGACATTAAAGTAAAGCAAACTGCATACAGTTATTTCAAGCTCTTCATTAGAATAGCAAAAACGTAACGTTGGATTTAAAATAAATGATAATGTTTCACTTGGTGTTCTTGAAATCTGTCTCCAGCTCCACAGACATTTACACTGCAGGAGGTTGAGTAAACAGAGAATACGTCAACTCTATTTTTGTGCATTGATACTTTTTCTTTTCTTTGCAGAGGTTTCGGCCAGCTTCAAACCGTCCACATCCATTAGCTACACCTTCCAAGGGTCCAAAGAGAGCGCCCTGAACAACAGCAGCAGAGCACAAGTCTCTGTCCACTCAGACCTCAGCCTAAGAGCAGAAAACGTGACTCTGAGCTTCAGGACCGTTCAAACTCCTGCTCTGCTCCTGTGTATCAGCTCCTACTACAGAGAGCACCTGGTCCTGCTGCTTAACAAACAGAGTAAGCTGACATAACAGATTATATAACTGTGGACTGGGTCAGGATTTTAAAATGTTAATGAATCATACCATTGGACAAAAGGTTGGTGTATTTTTATTAGCTTAGTATGTGCTTGCTTCAAAATGTGAGCCTGAAGAAAGCTGATAGCCAGTGGTCATTAGTGTTACCATGGTGATGTGGGTGTCTGCAGGTGGCTGTTTTTAAACCGAGGCGCCCCTTTAAATGCTTGCCACCTGGACCAGGTTTTTGGGGTGATAAAACTTTTCTACTGGGACTAAACAGAGCTTGTATCTCATTGGTAACAAGAAGCGCATCCCACAGCCACCCTTTCTGATGCTTGGATCAATACCAAAACCTCTTAGATCAAGACTTTTCTACATCCCAAAACTATCACTGCGTTATACTCTTAATAATAATAATAATAGCCAACATCATCAAGCAGAGCCTCTCATATAGACAGACATGTGACTTCTTCATAGTAACTATTTACAGAGCTGTATAATGAAATGCAGGGTTACAATATAAAACGTGTGTTTAGGTAAACTGGAGGTGGCCTATAGACTGGACAACAGCAGAGTCAGTGAGGTGCTGAGGAGCAGAGTGGGGAATCTGGCCAATGGACAGCTTCACAGTGTCACACTCAACAGAGATGGAGACAGAGTCACTATACAGGTAATAGTGTGTATTACTCTTTAAACCTCACTTGTACATACAGAGAGCTGGGTTTTTGTTTTTCTAACATTGATTAAAATATGAGAAAGCATATATGAAGGATGTAATGTTTTTTTGTGTATTTGTAGGTTGACCAGAACATGGTGGAGTACTTCAATCTCACCTCTGATGTGGAGTTTAATGGCCTTAAGTCAGTGATTCTGGGCAGAGTGCAAGGTACTTGAAGATGATGTGGTGGGACAGATCTTATATATGTTAAGACTTGATACATTCATGTTCAGAGATAAATAGTGCTTCATTTGCATTATGGATGTTTCTCCAGATACTACAGAGTTCGATCCAGAGTTGGCCCGGATAGCTGCTGCTGGATTCACAGGCTGCTTATCTGCTGTGCTTTTTAACACCATTAGTCCTCTAAAGGCTGCTCTGCTACATCCAGACTCCAGCCTCATCACTGTCATCGGCCCCCTAGTCCAGTCCCGCTGTGGGTCACCTTTAGGAAGTTCTCCTGCAGCTGAAACCACACACACCTTGTCAGGTAACACACAGGAGAGTTGATTTGCACACTTAATCTGTCACTGTTATTGATGCTGAGTTTGTTTGTGTGGATGGCAGGCCATTCTGGATCTGTGGAAGTGGGTGAGCCTTTAGTAAATGCCGTCAAGAATTACTCTGCCCTAATTGGAGGTACAGCACCTTTTTTCTGTCAAGAGACAGTTACATTAGACCCCCATTTGATCACAACATTTGCCTCTTTGAATTGTTCAAATAATTTAATATAATCACATCCGCTATTGCTGAGGCATCAGTAGATGTTAACCGTGCTTTGCTGTTGTTGCCTTTGCAGGTGTGATAGCGCTGGTGATCTTCGTGACCCTGTCTGCCTTAGCCATAATGGTGCGGTTCTTATACAGGAGGAAATGGACGTGTCGGAGTGAGGATGTGAAAACAGTCAAACCTGATGACTGCCCAGAGCTGCCTTTCAGCAGCCAAAACAACTCACACAGCACCGGTTCAAGCGAGAACCAGAAGGAATATTTTATTTAGCCCTTACCTGACCGTCTGCTGACCCCATCGTATTGGAGAGCAGAGACAGAGGCCTCAGAGCTCCACTGTGCACTGATCTGAGCTCTGTGTGGACAAATTGGGAAAAGCCACAAACAACACTGCTTGGTGTCGTTTCCCGGGGTTGTAATTTTTCTATTGACTCAACTGTATATAATGCACAGAGTGATGACTTTATAATGTGTATATTATTCTTTGTGCACATGTAAATAGTACCTTATGAAAACGTCCAAAGTCACACTTCCTGAACTGTCTAACTAAAAGAGTGATTGTATTTAATGGAAAAATGGAAGTCCATAAAATGTTGTGAGGACTGGATGTGCATATTTGCATTTCCCAGCACAGATAACAATTGTGCGCAGATCAAATAAGGTGAATTGTACAGAGAGGCCCCTGGCTGTTTTCAAGCACTAAGCAACTGAAAGTACAGTGTGGAGGCAGAGTGTACTTGTTCACATTGAACATAACTGACATTTGTTTGTTTGTATACAAATCAGCTTGGTTTTTATGTTTGACCTTCAATTTGTTCTGTTCAGAGCCACAGAATTACCCATAAAATATGAGGACAATTTTGCAAAAGTGTTCACATATCTGATGATCTCCCTTCAACGATATTAAATGTGTACTACAGGAAAACTAGCATTTGTGCTGTGATTGTTCTCTATGATATTGCTATGGCTCTTCTGTCTACTAGGCTTTTCAAATGCGACTATGTTTGGAGTTCTTTCACTGCTTGGGCTTGTGTTTAGCTGTATGAATGCGTAGCCGTTTGATGTGCCTCTCAGATGTGTGCACCCCGCTGTAACACCAGGGATGAGTAATGGATGAATATGACTAACCTGCAGACTGATGCTTTGTAAAACAGCCTGGTCCTGCTCGTGTCACAGTGTCCTATCTCACTCCTGGTTGAACATGGTTTGTTGATGCTTATTTAAACACTGGAGACTGTCAGTATTCATTTCTGTAGGAGAGTTTTCCATGTTACCAATTACTGTCCATTATGAGGAGCTATACTGCAACTAGTTATGACACTCCAGAAACAAACGTCAAACAACATCGTCCTCATATTACATTATTAAATAAAGTAAAAATTATGTGGGGCTTATGTTGTATCATATTCTGATTTACCACACTATAATTGAATCAAGACACCGTGTGTGCCAGGGATACAGTTTAGATGCAGTTTAGTTCATAAGGATCATTCACCATCCTTGACCAGATAATTCAAATTATTTACAGTTTTAAAACAAGTCAGAAGATATCACATTTACTTCAATTTAATCTTAGGGAATGTAAAATCAAACGGAGCAAAGTGTCCTTACATCTTTCCCCTTTTCTTCTTTTTGTTTGATAAACTAAAATGTTGGAAATCTGTTTACTGTTTTTTATGTAAAATACAGAAAGTATGTGTTCCTAGAAGATTACATTTCTCATCTCTATGTAACTATTTAGCCAACATAAACATCATAAATATTGAAGACGAACTCTATATTGACGTCTCTTCTTAAAACAGTATGTGGTCCAGATAATTAACAGCCCAAATGCCGCTGCAACTTTTCAAAGTACTGCATGGACACAAACACAAACCGCTCATAAACCACCAAACTCTAGTCGACTGCCTCAGCACTGCAGACCTCTCCCACTCCTGTTCATCCATCATAATCATGCCGCATAATGCCCACAGAATATGAATGTGACGTTTATTGATGTTTAACAAGCTCAGAGCCGTGTGTCGGGATGCCGCCCTTGTAAGTGCAGGAGCGGTGACAGATGTAAGCCGTCTCCATGGGGCTGGGGTTCTGGAGGTGAAGTGGTCCAGACAAACTCCCAGAGTCATTGCTCCTGGCTCCTGTGCACTTCTCCGAGCTCGGGCAGCAGATGGTTGTGTCATGTGACCAGTTTGGTGAGGAGACTTCAGAAACACATTTGGCAACAGTTGCTCCTTTACACTTTGGTCTCACTTTGTTGCTTTCTTTTTACTTGATTGGGCATTTGTTAAAAGTTGTCGTGAACAACTCTCAAGTCTGACGTAGTGACAATAGCGAATTACAATTATATTTCATTGTGTTCATGTCTTCTGTTGTTCCTTCATTGTGTCTGTAAATCAGATCATTTACAGGTATTGGTTGATCTGCTGGATGGTAGAAGACTTCTCTGATTAAGCTTCTTTGTACCCAGGAATGCTGCTCTTCTGATAATGATACTGGGTGTGAGAAATACTGACTAAGGCTTTCACAGAGCCTAGTTAACCTCACGATTTCATGATGATTCACATTTTTTGGCGCTATGACCAAAATAATTGTAACATCTTTTAATAAATTTTCATTCACACTGTCTAAACGATTGTCAATCCCTTGAATTGTGCCGTTTATGTAATCACACTTTTGACTTGCTTGTGTAATTTTGTATCAGAAATTTTCACAATTAACTTTAAATTACAGACCTAACATGTTTACAGTGATGAATTAATTATGACATCTCTGACACTGACACTATGCCCTCCACCACTTGACATGTGAAACAATAAATGATCTGTTTTATTTGATCCACCCAAATTGATTCCATACCATTGTGACATATGGGCCAGTCTCTTGGTAAAGTCTTTATGATTTAGATATTTGTAAATTTGAATCCTTGAATTGGATGGCTTTTTGACTTAAATACATTATAAAATATGCTCCCCTCAGACACTGACAAGCTAAATCTAGCACATCTGGAGAGTTCATATCTAGTTGACATTTTGGGTGCATTGTCCTTGTGTGACCGCCCGTCTCACAGAAGACATTTTGACATTTCAGCAGAAAAAGATGCACTGTAAATAAATACATTTGCATACTGTGAAAGGAAGATTGAAAACTAAATAAATAAAAACAGGTCTGGAGAGGACTCTGCAGGTGCAGAAAGAAAATATAAAGGCGATGTTTAAATTGAAAGTTGGTATAAAAATATAGAGGTGTTGTGGCTAGCTGGGAGGCATGAATAATAGATTTGCAAATGGCTCTTTTTAAAACTAAATAACTTTTCTTTTTATTTATATCCTCGTCTGTTGGCAGCTCGAAAAGCATGGGATATGGGTGTGTAAGATTTTATCTTCCAGTTCAGTGCATAGAATGTTAGTCTTCTATGTTTGTATTTTATATTTTTACTCTTTTATCAAAACATATGTGAAAGCCGGTTGGTTGGTAAGCATATAATTGGAGGGACACCACTATGAATCAAAATTAAGTAAATTAAGTTAACTAAATAATATGTCTAATTTTTTCATTTGAATATTTTCAAAAAACTTATCATATATTTATAAGTGATATTCATTCATTCAATCTGAGCTCATACAGCTGTTGTGTCCAAGTCACTTCAGTTACATTGCCTTGTTCACTCACTGTCAGGGTATTTTCTTCTAAATCTGCCAAATTTCTGTGCGACTGGTTCACTGTAGCATCTCCTGGAGAACAAAATAATAACTATTTATTTCTATCAAGGAAGTTATGCACATTACCTTTTATATGGACCAATTTGTGTCCAAAAGAAAGTTTTGATTGATTGGCAAAATGAATACTGTCTGCAGTGAAATTGCAATGTTGTTAATTGTTGATGTGGACATATATTATCTATGTTTTTGAAAATATTGCTTATATACAAATCTTCTCAGAAGCTCAGTGGTACAACATTTACTCTTGAACTCCCAACATTCAGTCGATTTTGTTCTATTCGTCGATGTAATCCCTCATTTGTCCAGGCGTGTTCCATCGTAGAAAAGGTTACAGGGGTTGTCATCCGGACGTTGTTTGAAGATCGAGACGTTTGGATAGAAGTCGAAACGTCTCGATCTTCAAACAGCGTCCGGATGACAACCCTTGTAACCTTTTCTACGATTGTGTTCAATATAATAATGGCATGAAGAAAACACCATGCAACCACAAGAACAAAAATATACAGTGACATTGCTTAAATTATGGACATAAATTTACTGGATGGATGTAAGCATCACTATTGATCGCTATTATCATTAGGTTGGAATGAGTGTTTTCATTTTAAAATCCATCTCATTTTCTCCTCCCTTTGGATAGATGTCAGATGTAATTAAAGTTTCCTGACAAATAGTACTTGACCCTGGCAGTTTCTCTTCAAAACACAACAGTGCCTTTTCAAATATCTGTGCCTCTAATGCACCTTAATAACACTGGGCTATAATGCTTGAGTCTACATTTCAGGTGCCGCCTTTGCACTTGTCTAGCGATCATTTACATATCACAAGGCATTTAGCACATTGTGTTTTGACACCTTGTTCTTCTGAGTGTCACATTTGCAGCCCTACATATTCATTACCAGCGCAGATGGGGAGTTCTCTCTACGACAGCTCTACATTTAAGTTTTTTTTTCCCACCCTTATCACAGCTACCTCCTACACATTGCTTTTCCACTCAGCATATAATCATCTTTGCCTTGATATCAAATCAAACCACTCCATTCATATTTATAGGCAGTCACGGATATAGTGCTAAAGGTCCTTCACATCCGGGCGTAATTATTCAGTGGCACAAGCTGTAATACATGGATAATGGTGTTTACGGTTGAAGGTCAGAGCCAGTGTCCAGCAAGTTACACAGCACTTTGATGGATGATTGTTTTCCCCGGCGCTGAACTCTGCAGGACAGTGACAAATCTCTGCAAATCACAAAACACTCTTTTTTCTTATCCAAGTTCTTTTTATTGACACCTTGAAGAAAAAAACTGATGAGTTATTTTCCTGATTGAGATGTGGACCCGTGTCAAAATTCTGAATGAACTGGCTGAAAGTAAACACTCCCTAAGATCAAGATGACTTTTGCATTGAACTGAAATAATGTCATTTTATATGAAATAAATATACTTATATACTATCGCAAGTGCAAGAACCACCTGAAGCTAAAAACTGGATTATAAACTTTGTAGGTCTCAACAGATTAAATCTTTTATATTTGGTGCTCACTTTGGTTAGATCTGACTAACTGTATTTTGTTTTTTTTATTGGAAATCGTTAGTCCACCCCACAGAATCCACTTAATGTTGACTATGTGAAGAAGAGCACTTCCGCATTATAATGAAAGAATTTCTTAAAGGCAAAAATATTGGATTAAAAACAAAATGGCAGTCGTTAGTTTATTTGGGTATAAATGTAGGCACAAACATCATTCCAAGAACATTCCCAATAGAAATATCAATGGGGAAAATGCAGCAAAGTATAAACCAACCTGGAGTCAACAACAATACCCCCATTGAACACAAGAAGGTTGCAAAACTCTCACTTATTGCATTATATGGCTAATTTGTCTTAATATTTTACACATAATTGTTTATCGAGAAAAGTAATAGATTAGTTTGGCTCAACAGAACAGACAAGTGCAAGAAAAGCCATTTCAGCACCTGGCGTGTCACACAGCACCACTTCTTCCCAGTTGATTATTTGAGCGTTAGCATTCTCCTGAGATCGCGGTGGCTCGGCGGGGCACTGACAACACCAGATCAGCAGGAGAACAAAAAACACTGCAAATCAGCGCCACAGCCAGCACCTAATCCTTAATAGTGAGTTTGTTTAAGCCCTTTTTTCAACCTGCGCCTCGAGACTGAACACCAGAATTAGAATTTCTAGTTTGGCCGAAAACGAGAACCAGAATTCCTCTTTCTGAATAATTCCCTGGTGCTATTTCCTCAGTGCATCCCTGCCCTCTCGTCTTGGCACTATATGGGCACACTTTAGATTCCAAAGCAACACAAATTGGGGCCAATTGTTTTCTCACTCAGATGAGCCAGACGTCCTAATTAAATTCATGCTTGGCTGACGGGCCTGCAGCCACAACAGGATCTGAATCAATTAATCTCACCATCATTTGGTTGTTTACTTTCACCCGTCACAGCCAAAAACCATGGTGATTACACTGAAAATAGGGAGAATTTAAGTTTGTTTTATCGCCTCCCCACATTGCAAAGGGCCAGCAGGGCTATTTTAAACTAGGCAGAGGATGTAGCATATAGTCAACCTTGTTAACATGTGCTTTGGCATACGACCTATACTTTATTCCCTTGTTGCATTTGTTCAAACTAAAACAATTGTTAAGGTGCACATCTCACAGCATTACAAACAAAACCAACAAGAAAACAGAAGGACACTTAAATAAAATGTATGTTTGCCGACTTATCAGAGGGGATTTTTGGAAATTAGTTTAGAAATAGGTCTTTAAATAGTTCTGTTTCCTTGTCCTCTTGCTTGTTTTAATTTGCATTTTTTTTACACTATACTACAAGTTATTGTTGAATTAGATACAGAGCGGTACTAAATCTACCCTGCAACTACAGACAGAGGAAAAGATCCAACTGAACATTGATATTTGAAAATGAATAGCCATGATGAGCCATGATCTATTTACAGAAACACAAGATAATATTATGCATTGTAATAACTTCCTGTTTGCTTTACGAGACGTAGCATTCCATGAAGCTGGATTGTCAACTTTGCACTACAAAGTTCTTCCTATATTTTCCATTTCTGTCAGTTCCCTTGCTCGTCTGCCAGATTAAACAGGGGGTAATAAGCCTGTATGGAATCGGCCCCATCACCATCACTAAACTCCAGTAAATCCAGCACAGACTGACTGTAATTCTCCTCTTCAGAAGTGCTGAGTCTTTGAACTGCACTCGGCATTCAGCCTGTCACCATCTCTGTCTCGATACCCCAAAGACTCCAGCTCCACCACTTCCCACTCAAATCCACCAGCACCGTGGCCACGTCCTCAGAGATCACGGATAATCTGCTATCCACTAATTCCTCCTGATAAGCACTTTGTTTTGATAGACTTCTGCTGTAACAAAGCCAGTGGGCAACAGTGTGGCGCTCATTGAACTCAAACTGTAGGTATGTATTTCCTCACAGAAAGAATGTTGCGGGTTCGACTCCCAGGCCGGACCGGGCCTCTCTGTGTGGAGTTTGCATGGTTGGTTGGTTGGGTGTCAGTCACATGGGAGGAGCTTGGAGTAGAGCCACTGCTCCTCATCATGGCGAGGTGCCAGCTGAGATGGAGGGGTGCCAGCTGAGGTGGCTCCAGCATCTGTTTCAGGAGCCTCCTGGACGCCTCCCTCTGGAGGTCCCACCAGGACGAGGCTCAGGAGAAGAGTCAGGAATCGCTAAAGGGACAAAACTTCTCTGTATCCTGGGAACAACTTGTGTTGAGAGGTAAATTTGGGCCTGAGACACTGAGATACTTAAACTCCTCCACTTGGGGCAGGGACTCCCTGCCACCTGGATGGGACAACCCCCCTTTTTTTTAATATAATATCTGAAATAGGGGTGCACAGTGGCAGAGTGGTTAGAGATCTTGGTTCCCAATAAGGGATTGGGTGGGTTTGAATTCCAGACTAGACCAATATCACACGATCTCTGTGGGTGGAGTCTGCATGTCCGTGTTACCGTGTGTTCTCTCCGGCTTCCTCCCACTGTCCAAAGACAAGCATGTGTTAGGTCAGTTGGCAACATTAAATTGCCTCCAGTGAGCGAATGTGAGAGTGAATGGTTGTCTGTGTATCTCTTTGTCTCTGTGTTAACCCTGCGACGAGCTGGCCCCTGTCCAGGGTGTACCCCGCCTAAGGCCCATGGTCATTGGGATAGGCTCCAGTGGTAGAAAATGAATGAATGTCTGAAATATAATTTCAGACAGAGGGAAACTGCCAACTTTCCAGTGAAATATTGCACCTTTTCCTTTACTTTTTTGTATTAATGAGGAACAAAATTGCTGAGAGTTCCCTTACTTGGACTCATCAGTTTGACAAGAATATGCACATACAGAGTCAATTAGAGTCCATAAGCTAACAACACAGTTATTTTCCATTGATATTGTACTTCCTCTGTGCATCTTTCAAACAAAGTACCACATATCTGCAATTAAAAACTCAAATGTAATTTTTGTGCCTGTAAAAACAGCAGACATGTCATTTCGCACATCAAACTGCAAATGAATCCTCGCTCCAACGCGGCTCTAGTACAAAAGGCACCAATTAAAAACAAATGAAAGCAAATGGAAGGATTGCTATTTCCTTCAGTCAATGGCAATTAACGTGACAATGCTGAAGTGTAAATTTAAAATCCTGGGGGAAATATGGCACCAATTTGGCTTGTAACGTTAGTGATATGTTTGATTATTAGCACAAAGGTTGAGAAGAAAGCTAATTTGCTGCCCTTGAAAGTCTTGTTGTTGCTTTTACTTATAGGTCAAATAGAGCCTTATAGACCAAGTCTTTGAAAGAACAATATAAAGAGCAACTTAAAAAAACCTTCTAAATACTTTTTTTCATAATCTAGCTAATTCCCTGATGTTGGAGATACAGTATGTCTGGGATTGTATCACTCTGATGATTGCTCTGATCGGCTTTTTAGTTATCATAAATAGATCAGTTGCTGTGAAGATGAAGCACTCAGCTGTGTAATAAAACTTATAGGAGAAAATAGAACATATATCTACAGTTTGTGGGGATGGAGGCTATAGAGGAGCTCGAACTGAATGTGTCCAAACCTTTTAACCTTTTGTCTTTTGTACTGATGGATTCTTGGCACGAGATCGTCAGTCCTGTCAGCATCTTCATCAAGAGAATGTATACAGTGTCTATTTGGAGACAGAGGAAACACAAGGTCCAGCCTCCTCCCCCTCACTTGCAGTTAATGCTCTTGTTTCTTCTAACTGTTATTATTTTCAAATCCAACTGTTCATGTAAGGAGTCATTAAAGTACACTTAAACAGGCCAAGATGGAAATGATCAAAAAGCACTGGCGGAACATCTGTCATACCATCAAATATGCATAATCGAAGTTGGTAACATCCATGGCCTATGCGTCATCCTGTACAGTGGACAATACAAGTTCAAAGTGCATCAGCAGCTGTTGAGGGGTAAATACGCTTCCCTTCTTAAAATCAGCTGGTTAAATAGGATGATCATTTCTGTACTTCTGGGCTAATTGATACACCGCATGTCCAAAAAAGTTGCCACCAGGTTTCAACTGAGCAAATAAAGCCTTTTGGATAATTGCTGCAGGTGCCTGTCTTACACGTTACTTAAAACTGATGCAGTGAGTGGCTTCTCATTTCTGTAACAACCATGTCGAAAGATAAATGATGAGCTTGTGGAAAAGATGTCAGTGTGTTTGAGAAGGGTCAAATCAGTGGCATCAAGCAGAGAGATCATCTAAAGACACTGCAGACCCATTGAGAATCTTGTGCAGTGGTCACACACTCCCTCACTCATCAATACAAGCTCTTGGTGAAAAATCAATGCAACACTGGAATGAAATTCATCTTTTGACATTGCAAAAATTTTAAACAATGGCACGTTGAATGTGTGCTGTAATCAAAGCTAAAGGTTGTCCAGCCAAATATTAAAGGGATGTGACGTTGCATGATTTCTGTGGCGACTTTTTTTCCCTTTTTGACAGAAGTGTATTTTGCCGTAACAATAAGCTTACTCTTACTTTAAATGGTTTTCTACCTTTCTTGAATGACAGTTTGTTTTTTAAATACATTTTTGTTATCATACAAAGGCCTATTCTACACATGGCCTATCTTAAAAAGAAACCCTAAATAAAAGGTTTCCTTTTGTGCTTGTAACAACCCAATATTCGTTGTTGATTTATCATTTGTCGCTGACAATGACTGCTTAGTGTTCATAATCTTTCCAGCCTTAGTAGGTCTACAGAAGGCAATTTGCCTAAATCGGCCCTCGGTGCAACAGAAACTCTATCTTGTTTGTGTTTTTCTATCGTGTTTGATCTTGTCAGACAAAAATAAATTTACCTGCAGTTAATCAGATGAAGCGTGTTCCTCTTGTGGGAATAATAACATCTGAACGGCTGATTAGTCCAGACTAATGTGGCGTGGAGGCGAGGGGACCGATCTGCGCACGGCCACTGCCTCATGTTTAACGCACACCACAAAAGACCTCTATGGTGGGCTTATACTGACAGTTAACTTTCATGCCTCCATAATTGTCTCCTATAAAGTCGTTGTGTTGTCTGCTTCTAACCAGAAGATGGCGCATTTGTTCTTGCCTATGAGGTTTTACGGTCATTTCTATTGTTGACCTCTTTTTCCCATCTTTAGTCTAAACTAGGAATGGTATATATCGGTTTCCCCAGATTTCCGGTCAGATCTATATTGAACCTTTTGTCTATTTTTGGCAACAACATTTTTTCTGCACTGTCCCAGTCTCTGTGAGTGCTCGTGTGCCAATCCCAGGTTGTCCTCAGTGTGTCAGATTTGGAACAATAATGAGTAGCACAAATTAGAAAGTTAATTTGTCAACTTTGTGTGGTTTTAATATCTGTATCGGCAAATATCGGTCATCAGCCACAACGGATAGTGATATAGGCTTCAAAAAAATCTATATCAGACCATCTATAGTCTAAACAAACCAAAATCTAAACTAAAACAATGATTCATCTTGGCATACTTTGATTATTGTTAAATTCAAAATCATATAAATCATCATACATTGTAATGATGTTAAGTTGTTGGATGTGTCTTCTGTGAACTGTTTATAATCCTTTGAGGAAACTTGTAGAGCCACTCCTGTTCTCATAAAAGAATGTCCTTAAAATCTGGTTATGAAATGCACTAAACCAGTTGATTTTTCTTTGCCTGAAAAACACCAGCAGCAAAAGGTTCATTCACACATTCACGGTCCTAATAACAGTAATGTAATAACCAGTGCTTAGTGTTGTTTTGTCATTGGGCAAGACACTTCCTTCACCTTGCCTATGAATAAATGTGGTGTGAGTGATGGTGGTGGTTGGAGGGGCAAATGGCGCAGATTGGCAGTCGCAGTCCCAGGGCAGCTGTGGCTACAGTCAAAAGTAGCTCAGCAGGTGTGGAGTGATTACATAATAACGGGGTAGTGCTCAGAGAGGCTCGCCAACTTTATAAAGTGGCAATGCAAATATAAGGCATTATTATTATTATTGACAGAAGCAACAGGCGTTGCCATGTGAGACACTGATTGTTTTAGAATGATGATGATGATTTTTATTTATAGAGCGCTTTTCCACCTAACAGGCACTCAAAACGCTTAACAATCCGTTAAAACTACAAGTTCTGTTACAACATAACATACACAATTACATTTAAAGACAATAAACACGGCAGGTTTGTAGGAAAGGCGCCTGAAGAGAATATTTGGTGTCTGCGCTTAAAACAGAACTGAAAATGCACCATGCAGGACGTTGTTTTGCATTATGCTGTCACTTTGGTGAAATAGGGGAATCCAAGTGTCTGTGCATGTAGTGCAAGGGGGATTGCTCAAGAAAGTGTTCACGTTGTCGTTAACAATATACATGCAAGTTTAAACAAATGTAGCCCTTGTGCTCTCTTCGCTTGAGCTATGCACAGTCAAAGAGCAATATACTTTTTCATATCACAAAAATGTTTAAATTATGTATCTTTAAACTCCACAGGGTAAGATAAAGTACATGTTAATTTCACTCTTCTGTCCAGTACTCTCAGGACGGCGGGTAGACTGTACCCAACTCCATAAATACAAAGGACACTAGGACACTGAAGTGAGTTCGTTTTTGAAGAGCGCTGCTTTCTGTAGGAGAGCAGTGCCACCATGTGGAATTCTAGCAGATTAGATTTTCACTGTTGCATCACATTTGGACTACTTCAGCAACAATAGGATATGGTGACAGTGTTATATTACACCAGGAAACCTCTTCCATTTACAGGAATTCTTGTCTGGTCCAAGCACCCAAACACTGTTGTTCGGTAAGATGTGACATGTGAATATACCATATGGGGATAAACCAGTGAAAAGAATTAGCCTTAACTTAAATTGGAACAACATAATTCATAGTTCAAATTCTGATCATCTTAACTATAGCTAATGCCAAGGTTTAGTGTTCTTTTGTGGAGCAGCAGAAACAATGTGTTTTCACCTGGACCTCACACACGTTGACTGTCACAAGACATTCACAACATCAAAAGTATATTTCAAAGAATGAGTGAAAGTTGCAACAGTTTACAATATATTATAAATGTTATAACATATACCAAAATATGTGTTTTTTTGAAACATTTGTTTAATTATTAATCAATGGTCAATGGTTTAGATGCATTGTGGTTGAAAGTGCAGTGTGACTTGATGAAATCTGAGCTGCCACTTAAGGAAATCCCCAGAATAATTGTTTTAGGCTTGAACGTGTCATACAACTTCTGTTCCTCCGCAGCACCTGAACTCATGTAACCGTTCAAGAAAGACTTCCTGTCACAAGACTCCTCACCCCACTGCTGGATACCCAATGTACTATTGGTTATAGAAATCAGGCCATCAAAGACACCCTCCCCCTTCTCACACACAAAACAGACACACACGTTTTCTATGTTTGTTTTTTTTTAATGTTTTGAAAAAATTGAAATGTATAAAGGAAATGTAGCAAAGCAGATGTTAGGCAGTGACACAAAACACTTATTTTCAATAGTTATATATCTTACAGTCATTCATATAAATAAAATAATCTACATATATAAAAATTACATTCATATAAAATATGCCATACAACATCCACATCAGTTATACATTCAGAAGTAGTTCATTCCTGATGATTTCATCCTTTGGATGCCTCCAACAGTTACTCAAGCTTCCACAGCTGTAGCTTATTTTGGCTTTAAAATATATAACATACAGTGTTTTGTTGTTTAGTTTTCTTGTACTCAAGGTGCACGCACTGGTGCAGCATAAAGCTTCCACAGCCTCAAGATTTGAATTTGAAAATATTGCAATGCATGAATACAAGAGTTACATATAGTACAGTACAGTACACAGTGATAGAAGACAGACAATATATTAATAAATTACAATTTAAATAGAGTATTTAAACATTTGCATATTTGTAAAACAAAATCCAAACAAAATGCAACAATAATGCTCTATTAAAATAGCTGTGAATCCTCAGACCAGCACCGGCTGCCGTCGTCTCTCTGCTACAAAAAAAACATTAGAAACGGAAGGAATACATGAAGTTACATTCATAACATACTAACCTGAGTATTTTTGTTTACAAAATAGGACAGCCATCACGATGATTATGATGACGAGGATACCGGCGACGACAATGAGGGGTAAATAATGACTACGAGAGCCTGAAAAATGTCATTGTGTATGTTTTCATTGGATATTTTTATTGTTTTGATTTAGTATTATTTAAGCCACAGTATGACTGAACAGGGAACTAGAGGATAAAGATTGTTACTTACTGCTGATGGGACTCTTCAGATTCTCAGATTTCACCCTGCAATTTGCTGTAAAATAATTAGAAAATGAATGTTAAAGGCAAAGATAAGGGTTTATCTCCTTTTGTTTTATTTTTATAGTAAGAATTGATAATTTAGGCATATATTTACAAATTGGATGGAATTAATAGTTGATTGAATCTGAAAGGAAACTTACCAACACATGGGATTCTGTGACGTGTCACCTTCAAGGAAAAAAAGACAAAACATTTAATTGATTGAATGCAGTATGCAGCCCAGGATCTCGGGTGTCCACAGCTGTTTCACGTAAAGACTGTATTCCTTTATTTAACCAATTTGTGTGAAGGGAAATGGTTTAAAGAAACAGAGAAAAACTAATAATGCGGACCCATAGACAGTATACATGCTAAAAATACCTACTTCAAATTTAGACCCAGATTTACAGTTGAGCTCATAGGTGACATTAATACATGCTGATACCACAAGGGATGTGTTGGTATTTGACAAAACCAAATTATCATCATGTCCTACACCATTGGCCAAAACAAAGTCCTAATAAAAAAAGCAAAAACAAAAAAAGACAATATTAGTCAAATGTATGTAGCAATAGTATTATTGACAGAACACTTCTTGTGTTGAGTACTCACAGTGGCATTGTTCCACGAGTATTTGCAGTCATGATCGTCAGGGTCTAGCTGTAGTGAGATCACAAATGTAGTTTCTCCAGGGCCTTTGGAGATATTGCATATCGGCTCATGCACAGCATCAACTTGGGTATCAACAAATAGGCCTACAACAAAAACAAAGAAGACAAATGCATAAATACACTTGGTCTAAAGTTCATGTAGTCAACCTAAATTGGACAGATGCACTGCTTTAACTGGCAGTACATGATTTAGCAAAACAGGGACAAAGGCAAGTTATTTGATATAAGGTAAAAAAAAAACTAAAAAAAAAAACCTTACCCTATGAATAAATAATAATAATAATAATAATAATAATAATAATAATGCCTTTGATTTATACAGCGCCTTTTTGGGACAATCAAAGACAATTCATTATTCATTCACACTGTGTGGTGGTAAACTGCAAATGTAGCCACAGCTGCCCTGGGGTTAGACTGACGGAAGCAAGGCGGCCAGTCTGCTCCGTCAAACCTTTTGACCACAATAATCATTCATCAAATTCCGCTGACCTCGAGCACACTAATCATGAGCCACTTCTGCTATACTATGGCACAGTTCTGATGTTCCCGCTGTGTCCCCTCCCACTGCTAAACAGGCCCTGGGAAGCTTGTGAGATCGGACAATGGTGGCCTATTTTGTCACCAAACTACAGCCCACATATCTGTCCATCTTAGAGCTTGAAGATGCACAGTCTCTGAGATTTAATAACAGTCAAATCTAAAGTTTAAAATAATGAATTCATAGGTTAGGTTAAATAGGGCATAGACTACATTTCCCATCTAAAATAAACGTAATTTTGTTGCAGCTTTAGTTTAAAAATGTTCAAATCCAACCCTGTTGATGATATCCTTTTGAAATGATTTCAATTGCATAGTGGAGAGTGGAGCACTAACAAAAAGTAGCATAACGTTTCTTCCTTTTTTCACACATCAAGGCAGGCGTGTCTATGTACACATATGTGCATATATGTACATGTATGTATACACATCATAGACACAAACAGTCTATGATGTGTATCTGTATGTATATGTGTATATATGTATATAGGGTACAACTGTGTTTTCAACCTTTTTTGAGTACTTTTGAGTACAACCTTTATGATACTCAAAAAAGATCCCACGGCACACAAACTACCTCTACAAAAAAAATAAAAATCTGTATTATGAGTAATAATAATGTCTGTCCCATTATCTGGTTCTTCAAATTTGGCAGTAGTGATGCTTTTGTGTTCTTTTTTGATGCAGAAGTTGCTCAGGACACTGCAAAATTATTCCATTACAATTAGTCAATTACATCCACATTTTTGAATCTGTTAACTCAAACTGGACAGTTTGTCAGGGCACACCTGGCAAAACCACAAGGCGCACTGGTTGAAAATCAAGGGGGTACAAAATGTGTGTTGTGGATAACTGATTTATGCATGTCCTGCTGTGATTGTACAGTCATTGTTCTTATCTTTGCCACTAACTGCAATAAAAGTTACTACATACGCACGTACACACACAAAAATACCCACCCCCAATGTTGATACCCCTTTGTCTTACGCAATCTAGCGTCACGTCTCGTGTAATCGGTTCATGCCAACATACGCCATATATCAAGAATAGAGCTAACATGGTTAAAATGCGGCTACAAGGATTTGACGGTTTCTAGATGGCTGCGGGTGGCGTACAAGCCACGTGTCTGGCAAGGACCGACTGTATCGTAATGTAATGTGTGATTGTTTTGTTTTTATGTACTGAATATAAAAGTGGGGCGGTGGGGCTCAAGACCACCTTTCTAGAAGCACTTTGCGTTCTTGTTCTGTAAGAAATCCACGGTATGAACAGAAAAAACATAGACATTCATAGACATTTACATATGTCTACGTGAAAATCAAGCACCAAACCTTATTTCCGGAAGATTCCCAGATCGCTTCCCCTGCGGCGTTCAGCCTCAAATCATTCTCCGACAATATCTTGCCACTATGTACGGACATAGTTAGCCACTGTGTAGCACTGCCTGCCTCTGTGTTTGGGAGAATGTAAGTCAGTGGGCTCGGTGCATGGATCACGTGGTTTCTTCCTTCTTTTTCCTCACTGTTGCGTCATTGCTCGCTGCACAGCACGCCTTTGTAAAGGGTTAGCCCATCTACTCTCCAAACTCACTACAACTGAATTACTGCAGCCTAATTTGTTGTCTTATCAAGTCGTGGTAAACATTGCATATACAACATTCCAATGGGGTGTCCTATTCGCAATTCATCACGCATTAAAAAAAGGGCAACTAAACTATCCTAAAGTAAATTAAAGTTCTAATGCCATGTTGGACAGCATTTTAGACTAACCTATGAAGATGATGCAACCGTGTCAATTTAACAAGTGATGAAATGGCCAACCACAAAAGTTAATTTAGCTAAATGATACTGTTTAGAGTAATATTTTTAAAAGAATAGTAGCTACTCACCAATGAGAATAAAAAGCAGGCAGCCCCTCCAGCCCTTGCCTTCGTCCATCCTGCGATATGAACAGAATGCGCTTAGTCTGCGCAAGCAGTCATCCACACGTTCAAAGCACGCGAGTGTGCAGGCAGCGTGTGCAGAGAGGAGGCAGCGTGTGCAGGGAGGAGGCAGCGTGGTGTGCAGAGAGGAGGCAGCGTGTGGCGCACGCAGGGTGTGCAGGGGACTTTCATACCGCTTTCATCAGCAACATCTCGTGATTGTGGGGCGGGCACTTCACGGAGGTGTAACCAATAGGTAGCGAGAGTACCGAAAGTAAGAACGCTATGCAGGATACTTTTTCATTTTTAGTATACCTAACTGTTTTGTTAATTTGTAGTATGCAGAATGCAGTTACTTTGCTAAAATGAAAGAAATAAACCTACGTTAAAACAGGCTACTCGATCATGTCTAATTGGCTTCAAACTGCACTGTGGTTTTCCTTCTCTTAGTAATCGATTTGCATAACAAAAATGAATGGATGAATTAATGAATTGATTTTATTCGGACAGTATGGAGAAAAGAAAGAAAAAATATGCATATATATATATATATATATATATATATATATATATATATATATATATATATATATATATATATATATATATATATATATATATATATATATTATATGCACACAAACTATGACAAAATAAATGTTACATTTCATGCTCTTAAATGAAACAACATATTCTCATTCTTCTTGTACGTCCGAAAAAGGGAGTGGGAGGAAGTAAACACGTATTATTTATCCCCACCCCTTTCCACAAAACAAATAAAACAAAAATATTTCAAACTTCAAACTTTTCCAATTCCGGCCTCTTACATATCTATACAATATTATTAATAAGCTTCACTAACTACTTTAATCTGGTTTTAATCACACTCCATCACCATCACTCCTCAATCTTATCCTGTTTCTTCAGCTTGATATTGCATGAAAATGTCTTAAAAATAATATTTAACTTGCTTTATAGTTTTACATTGTTTAAGTTCCTCTTTCATATTATTCCACAGTTTAATTCCACGGACAGAAACGCAAAAACTTTTCCTAGTGGTACGTGCCACTTTAAAACTATAAGCGCCCCTTAAATCATGTTTTCCTTCCCTTTCAAATGTTGTGTATTTCTTGGCAGTTGTTTATGTATTGCTTTATGTATTATTTGTGTTGTCTGAAAATTAATCAGATCATTGAGTTTAAGTATTTTGGAATTTATAAACAGAGAATTGGTTTGTTCTTGGATATCAGCATTGTGTATTGTTCTTATTGCTCTTTTTTCTAGGATGACTAATGGTTGTATTGATGTTTTATAGTTGTTACGGCACAGTATGTTAAATAAGGCAATACCAGGGCGCAGTAGACGGTATACAATGCTTTGTAGTCTAAAACATGCATTGCCTTCCTTATTACTGCAATACTCTTAGAAATGTTGTTATGTATATATTGAATATGGGCTTTCCAGTTCATTTTTTCATCTATTATGACTCCGAAGTATTTATTCTCATTGACTTGTCTTTCTGTATCTGTAGGTTTATTTGTTTGTTTTTGCAGTTGTCAAATATCATTATTTTTGTCTTTGTCCAGTTTAAAGATAATTTATTAATATTATATCAAATGCCTTTTTAAAATCAATGAATAAACTGGCTTCTAATTTCTTTTGGTCAGTGTTATTAGTTATTTCTTCATCTGAGTCCATTAAAGCGAATGCTGTTGATCTGTTTGTTCTGAAACCATACTGAGACTCTCATGGAGAAGGCTGTGTTGATTTATACATTTTCCCAGTCTGTTGTCGTACAATTTTTCTAAGATTTCAGAAAGTTGTGATAGTAAAGATGCTTGATTCCTGATTTAACTAATGATCTTTTGCTATTTTCATTCGTTGTGGGACTGTACCGGTTTGGAATGAAGTTAAAGATATGTGAAAGTGGTTTTGCAATTTCATTAATTATTTGTTTTACTAAGGACATATCAAAAACATCATGGTCTGTAGAGGTTTTGTTTCTACATTTCATTACATTTATCATTTCAATTTCATTCACAGGACCAAGAAACACTGAGTTTCTGAGGTTTCTATCGATTCTTGCTTATCAGATGAATACTGGTCTGGGATTTTGGCTGTCAGATCTGGACCAACATTTGCAAAAAACTGGTTGAAGTTATTTAACACAAGGTCCATAGTATATTCATGCTTGTTATTGTCTGTGAAATATTTTGGATAACAGAATTATTATTAATAACCCTATTTAGTATTGCCACATTTCCCTCACACTGTTTTTGTTATCACCTAGTGTTTTTCTATAGTATTCTCTCTTACAACACTGCATAATAGAGGGTCATTTGTTTTTAAATGTTTTATATTTTTTCTCCGCTTCCTTAGTTTTCCTTTCAATAAAATCTTTATAGCATTTTTTCTTCTTACAAGCCTTTGGTAAACTTTTCGGAGGAGGATGACCCTTGTAGTTATTATTTTTAGTTCACTGTACACGTGGACAGTGTTTATTGTATAATTTGACTAGTTTTTATGAACTGATTATAAGCATTCTCAGTCTTATGATTATAGTACATTGGTAGATGGTCAGTGATATCATTTATGAATAGTCCACTTAATGTATTCTTCTCAATGTCGTTGGTGAGTATATTATCAATAAGCGAGTGTGTTATTCTTGACTGTCTAGCTATTTTTGGACAGTTATGTTATGCTTATGTGGATTAAGCAAGTCGATATTTATATCTCCACAAATTAAAATTCCCTTGTGAATTTATTTAGAAAATGTTTCTTTCAGCCAATTGGTAAATGTTTCAATAGTAGACCCTGGTGCTCAGTAAATGCAGCTAACAATCATATATTTTTTTCATCCTTATTTCAATTGTAATGCATTCCAGTACATTTTCAACAGTTGTTGTCATCTGTTCAATTATTTTATATTTCAAGTTATCACCGTACAAAGACCCCCCCCCCCCCTCCTTTTTTCTGTCTGTTTAGGTACCTCAAATCATAACCTTCCAACTCAGGGTCCATGCTCTTCTTTTCTGTAAGCCAAGTTTCAGATATTGCAAAGATGCTGAAAGGCTGGTGAAATTACTTTAAATAGTCTTTGATACGAGCGTAGGTTGTATATGTTGTAAATTAATAATTGATCATTTCCCCTCCATTTTAATACGGTTGTGTTGTTCCTCCATATAATACATGCAGTTGTTGTTTAAAGAGGAAAATAAGTTGTTATCAATGTCACTTTCCAAATCCTGCACATTATACTATTGTGAATTGTGAAGTATACAGTTCAAGATTCTCATGATCCTGTACCATTTTCCTTAGGTTACTGTTCATATGTGTCGACTGTGATCATGTGAGTCATTGTGAGTGTTTGTTACCTCCGTCCATTCATACTTTGCCAGATCCTTCATGTTTCGAATAACCAGTACTCTGACCTCTTCTGGCGTGCCATTTGGCTTGATAAACACTTCACTTCAGCATGATTTTTGGTGAGGTGTTCATTTAGGTAGACGTTTGATCCTTTCAATTTATAACCTTGTTTGAGCAGCGCAGCCTTGCCTTAGCTGTTTTAATAGGCCTAATATAACTTATCGTGAAAGTATACAAGAACATTGGACCATGTAACGGAATAAGCAGGAGAAAACAGGAGTATTCTGTAACTAAATAGGCTACATCTAATGCAAGGTAGGTATTCTTCCAAACACATTGCTTTGTTGCAAAAAAAAAAAATGAAATAACTCAACATAACAGGCTTTAATTATGCTTTATTTCATCTGCTGACCAACATGTTACAGCACATTTATAATAGCCTATACAGTGTTAGAGTTAGGGAGGTTTAGGCTTCTACTACATAAAATACTATTAACAGTACTTTAATGCTCTTTAAACACTGATGTATTCAGTTTTTTTCGATGTTGGTTGCAGTTGTGAACAGAAATTCTGTGTTGTGGTTTGGAGTGAGTCGTTGTACGACCATGGTTTCTCTTTCACCATTTCAATAGAAACTTCAATCTGTTTCTTCACTGGTTTGGAGGATGCTCTCGATGACTTTCCTCCCTCCGGTGATGTGCTTTCTGCCTTGACTGGCTCTGTCTCCAGGTCAGAGTTGGGGTCACTGTGGCCCTCAGTGGCTTCTCGCTCCATAGAGACAAACAGGGGTTGTCTAACGGTGTTGTATTTTGTGCCGTACACTGATCGGGGCATTGGCCTGGCCTTGAACCTACGTGTTTCTCCTCTGGAGCACAGGTTTCCCAGCTCTGCCACAATCCTCTCCTCCCTCTTTCTCCTCTCTCGCTCCAGAAACTCAAATTGTTTTGGAGAGTCAAAAAGCTGCTTGGTTTGATCACATGTGCCCAGTGTAGTGGGTCGCTGGCTGAACCTCTGACTGACCACATCATAGAGAGGCAGGTGAATGTGAGCGGGGGCCGGTGATGCCCGAAACTGTTTCTTGCACTCCCTCAGTTCCTCCAGCTCTCGCCTCAACAGGGAGTTCTCCATCTCCACTTCCGAGCGTGTGCGTACCTTGTGCCTCTTCCTCTCCTCCTCTCGAAGCATCATCTGAAACGGTTTAGGTATGGTCACCTTAGACTTGGCCTTAGCTTTTATCCCACTCAAAGTGGACACTTTGGATTTGGGGTTCTTGGACTGCATCCAGAATTGCTTTTGCTTCTTTGGCTCCTCTTGGTTTAGTATCAGTCTATGAGAGAATATTACATCAGTAATTTAATGTTCTGTATAAGGAAAAGTGTATAGAAGGCATAATACAACCTACAAAAGAATTATACTAATACTAATATACTAATATATACTTTTGTTTTGTAAATAGCTTAAACAAGGACTATACTTAAAACCAAAAACTTGATTTAAACAAGTGCTATGGTTATTTTAAAAATGTCCAGTTTCCTCTACTATTGCATAACCCACAAACTTGTTTCACTTTAACCCCAGCTTTAACTTTACCAGTTTCACACCTTATGAAAGGCATGAGACAAACTGCTATTATCATATGTGTATAACCTATTTACTGACCTCCCATATGAACAGTCTTTTCCAGTCGTTCTTTGTGACTTGTCCGCCTTTACGTCCCCTCTCTGTTCTTCTTCACAGACCTCTGATTGGTCCGAGCCGCTGGAGGTGTCATGAAAGTCCAGCTCCTCCTGTGAGTTGATCCTCTGCAGTCGTCTCACTGGTCCATCCCTGCAGAGAAGATCATTTATGCACAATCTATTTAGTTTACATTCAGATGTAAATATCTGCTTCTTTTTTGCCTAAATATTCTAATATTGTTAAGCTACAATGTAATTTATACGTTTTCAGTCTATGTTTGTATTGTTCTCAAGGGTTCTTGGCCTATTTTAGTCAATAACCTGGAGCACATTTTGGGGACTTGCAATTGCAACTGAGTATAATTCTAGACATCTAGCCTAATTAGTTACTGAGTACAAGTCCCAAATATCCACAGGTCTCATCGCTGTCACTGCTCCTTATAAACCGAAAAATTGCAGTTTCAAACAACTTAATTCAGCTTTAAAATATTTAACACGTTTAAAATATTGTACTCGTGTTTTATTAAAGACTTATTTTAAATGCTACAAAAATAACATTAAAACAGTGACTAGTGCTTAGCATTTCACACGCACTTTTTCTACTTAAGTAAGTTGTGCCATGTAACTGTACTTGAGTATAAACATGCAGCACTCTTTCGATCTTTTCGACTAATTAGAATTGTGCGACTCTTATGGCGAATCACTGGCCTGTTTTCAGTTTTTAACCTAATTTAAACTTCTTGACAACATGGAATTCCACAGTGCCACCTGATAAAAGCATTTATACAACAAATAAAAATAACTGACTGTGATTTCTGAGGGATGAGAAGTCACCCACCTGAACAATCGTCTGCTCTGTGTGTTTCTGTTCATCCCTTCACCCTCCCTGTTGTACCGGTCCACGGCCTGGCTGATGTACATTCGCTCCAGTTCTGCTATGTTCCTGAGGTGGGCGCTCTTGAGCTCCTCCAGCCTCCTGTAGTACTCCTGGTTGGAGAAACAGACTTGCTGGTTGTGCTGTTCCCTCTTCAGTCCATAGATCTCCAGAGATACAGAGCTGCGAATGTTGCCTCTGCCTTTGGCCTCATGACTACTGTCTGCAAACGGCTCCTGTGATGAGACATGCAGAGACATGCAGAGTTATCGGCCTGTTGTAGTGTAGGTTTATTGTGTTTCAATGATCTCTCAAACGCTCTCACCGTTACAGTAAATGAAGATAGTAAGAGACATCATTTAAGCAAGAATGAAACACGTCTTTCCACTATTACAGCTTATTTATCCCTTGTGCTATCTTCGGGTCATTTTGACCCTGTCTAGATTTTTTTTCTTTTATTTCATCATGATGAAACTTTCATAGATGGTACCAGACATCACCATATATATATATATATATATATATATATATATATATATATATATATATATATATATATATATATATATATATATATATATATATACTCCCTGGCCGAGGACTGAGCTCAGAGATGGATGAGACCACCTAGGAGGGTGAGAAGGAATTTATATATATACACACATACATATATATACACACACACATATATATATATATATATATATATATATATATATATATATATATATATATATATATATATATATTTATTTATTTAATTTTATTTTATTTTTTAAGTATTTTGCTCTTTGACCAAATGTCCATAGCTCAAATGAAGAGAGCTCAAGAGCTACTTTTCTGAGAATTCTGTATGTTAACTTCCTGATAGATTTAAAAGGCAACAGTGCAATTACGCCAAATGAACATGTGGTGAACTGTTAAATTTGTGTTGGAGTGTAAAATATTCTATTGAAATTTCCAAAGCTTTGAACCTACCTCAAAATCTTGAGAACAGAGCTTGTTTTCATCTTTGTACATCATCAGTTCTTTGTTTCCCAGAGAGATGGATCGATGCATCGTTGCCATTTTCTCCGTAAAAGTTTCAGCTTCTTCATAAGAGTCTTGTGGCACTGCAGAATGTGCCTGGTGTTGTCTCCAGCAGCTTTCACACACTGACCCATAGACACAGTGCAGCACCAAAGATTATAAGAGAGAGAGAGCCTCATCCCATTACCACCAGAAGGAGTCGTGATTTCACAGTCACCAGGGCACTCCTAACCAGATGAGCCATATGGTCTAAGGGCTGTTCACCTGACAACATGAAGGCAGCTGAATATGTGAGCACCTCCAATCTGATTTGCAGATTAGCTGTCTTAAACACACCTGTTGCAACTAGCGAATGTTCTGCACCAAATGTCAAAAAGTCAAAACAACAAACACCACTGAAAACCGTAAAATGTAAACAAGAGCAAAATGTGCAAATTTGAGCAATGGGAGTATAGCATTCAACTTGTGGCTCAGGGTCTTAAAGTGCATCATAGGGACATTCATAGTGGTTTAACTTAACTTAAATGAATGTTAAATTATTTACACAAATTAACTGAGACAATATTAAGGTCTATGGAAGATCACAGTACAGTATAGTGTTTTAATTTAATGTCTGAAGAGAATGTGTTAATAAAACTGGGCGCTATAGTTAGATCCAGACACACACAAAAAAATCATTGTACAATCTTTTCTGACCATGCAAATTTTGAATTGACATTATTTTTTTATAAAGCCCTGCGACGAGTTGGCCACTGTCCAGGGTGTGCCCCGCCTAAGGCCCAAAGTCACTGGGATAGGCTCCAGTCACCCGCGACCCCTAACGGGAATAAGCGGTAGAAAATGAATGAATTAATGAATGAATTATTTTTTTGTTAGAATTATAGCAGGTGCAGGAAAATGAAAGAAGAGAATCTGAATTTCAAGTCCAAGTGTTTAATCGGTTTACTTTGTTTGTCTGCTGTCAAGTTTGTTTACCTCACGTGACTGCAGCTTGTCCCATCTGTCTCCTGTCCTGCTCCATCCATCCAGGCCTGAGCCGCTCAGCAGGAGAGATCAGAGAGCTGGAGAAAGGATGAGAGAGAGTTGAGGAAGTGCCAGGGCATGCCAGGAGCTATCAAGCTTTATCTTATAGATCTTTGAGTATCAGTTGGAGCTTTTAATAAACACATTTGGAATATTTTTGTAAATGGGGATCAAAAGCATCCAATATATATTAAAGGTTCAGTTGTCCATTGTAAAAGTAATTTGTTGTTCATTTATTTCGTTTTTTATTCTACAAGTTAAAAACTCGTGAGCAAACATACAAAACAAAGGACTGTGTGTGTTATTTTGTCTCTCACATTTTTTCAAACGACGACCGGCTACTGCCTTTCAATTTGTCCACAAGATGGAGCTATTCTACTTTTTGCTGTTCTTTTAAGACATGACTTGGTAAACCACCATCTAATGTAGCCCTAATGACATTCAGATATCGACATGCACAGAATAACCATCAAATAAATGCAGCCCGATATGAAGCAATTTATAAATATGCTGGATATTATTTGTAATAATATTTACAGAATAATACATATTAATGTATTTTAATTTGGAAATCTAACTGCCTCCATAGCCAAACAAGTTTATAATCGTTCTTATTTATTTGATTTATCTCATAAACTAGCTGCGCAATTGGGCAAACTGCGCCTCACCTGAGGCTCGTCCAGTGGCGCACCTTCCAGACAGCGGCAGCGCGCACAGGCGCGTCTTTGTGCGTCCGAGTGTGGGTCCTTTTCCACTGGGCACTAGGCTGAGCTGGCTTTTGATGAATGGAGCAGTGTTCTAACAGTGAGTGGTAAAGCAAACATCACCACAATCTGGGCACTTACCTCGACTTACCACACATAGCCAGAGACGTTTTCATAATAAGCCTTTGACCCATGCGTCACCAGGACTAAGCATGAATTAAGCCGTGTTACTTCTGTGTTTTGTCCATGTGCAATCATCTCTGGGACAATAGGCTTTGTTCGTCGGAAGTGTTTTTTGTAGGTCTACCTATCTGCTCTCACACTTTACACTGGATAGTTTTAGGCCTCTAAATACAGATAGGCTATATAAAAAGCCTTGTTTGGCGAATGAGAAACTGACGTAAAGAAGAAAAATACGCATTCAGACATTATAACGCAAGCATATCCTGAGTGACACATCAACAACATAAAGCTAGGAAAAAACAACAAAAACAAATACATAAATATATATAAGATAAATAAATATAGCCCTGAATAACGTATTTTAAGTTAGTTAAAACATGGAGGAGCTACAGACACTCTGGGGTGGAGTGGCTCAGTTGGCTAACCTCCCACTTCACAGCAGCGAGTACTTCACAACATGTTTGTGTTTTAGCCTGACACTCAACAGTCAACAGGCTCCGCTCATTAGCTCCTCCAAACCACTGCTCTCACACAGTTGAGGCTTTGAATGGGAAGTTAATTGAAGCCTAAATATAAACCTCAGTTAAACACAGCTTCCACCTAAAAACATATGCAAAATAAATGTGTTTCAGACCATTCCATACTCAAACATCCTTGGATACAGCTTACATATGGATACTGTACATTTTTAAATGAATATGCACAGAATACTCAAGAACAAACTTGTTATTATTATGTATCAACAATAAAAACAACAATAAAACACCTCCACAAAAACTGATGCCTATGCTATATGCTGATCTTCATTGCAGACATCAGTGGCATAAAGGACCATGCACTGAGTAAATTCTCTGACCAGCATTTCAGACATTTTAATAAGTAAGAAACTGAAACCCATAGCCAACAGTGGCCAAATATGAACACAACTTGAGTTGTCAAAGTCACAAACTGGACACTGTGCCTGTTGTAAAGACATTTACCGTGAAAAAATGAATATGCCTTGCTTTATAAACATGTTTATTTCACTGGAAAACTCACCAGGCTCTGACAATTGTCCAGATAAATTCAAAATATTGCATGCTTGTATTTGTTTATTCATTCATTCATGTATTTAGTTAGTTAGTTATTTGGTTATTTATTTTATTGTGTATTTTATGTGTCATCAAGCTTTCAAATTATTGCTTGACAGTTTATATGAGCTCAGTCCTTCTTTGGAAAAGTTTAGCACATTTTCCAAACCTGTTGCTTCATATAAATTAGTTCTTTTCAGTGGCCAGATGTTAAATATACTGTAGCTTAAGAACACTTGAGCAGATTACTCAGAAAGCAGCTTGCTCTGTGGTTTGGCTCTTGGTGAACCACCGTGTCACCTGTTATGAGGAAAGTTATACAACAAAAGTACCACTTCTCACGAACAGTGTCATCGCTATTGAACACTTAAGTCTATTGTATGCCTGAGTCTATTGCACTGGCAGTATTTGCACTATTGTTCTGACCGTACTGTACATTTTGTGTATATATTTAGTCTATGTCTATTTTATTTGTATTTAGTCAACATTGTCAATATATCACATTCTACACCGATCACATTTTTTAAAAATTAGCTCTTTGTGCATTTTATACTATAAATGACATACTCGATATTTCAGTTTTGCATATCTTCAAAACAACATTCACGATATTCTCTGGATTTCAATTGCCAACCCCTAACCATATTCCTCATGCAAATTCTTAGTTTGTGATTTTTGTTCACTAACTATGGCAACATAACTCTCTGACTTCAATCATATTTTCAATTCTAAAATGTTTTCAAATCAGTCAGATACTACTCAATGGAGAGATCGTGTCAATAGAAATGTAAACTAAAATTCAGCAAAACAAGACATTTTCAACATGGAGACACAATGTAGACTGAAATAAAAGCGCATCAATGTATCACTCTGTCCCTCATGTGTAGAGTTCAATCTCTGTTTTGCTAAATCTAAATGTAGAATACAATAGTAAACACCATTGATTCAATTGGAGACCTACATAGAGCATTACAGATGATAAGCATTTGAAGACCAGAGGAAGTCCAGGTTCTGTAAAATATGTACAGCATGTTGTAGTGTAAATAGTATGCGCTCGATAGCAGTGTTATATTACAAAGGGACCATGATGTTAGAAGCTCCTCTCATCTCTTGCTCTAATCTCAGATACATAGTGTGACTGTTCTGTGTCAGCTGTGATTAGCCCCGGCTCCTCGGAGTGTCTCTGGCTCTGTCCCAAAGTCTGCCCAGTACAGCCGTATTCATCTATGCACACAGCGGGCCACGCCTGATTTATTATACAATAGAGAGGTATTAAAAAGGTGCGGAATTATTGTCATAGAACATCCCGTAAAAGGTTCATAGATCTTAACACACAGTAATAGCAGTGAGTCCTGTCTCCCCCTGCAGCCATGATCTATTAAACAGCCGCTGACATTTGTGATCCCCAAACATAAGTTGCATTTTATTATTGGACATTGGCTGGTATGGTAATTTTATTGATCAACAAATAGGAATCTTCATTCACAGCTATAGATTTGAAGGGTGTCATTTGAAAGTCTAACGTTGCAAGTTTTCTATGTTTTCTATCAGCCACTGGAAGGTTTGTTTCTCTGCTTTTTTTTTACCCCTCTAAACAGAAAACTGGTAAAACAGTTTCTGGTATACACTCCAAACTCATTAACAATGTATGTGTAATTTTGAGAAGTTACAACTATTTAACTCTTCTCCCAATTCCATAAAATAAAACTATTATTAATTTTTACTAGCTGTTACACTTTACTTTCAATCAATATTATTGTTGACAGCGATGTATGTACGTGACTTATTATTAAAAAAGGCAAGTGATTTCCTGACACTGCAAGCAAAAAAACAAACAAACAAACAAACAAACAAACAAAAAAACTTTAACCCTGTTAAACCTGAATCACAAGGATGACTTCAACTCACTTCCAGAATGCATTCAACAGCAGCACGAAATAATCTGTAAAAAACATTTGTGATTTTGTTTTTTATTTGCAGTTTCATGTTTAAATTTGAATGCAAATGGTCTTATGCCAAGTGATTTGCTTTTATTTGTTTTATTTTTTTAATGTTTTACCTTAAAATACTGTATTGTAACTCAAGTACAAAAGTAAAGATACATGAAATCTCTTAAATAATTAAAGAACCTCTGACATGCAGTATTAGTATATGTCTTGAGCATGAACCAGAAGTGTGTCCTGCAGACCTCTTTGACTCCCTTTGCAGAGTCTTTTACTGCAGTGGGGCCTGGTTTAGCACTGTCCCGTCTTCCTGTCTGTCAGACTAAATGTATGCGAGCTCTCTGTACAGTTTATACAGGTAGCTCTCACATTTCTGGTTGCATAGGGCAGATAACGTTTCTGGAGGTCACTCACAGGACAAGTGGTATCAGAGCCCTGCATTCTTCTCACTGTATGGGCTTTTTATGTACGTGAATATTTTTGGCTCACTGCCCCTGTGCTCTCACTTTTCCTCTCCAGGGTTTTGTCTTTTGTTTTCTATAATCCTTTGTTTGTTTGGTAGAAAGTACGGACATTATACCTACAAGGACACAACAACGAGAAAAAAGAAGAAATGCTCTATTACGCAACAGTGAAACATTCTTTGTTTTTTGTCTATTAACCGCTCTTGTCCTGCGTTTGTACAAAATCCTCAAAAAATAAACACCAACAGATCGCCGTCCAGCTTTGTTGAGGTAAAAGGCTTATAAAATCAGCTATAATCTGTTTTTCAGTTATTCTTTTTACCTGTTGGTGTTGAATAAAGATTAGCACAAGAGAAATTCCCACAGGAATAGTATTTTCCCAGAGGGCAAATGGTGTGTTTAGGTTTCTACAAAGACTTGATGAACTGGTAGGACTGTTGATCCTCAGTTTCCTCCTTTAAATGTTTACTCTGATTGATAAAGAAGAACTAGTGACATGACTTAAATGACTTAAATTGCATAGGTGTGTTCAAAGTCAACATGACAGGTTTCATGTTTTTCTAGTTATGACTTAGTTTGGTGGATAGCAGCCCCTATAGTAAATATTTATCATAGTTTAACAGCCCTGAAGTTGCAGTTTGAGAAGAAATATTTAAAATAAAAGTAAAAGTTCTAAAACCAATAAAAATACATGGACAATACACAGCAACTGACAAAAATAAAGGTGTTATCGCGTAGTATTTATTGTCAATTCCTAACTATTGTGTGATTGTATGAATTTTGGCCATTGTTTGCAGTATGGTTGCTAGGTAACAGTTGTGAAGTGTCGAATTTTCTGCTTATGTTCAACCAAAGTAACATTATAAACTTTACAAAAACTGTCAGACTGAGGACAAAACGACAAAATAGTTTGTAGAATCATATTTACTATTTTTTTGTGAAATGTGTAACCTGTCATTAGACAAAAAAAAAAGAGTGAGTAAGGTCTATGAAATGTTGGTTATTCAAATTTTGAATCGATATTGCATTATTGGGTCTGTCTTTCTCCCTAAAACAGGACATATCCACCAGTCTGGGGTTTGGGTTCCTTTGGCCATCAACCACTGCATTTTAGCTCCGTGAAAACAATTCTTCAGTTAGATTCAGAGATTTATTACCCATTCACAGAGACATTGCGGTGAGCGTGGAGGTGTTGCCTGTTGTTATGTGTCACCTGTGCATGAGCTCAGGTGTCTCTGGAATTGGGGAGCGGACGAGCCGTGTCCCAAGAGAGTGTTTCTCAGACAACTGCACAAACAAAGACATGCACAGCACTGTTATTGTGTGTAATATTAACCACACATGACACCAGGAATATAATGTATATAACTCAGTTTTCATAACAACAATTACATTTTGTGTAGACATTTTTATATGGAATGTACATTCTAAAAAGTAATAAAAATGGTGAGTTAAATTAACACACTGATTTGAAGCATTTTCAAGATTGGCCTGTCCTTTATGTTAGCACGTCCTTCTGTGACTGAAGAGTGCATCCCAGTAACCTATGTGCCACCATGATGGCAGTAATCATGTGTAATTACAGAATCTTGAGGCTGGAGGGCCACAGTTGCACAGTGACTGTCACCAATGCATTACAACCAGTAGAATCCAAGGCATTTCCTGTATGCCTGACAAGAAGTGCAAATCATAACTGCTTTGTCGGTTCATTCCAAAGCCTCTATGATTCATGAATAAAAAATGAAAAATGATTGGAAGCAAGTGGTGGTGAGGAAGGCATGTGTATTGTCAGATAAGGTAAGAAAGTACAAATAGTACTGGAATGAGACCGGGTGAGCTGCTACGTGAGAACAGCACTGACACATTTACCACAAAGAATGACTTCATCAAAGACAACATCCAGCATGTATTAAACGGCAGCACGAAAGAAGGTTCTGTAAAAAACACTTGTGATTTGTTTTTTTATTTGTATTTTTCCTACTTTTCTGGAGTTCTATGCAAAATGTGATTTGCATTTGTTTGGTTGTTTAGTTTACTTTAAAATATACACTGTGGCAGATTGTCAGTGGTGAGTGACGCAAAATTGTACTCAAGCAAACAGTTACATGAGTAAAATGTCACTCCATTACAATTAAAATTATGAATGTAAGAATTGTAAGTGAATGTGCAAAAAGTACTACAACACACTTCGTTCTTTTGTCCTCAATTGAGCCCAATTTAGACCTGATGTGGGCTTGGTTTGATCCTGTTCTAGTCCTTGTTTAGTTCTGATCTAGTCCAGGTTTTAGCTTTAGTCCTGGTTTAGTCCAGATTTTGATGTGGTAAATGTACAAGTGTGAACTCAACCTTTTAGCTGTTTACACAATTTTAGTAGCATTGTAGATCAGTCTTGTATTGTAAAAAAAACTTGATTAGTTAAGCATATTAAGATGAAAGTTGTTTTAAACCACAATCTGTGGTGGCTTGTCTTTGCACCATTTTGAAACTCAGACACACCCTCTGTCCGTTTGGTTTGAGCTCTCTGCAGCAAGGAAGCAGAGACAGAAGTGAGATGATTGGTGCACGCAGTATCCCCAATGCTTTTAAATGTGGCTAATTACAATTACATGGTTAGAATTAATGACATGTTTCTTTTCTGTTTTCCAAAATTAAAGTTACCCCTCAAAAACTCTACTTCATTTCAGTGATGTGAGTAGGCCTAGTTACTTGTTACTTGCCACCTCTGCTGATTGGTTAGTAGTCTGCCTCACAAAGTCAGTTCATATGTGACAGATAGGACTTTTTCTCCCCCATCAAACGTGCACAACAAACTCCAGCTATGAATTCCTGGGTCCTAACAATGGATCTCGCTCAAGACCTAGAGATGAGCCGGTGTGTTACTTTTTGGTGAGTAGAAGAGCTTCACACAGAGCAGTGCCTCCATTTAGCTTTATCCCCCAAGGAATGTTGAGGCATAAATACTGCTAAAACAATACCTTGAAAAAGCAGCTTTCTCACAGAAAGCGGGGTCGCCTCTCCACAGATCTGACCTGTAACTGATCTGCTTGTAATAGATAATTTAATGCCAAGCAATGCCATCAAAATGGAGATAAGCAAGTAGCAAACCTTCTGCTTGAAAAGTTATGAAGTGCATTGTTTTTATTTCCTCAATTCAGTGATGTGTTAGCAAGATGAAGAGCACAATGACAGAGAGAGCAGATAAGTGCGATGCTTTTGCTGGTAGGGGAAAACCATGACAGCTTTACGCACGCACAAGTTTACCATTTCCCCATTGCTTTTTGCTGCATGTCTTTTTTAATGCAAGCCTAAGCAGTAGTCTGGTAAAGGTATGAGTCAGTGCTAATCATCCATCTGTGACAGATCACATTGTGTTTCCCAATCTCTCTGTCCATCCTGAAACATGACCGTCCCCAAACCATTTTGTTCACAGCCGTCTCCGTTTCACAAGTGGCACAAGTACAGAACGATTTCTCATGGAGAGTCCAGTCATGCTCCAATTACACAAATGATGGATAGGCCACAAATAACGCGGTACCATTTGTATTCAGCCGAGCGTTCCTTTGGATGTGTTTAGTAGACCAGTAACTCAGTCTTTGCACAAGCGGCTGCGGTTTGGGGAAGAGGATGTGTGCAACAAAGTCAAACACAAAGAAAACATACAGTCGAGTTTCAACATAGCAACGAGAAGTAACATCAAGGCAACCAGTCGTGACCCGTGACTCCCATAGGGAAAAGTCACGCGTAAATCAAGCATTTGCAACGCTTTCACTGCTAAATACTGTAGATTCATCAGCAACCTCAATCAAACTTTGAAAATCAGCAAAAGCAGAGAAAATGTATTGTTTGTAAACTGTCAAACCATGTCAAACCATGTTGGCTTTTATATGTTGTTCATGAATGGGCCGCACGATATTTGTTGTAGAATAGAGTTGCCTGAAAAAATACAATCTTAAATAAAGCCTGAAAGCTGAGCAGTGCTAATGATTGACAGTTTAGTGTGCTTTGGGAACATACTTTCTTCACAAGTTTGGCTCTATTGACTTTGGGTAATAATCTGCTCAAACCAACGCATACCATGTCCACTTGAACTCCACAAACTGATGCAATGCACTGACCTTCACTATTCTCAGAAAGTAATAGATCAACCACCTAATCCTAAATACATTTTAACTTCTCTTTGTTAAAGTATACCCCCTTAATGACATTTTTAGCCAGTGAAAGCCTAGATCCCGGTGGCAATTCAATACCTTCCACAATTACAGCCTACTTTCCTTTCGGATTTTACTTCCTGAGAGTAGACACTGCTAATAAATTGGCTCCTGTAAAGGATGGGATAAGATCTTGCGAGATGAAACTGCCAAAAGGTTGTGCACATGCACGGAAAATTATCTTGTGAGATGTTTTCCCCCATGTGTTTATATTTGGACAAAAAAAGAATTACTTTGCAGAGTTACTTCCCATGGGAAGTTGTAGTTCCAAAGAGCTTTGCCACAATAACAACAATAATGTAAGTCAGTGCATGTCAAAATTTCATCTTGTCTGGCTCATGTGGACATAATCTTGTGTCATGTCTCGTACTGTATTGTTGACATTGTGTCTCATCTCATTCCAGCTCCTTTCATGCATGACTGGCTAATTGATTTGAAATTGTTTTTACATAGTGTACTTTTCACATTTTTAACTCAATTGATGTGACTCCAAGAATAAAATTGTGAGATGTTCAATATAAAAATGTCCAAAACCAATGAAATGGCAAAACTCCGCCAAACTTCACTTCCTCATGATTTATCCTCTTCCACTTACAAACAATACAGTGATGTATTGATGAGCCGACAGCCTTCTGATCTTTCTGCTCCAATCCAAATGGACCATAAGCCGGGCTCTGCCAGAGAAGCGGGCTAACACTCGGGACCCAATGTCACACGACACAAGGACATCGCTGCCAGGATCTATCGCCACAAAGAGGCTATTGTAGCTCAAAGACAAATCACAAAATGCTTCAATGATGGAATGGACCGCATTCTACAAAAGACTGAAAATGCAGTTTGTTTTGGAAAGAAACAGCCCTGAGGTAGAAGTTTTGGAGTCTTCATGTGGAAACAGAATATGTGATCAAGCTTCAAGTCGGGGGTAGAGTAATAAAAGAAAGACACATTTACTTTTACATTTACTATTATGCAAGATAAAAAATATGCATTTAATTTGGTATTTTAACAGAGTATAAAGTGTATAATGTAGCAGTGCTTTGACACATTCAGCAGTGCTCAGTACAACTGAATCCTTTTTAAGTGTCACTTACCTTTTTTTAAATTCTAAGATCTCTGCATTTTTCTGTTTTGTATTTCTTATTAAACCCAACATAACGAGAAACAGTTCAATCAACATGCAAAACAAACAAGACTCATCCTATGAGAGCCTCCTTTGCAGAACCGGGACATGTTTTTCTTGTTAAGAGATGTATCATAAATGTTTATGTGAATCTCTGATCTCTGTGACTCTGAAGAACAATGAGTGGGTGCCTGGAGATGTCGTAGGAATTTCCTGAACCTTGGGGGCAATTTATAGCAGTTTGTTGTGGTTAAGACTTGCTTTGTGTTTGAAGAGACGGGTTTTGGTACAGTTTTCACTTTCTTAATGTATTTTCTGACCAAAAAAAACAACAAAAAAATTAAATAAAAAGAATTTTGGACCTGGAATCTTAAATAACTATGTTCTGCACATGTTTCGCAAAGTTTAGTTTTAGACACTGAAGATTATTTTCATTTCATGGCTGAGATTTTCTCAGGAAATGACTATGTCTGATGTCACTTAAGACAATTAAACCACCACCATTTCAGTGCTGTTTCAGTGCTGATGTAGGAGTTTCAAGTCAAGTTCCGCTATTCTTGAGTGTGTTAAGTCTTTTTAAATCTAAGTTAGTGTCAAAATACAGAAGATTACAAAAATAAAGGAAACAATTTACCTTAAAAAAGCTTTTAAACACTTAAACACTTAACCACATTATAAATTTGACACTTTTTGCCTCACTTCCCTTTTTGCTTCATCAGTTTGTATTTCTCCAAAACAAAGAGGAAGCAAGAAATGTGACACCTAAGATGCATTCAAGGTGATCTTTATGAATCATTATTAAAATTTCAAGCAAGCTTCCTCTTTTAACTTCAGCCTGTTAGTAGAAGTGGGTGCACGGTGGCAGAGCGGCTAGAGCTTCTGCCTCTCAATAAGGAGATCGTGGGTTCGAATCCCGCACCACCCCAACATCGTGGTTTCGAATTCTGAACCACCCCAACATCACACGATCTCTCTGGGTGGAGTCTGCATGTCCTCCCCGTGTTACCGTGGGTTCTCTCCGGGTTCTCCGGCTTCCTCCCACCGTCCAAAGACATGACTGTGTAGGTTAATTGACAACTCTAAATTGTCCCTAGTGTATGAATGTGAGAGTGAATGGTTGTCTGTCCTTGTCTCTGTCTCTCTGTGTCAGCCCTGCGACGAGTTGGCCACTGTCCAGGGTGTACCCCGCCTAAGGCCCAAAGTCACTGGGATAGGCTCCAGTCACCCGCGACCCCTAACGGGAATAAGCGGTAGAAAATGAATGAATGAATGTTAGTAGAAGTCGGTTGAACTCATCTGAGTTTATAAAACTAAGCAACTAAGTAACTTTTGCTCAAACTAAACCTGAACTTCCCCTCCCCTTGCACTTCGGGTTTAGTTTCTTTCCAAAAGCTGTATTAATGTATGTTATACTCCTTTACACAGGGGTTGAAAGCAAATCTATTGCATGAAATAATCAATATGCAAATACTGTATTTGCACAATTCATAAATAAAGTGATGAAGGAAAGTAACTAAGGAGATATGCATTAAAATCACAATACAAACAGGTGAAAACATAAATATCATTCAACTTATTTTATAAGAGAAGAGTGCAGATATAATCCTTTCAGTCATGTGCACAGCCAAACAGAACAGAAATGTATTGCATAGATTTCAACATTATCAGAGTGGACGACTGTCTCACATCATCAGGAAGACTGTTCCAGATTTTAGCTGCATAAAACTGAAACATTGATTCCCTGTGTTTAGTCCTGAGTCCTGACTCTGGTAGCAGAGCAACATGCAACATGATGGTGTTACTGTTTAAATTTGGTTGCATTTTCTATCCAAGTTAATTAGATATCCGATTGGTCTTTATCAAACCCCACATGCAAGACAATTTAATTCTACTGGGTCAATGTTGTTAAAATCAGGTTCATGTCAGTTTTTAAGTCTACACAAATTGATTTGTTCAGTGACTGGCTGCCTTTCCGTCACACTAAATTGGCTGGCACTCCTTTCCCGGAGCCTTGTGTTGGCCACATATTAATTAAAGATGATGCACAGGCAGCTGGGTGGCAGCAGCTCTGAGTGCGGGTGTACTTGGAGGCAGGAGATACCCTTGGGTGATTACAAACACAGAGAACAAGGCCTGAATGACCACCTGAGACTCCAGCTGAAGGACACCTGAGCCCTGGCTGCCAGTTGGTCCTTTCACACCCGGGCCTCCTTCGACATCCGATCCCCTCCAGTTAGTGTCATGGACTGGAACGGGTCCTGCTCCAGCCATTACTGATCTGTGATTGGTGGGACTGAAAAGATTTACTCTTAACCCCCAACAGGACGATTGCCCATTATATACTGCATGTAGAATAATAACTGACAGTAATAAGGGCGTGGTCTGTGAGGTGATTAGTGCTCTGCAAAGTAATGATTAGAACAATAGGGTATTGAGAATCTAATGTAATTAACAGTAGATCTGTCTTTCTTGATCATACTTAAAAGGGAAGAGCCAGATTACTCAGTTAAACAACTGTGTAACATTTAACAAGAATATACAATATGCAGTGCAAAAATAATGTATTATTGTATAATTTGTAATAATGTATAATGTATTTAACGCCCCACTGCACAAAGGTTCAACCAAATATATAGATTTAAATAAAATATATAAATATTTAAATTTCAATACACATGTTTTTATTGCCCTGAAAAGCCTTCAACAACATGCATCCTACTGTGAGTGTTCTTGCCTCGCCATAGATCTGACCTGTAACTTGGCCTGAAGGAGGGGCCACCATACTTGTCTCAATGGACATTTACTTTGCCTGCAAATTTCCACAGAATGGCATAAAACGTGTCATGTTCTGTTTGCTTTAACCTGAAATCTATACACTGTGTTTCTGCTTTGACAAAGTGTGAGTTAGCTATTTAAATACTATTACAATGGGTCTCCAAAGTCTTTTTAGACCCATTGAATGTGCTTTAATTTGACTTTAAAAGCCTATAATAAACCATTGTGCTTCCTTCATTGACTGCTCCACACCTTAACCAAACAGTTTCCACAAAAAGTTGTCTTTTACAGTCATGTTGATGTTGACATATAATCAGTCGTGTTTTTTTTTGCCTGGAATATCATATTAAAGTAAGGGTTAAGATTGGTAATGGATGATCACAGGGCAGTAGTAGTAGGAATTGTTACCATACTGCAAGCTAAGGCTCCAGTTAACGGCACAACAGACACCTTCATCCAGGCGTGGGTCATTAACTGTGGCCTAGAGACTGGCCCCCTGCTGTTGGTTGGCCCCACACCCATCACCCCGGAGCACCACATCATCTACTGCACTGTCCCATCTATCGTCCCATCTACCATCTGCCTGTGAGAGGGCATCCTTTGAATTTTAGTTTCAGTGATGAAAAATGACTGCTGCCATAGACATAGACATAGAAAATGAATTCAAAACAAAATATCATATATTTTGAAAGGTCAAAAGGAAACTGGAACCCATTGATATCTTGTATGGACAGCTTTTATTTATGGCGATGATAATAATACAGTCCAGGCTCAAAGAGTTTATTTGCAAAAACAGATATCTCAAAATATCTCTTTTGAAAATTTGTTTTGAAATGTTTTTTTTTCTTTTTAATAGCATCTGTTAGGCGTAGTTACAGAAATTTGCGCATGAACAGGATGGGATATTATTTTTTTTGCACTATGATAGAGCTGGCCTTTGAAAATACTGCAAGACAAAGAGTAATCCTTCGCCCTTTGTTCAAATTAGCAAATGAACTCGTCTCTCCTTGTGAATGTAACTAAGTGTTTTAAAATGTGACGTGGCATCCAGGATTTAAAAACAGTTTGGGTGTGGTAGTTTCAGAGTATACCTTCCAGAGACACCAGCAAATCCTATTTAACTGATATTGACACTGTGTAGGCTTACAGACAAGACCAAAACTACTTACACAGTCAGGTGTAGGTTTTGGTTTAACTGACTCTACTTACACCAAGTCATATAAAGATCCTTTAAAGGACAAATATTCTTCTGCAGTGACTTTTTTGAGCTTTTAACCATGTTCTAACAATGTTCCGTCATCAAAAATACACCTGAAGTAGCATTCAGCTGCATTCATGCTGTTTTGAGGAATGTTCATAAGAAAATCCACCATACGCTGAGCGTCAGAAACACTCCCAGTGGAACTTCCTTGTTTCTGGGATGTATTTCCAGATCTTCTACTTATCCGAGAGTCTTTTGCTGTTTTAAGACCTTAAATCATCGCCAGACTCGTTCTGAGCATTTCTTCCATCTAAACATGATTACTGCTACTGCTGTCTTGATAATTGCATTGCAGTAGCATTTTTTTTTAAGAGCTAATATAGCTAAGCTAGCTTGGCAATGTCTACTGGACTGGATACACTAAGTAAGTGTCATTCCAGATGGATGAAAAAAGCTTTAATTATTCCATAATAAGCTTTTTTGAAAATGTGTTTTGCTTCAATCACACATTTTCGAGTGTGACTGAAAGTTTATACTATCGCCTAACCCAGTGTTTTTCAACCTTTTTGCGGCACACTTTTCAAGTTTAAATGATACCACGGCACACCACTTACCACTAAAACGTGACCAAATCAGACCATTTGGTTCAAAAATATGCTAAATAATGTCACTGTCACTGTCTGGTTCTTTAAATTTGGCAATAGTGATTGGTTTTGCGTTCTTTTTCGGTTCAGAAGTTGCTCAGGACACTCCAAAATGGTCAATTAATTAATTACATCTGCATTTGTGAATCTGTTAACGCAAAACTGGACACTTTTTCAGGCACACCTATCAAAACCTCAAAGCACACAACCCTTTTCAGAGCTGAAAATGCTCCACTATGTGACAGCATTGTTATCCCAAAGTTTTAATTTGTGTTAAGATAATTTCTTCACTATGACTCACCATTTTAAAATTCTACTTTCAATCACTAAATGCATTGAAAGGTAACTTGAAAACAAGCAGGTAGCTTTGCCTAAGAAGATTCCAGGCAATGCAACATCTCCACGAAGGCCCTCCAGCAGAAAAGTTACATAGTGCACACTTGAAAGACATGACCTACAACTTTAAGACTAATTTGAGCAGTTTCATCCCTCAAGGCCTCACGTCCTCCTGCCCTTGTAGCGACTGCAGCTTTTGTCTCTAAGGTCAGAATGGAATGAGAACTATTAGGTACCTTCATTTACAAGACTGTTCTTGGTATTACTCCCACTTACCTGTCATCCTCTGTCCGTCTCACAACACACAGCAGCAGGGTCGAGCTCAGTTATCTAGTAAGTTCATCACCCCAGAATGATTAGTGTTTGGACACAACTCCTTCCACTTTGCAGCAGCTGATGATTGCATTATTACAATACCAGTACATTACCGTGTCCATGTTCAGAAACAAACTTCAGAAAGTTGTGATGGACTCCTGGTCCTGTACTCACATGCTCACATTCATACTTTCACTACTGCCCATTGTCCTTTTTGTGCTTTGTTTTGTCTGTGTTTTAGTTTTTGGGTTTCTTGGTCTGGTCATTTCCAAATGAGAATTGGTTATTTTCGAACATTTGACCTGATTAAGCAACAGTGTAACTTTCTGGAAGTGGCACGTCATCTGCATGACTCCATGGAAATAGAAAGTTAAAACTGAACATTTTTCATGTAAAAAAAAAATAGATAAGTGGCATGCTACACTGTGGGTTATTATAGCCAAAGGAACATTTCCATGGAAAGAAGCTGGAGGAGGCTCCAAGAGCCTTGCGGCTTTGAGGAGCTGAATAATAAGGACACGAGTTTTTATTTTTTTCAGTGCAATAAAAACGAAACAAACAAACAAACACACACACAAAAAAACACGTTTTGCTGCTGTCGTTTAATTTTTTTCGGATCAAAAGTTACTACTGTGGATTTTTTAAGTCAACCTGTTGCTCCCATCCTTTCATTTTTTAATAAATTGTGAAAACATCTAAACGTACAATTCAGAAATTATAATGAAACTGATTCTCGTAACTATAGGCACATTTATTCATGTGTTCATAACAGCACCAACACCTGCTCCCGCTTCCACATGCTGTGATGTCATGTGTGAAACCGCCACCGTCTGTTGGCCCCGCCCCTCCGCTGGGACCAAAGCGCGTCACGTCACGTCACGTCACGTCGGCGGCGGCGCAGGTCTGTGCCATAGATATATGTGCGCACTGATCTCTGAAGGAGCAGCCCCGCTCTTCAAAAACACACACTCTAGCCTACGTTAAACTGACGAGGGGACGCGTGGATTTACGAAACTACTTCATCGATTATGGAATGAGTTAGCTGCTGAGAGGAGCGACACAGGATTTCAGTAAGTTGATCTTTGACTTTGTACACAGTCTCGCTTTTAGGCAACAGTTCCTCAGCAAGAGGTGCTGAGAAGTTAATTCACTCCCATGTTTTAGTTGTGTTAAGTTGACATCGGAAACACCTGGTCAGTTGCTTTTTCTTGGCAGAAAACAACTTTGTCATGCAAACTTGGCTCGAAACCCGTACAAATATGCAGAAAGACAATTGATGAAGTGATGTTAAACTGTTAACCGCCAACAAACAGCAGTGCGTCAAGTTTACTTTGACCTGTCCTCAACCCAGATCACTGTAGACAATGCTACCACCAGAAAGCTATGAGCTGCTCTAGGTAAAATGTTTCACATCACATGAGTTACATTTTCCACTGTTGCTCTGCAGACGAGCGTAGACTGAGCTGCTATGTTTAGACGGAGAAATATCCAAGCCACTTTTTCCCTCAACAAAGGCAGGGTGGACCTTGTGAGTAATGTAACAGATCTTTTAAGGGCGAGATTTTCCAGTTCTTTAAAGTCTGTCCATCAGCCATCAACCTTCAGTAGACAAATGGAAGGCTAGACAATTTAGGGCTGAACGATTTTGACGAAATATCTAGTTGCGATGTTTCTGATAAAAACATTTTGATTGCAATTCGATTTTCGATGTATGTTTTCATTGTTGGATTCTGTTCAAAATGCGCATATAAACATGCCCAGGTGTACTGGAGAATGAACTGCTAAACTAAGGCCTACAAGAATCCCATGCATTTCCGAACGAGTTTGTAGAGGTTTAAACTACAAGGTGAGCAATCTTTATACAAGCAGGGTATTTTGTTGTCATAGCAAAGGATTTAAATACTTTTTTATATAAAGTTTTTTATGATTTGCATTCATATTGCAATTTTGATTCAATTGGGATATATCTCACAACTCTAAACAACCAGTCAAGAAGCCGCTGTGAAGTGTTTTTAATCTTACTTTTTAAAATTTAACAAACCTATTCTTCATGAATTCTCTTCTTTTAGGGCTTGTTGTTTCTTGTTGCAAAAGGTCCTGGAGTCTTGAAGGTTGCAGATTGTTGTGTCAACTTCCTGCCCTGTATGGTGATGCAAACCGCTTGTGATCGGTATCTGTTCAACAACAGTAATTCCATTTTGCTTGTTACATTTGGAGATAGTTTGAGGATTTTGCCTAACACGTACATTGTAGGACAAGAGTAAAGCTTTGTGAACTAAGTTACTTTAATATTACTACTAGTATTTTTCTCAAGGCAATATCTTCTTTCACTACTTTGTTGTTCTGCTTATAGGTTAAAATTGAAATGTAACCAATAACAATGGAAAACAACCTTGTCTTGCAGATTGTATAGGATATGGTTGGCATATTGTTTAATTTAATAATCATACTTTTTACGTTTTTATGTAAAAACTAAAAATGCTATTGTGACAAATGACCTTGTGAGAAACTATCCTAATACAGGTGTCAATAACCACCTCTTTTATTTTTTTACTTCCACATAACATTTATAGACCTCCACTGGTGATTGGAAACGATTAGTTTAATAGCACTCTGACTCAATGTAACAGTCTGTCTCTGCCTATGTAACTTCAGTAACATCAGTCTTTTTAGGTCAGCCTAAATGAGACTGTGAAACCGGGGGCTGCTGCTAATTTTGGACTCATCCCATTAGGTCTGTGTCAGTTTAACATGTGAGCCATTAAGTTTAAATTGGCCAACATTCATATTAACCTCTTCATTATGGGCCTATGCGTTTAAATAGCCTGAATTTGGGGAAGGAGTAAGTTGGTCTGAATGAATGCCTTCACCTGGACGTTTACCTGATCTCCTTATCACATAACTGGAGGTGAGTTTTAGCAAACTAATCTGCAAACACAGAAGGCTCCCTGTGTGCAGTACTTACAATCTGAAGTGGGAGTAGCCAGTTAAGTTTAAGAATGTAACCATACTAGGGCATATCACAATATTTTTGTTACTTCACAAATAATCTTACTCAAGTAGAAGGACAAAGTTTGGGGAGACTACACCTCAACTAAGATAAGAATGTCTTTAATATTCAAGTTAGTGTTTATAGTGCAAATAAAAGAAATTCAAAATTCAAATTACAGGGGAAGACTAACCAAAACTTTTACTCAAGAAAGTGTTAATGAAGCACTACACCTCTGCAGTAGTTTGGGGCTAAAACAGATGTGGCAGTTATTACTCAGAAAATAAGTGCATTTTATAGTTTTGTTGAAGACACAATCACAAACTTGTGTTGATTGGTATAAAACATGATACTACCAGAGTTAAATGAGTTCCTCTGTTCCTTTCCCTTTTCCTGTCTTTGTCACCATATTGGGAAGTAGGCCTACTCAGAATGTCAACGACAATAGTCCTGACATCCGCTAATGGATGATTTGCTGAGTTTGAGTGGAGCAAAGACATTACCGTGTGTTGGTGGAAGATTAGATTTCAGCACGTTTTACCCCCCACATTGTTGGGCATTTGGTTAGTTATTATGCTCAGGCCTTTTTTAGCATTGTACTTTTTTTTTTTTTACAAAGTTACAATATATACAAATATATATGTATACACACACACACACATTATGTACAAACTGTTACAATACCTCAAGTATTATATACTTCTTCCTATAAACATTTTTAGGATATTTTCTGAAAATCAGCTTACCTACTGTACTGCCACTAACACTTCTAATCCAAAACCACACAAACAGTTTCTCATTGTGTTTCTCATACATTGATGCCCCATTTTCAGAAAAGAAAAAAAAAAAGTTAACAACCCATTTTCGGTTAACCACAGAGCGCTAATGGAAGTGATGCTTTTATATCCGTTTAACATGGAAACACTGGCTGACAAACAGTCGAGCATCCGTGCGTAATAGAAAGATAGAATTAGTTGATTCTGAAATTTTTCTGAATCTGATATTGAATCTTCCGGTTTCCCATCAGGAAGTCGTTTAGTCAATTAATACGTCAGAAGTGTCAAGGAACATATTTATTAGTTAACTATTTACTTCAGTAGAATTAGAAGGATTTATAATATGCACAACAGAAGAACTTAGAGGACATGGAGTGAGGTTTTTAGTGTTTTAAGAGTGAATCCAGTTTTTAATATATTGAGACATGGTTTACTTCTCTGTGTGCTTGTTTGTTTGTTGTTGTTTTGTTTTGATGTTTGGACCATATGCAAGGTCATGGAGATACTGAATATATTTGAGAGCTTGTGCAACACCCCCTTTAGTCGACTAATCGATACATTGAACATGTCTTTAGTCGATCGAGAATTTCTTTGGTCAGCTACAGCCCAATTGTATATTATTGGGCAAGTATCCACAGTAAGACATGAGCGTTACACAAAGACACACCGAGACGACATTGACACATGACCGAGAAACACCAGGCACGAGCTGCATTTGTGAGGTGAACTTCAGGTTACATTATCAGTCTGCAACAGGATCAATGAGCCGTAGCTACAGCCCAGAACAATGTATTATTGACTGCTGCCCTCGATGGGACTTGTCTTTAGTTATGACTGTAATAATATGTGTTAATTTTGTCTTTTGTGTGCATGTTGGAATGTATGCTGCCCTTTTCTTGTTATTGTTGATGTATTTTCATAATAGCTGCTGTGTAAAAAGTAGTAGATTTCCATATATTTCCATTTAACAACCAGTACATTTACATGCTTGGCTAACATTGAGTGGCATAATCTGTTTGAAGGGCTTGGCAATATGTAAAACAACAATTAATAGAAAAAACAAAAACAATGACACTGATTAACAATGTGTCCTACTTAACTCGTAGTCAAAGTAGTTGCAGTCAAATGTATTCCTCCATTGTACACCAAACAACACGCTTTTACTGACAGAACATTGGCTGTAAACCTGGGACCCAAGCTGATCACTGACGTTATGAAATGTTGATTTGATTAAAATTAGATTCATTGTACAGCGCTGTCTGCAGCTTCCGAATTTCATTTCCACCTGTGTCGTTTTCTCAGTTGGAGTCAGTTATAAACCAATAGACAAATAATTAATTTTGGTTGATATGGAACACTGCATTTTTATGGCTGCTGCTGGAGAGGCCAAAAGGTTATTTAGAATGTGCATGTTGTAGCTTTTGGGTTACTATAAGATATATAAACATTGTTACATGTGACATCACAGATTATTATTGTTATCACATAAATTACATACATACTGTTATGTTAAATTACCATTCCAAGTTTTATATATACATTTTTTATTTTTAATACATTCATTATCATTGTTTTGATTGTCTCCTTGTTTTAGTTGGATGTTGCCTCGGCTGTATCCAAGCAGCGAGAGGTGTGGCCTGTCTCAAACCTCTGGGATGGCCTTATATAAACGCCTCTAATACCCCCAGCACATGGTTACATTAGATATACATTTCATTGCTCACCATGGGCTCACACAGTTGAGTCATGTGTCTGGATTAACTGTGACATGTTTGTGCAGTGCATTAAGCATGTGTGTTTTAGCCAACAATTCACTACAATTTACAGAGAAAGAGTTGAGTCCAGAGAGCTGACCTTTAGCTTGTGGAGCTGGAGTGACAAGTATTTGTGATAATGAGAAATTCCTGTCTATTTTAAGTCTGTCCAGGGGGAATTATTATGGGCTTTGTCCCACCACCATCTTATATGGCAATGTATCATTGTGGGAGTCTGTTGTGGGGGTAATTTTTAAGTATATGAGAAACAAACTTGACTGGTTTGTCTCAACAAATTGACACGCCCTGGTTCCGCTTCGGGCCACCACAAGAGTTCCATTTCCCATTGAAGAGATGAGTGTGTAGACTCTAGAAGCAGAGTATGTCATATTCGTGCTAGTATTAACAACCTTATGTTAAGATTAATGGTCACCAAGCAGCACTGGCTGTGCCACCAAGCCACACAAAAGCCATGCACATTCTTGCTTGCTCCATTGTATTTCTGTTACATTTTGTTTGCTTATGTTAGTGCACACAGATATCCTGGCCTTCTCTGTGCTTGAGAAGCACAGCAAATAAACACAGTGAGCAAATACTGTTTAAAGGTCTATTGTTTAAGACCAGGATTCACACAAGGGATTAAACAGCTAACCTAATTTTAAACAAGCATTAACAATAGTACATGATCCTATTTGAGAGCAGGGGAAGGCAAACTAAAGTTCAGTACATTATATGGAGTGGCTTGAGATGGTGACTGTAGACAGAGCATGTCACCTCAGGCTATTTATGGGAACCCTCTATCTGCACTATGCTGCTAATAGAGCAACATTTACACAATCATCCCAGGTCAGTTCAGCTGTATTGTGTTTGAAAATGTCTAGAAAAGCCAGCAGGGGAAATTGCATCAAATCAAGACTTACTTTATTGCTTTAAACCATATCACACTCTGTAACTTTGTGCCTTAAAGCGCTGCAGTGTGTCTTTGTACTGCAGACGGTTGTGTCAGCCTATCAGTCCGTCTCACACACAGCAGCCCTGTTCCCGTCTGTGGACACATAGACACACTTGATTATGTAATTATTATACATTGCTATATGTTGCACCTTACAGCCAAAGCAAGTTCCTAGTTTGTGAATTAATAGCAATAAAAAATATTCTGATTCTGATCAACTTTGTATGAGTTGGTCCACAACACAAATGACAAATATATCCGTCCTGTATTATAACTATAAGTGATACACATGATATTAAAAATTTAAAACAACATTCACAATATTATCACCCACCTGAAAGGATTCTGTTTTTGTTGGATAATTTGTTAACACTGTGGGTAATATGTCATCTGTTTACCTCTAATGGACTAATGATTAACTTTACTGAGGCCTTAAGGACGTCTTCACCTCAGCATCAACAGAACCTGCAGCCAGCTGCTCTCTTCTAATGTTTATCTATTTACATAGTTGAAGACATCTGGAGAACAAAGGTGAATGAGTTATTTGTTGGGCAACTATTTGTTTATAAAATATTTTCAACAGTGACTCTGTAAGGCTGAGTGTGGCCTGCTCTGTGTCCTAAAGTTTTCCCTGCTTGGTTTTATGTTTGCAGTTTGTCCTGGCCACAATGCATCTGTTCAGTTTGTATACATCTGGGAGGGTCTCTTAATGTTAAATTCTGTGTTAGTCTCTGTAGCATGTTTATTGTTTTCCCATAAATAATGAGTAAAGATGTATTAAGTGCTTAATGTTTGGCCATCTTGGAAAGGTGGGTGTGGCTTGTGAGAAGATGTAGAAAGCTGGGAGGAACCTAGACAGAGCTCTATTGATTTGCATTTAGTAAAGTGTGATCCACTCCTGCAAGGGCAAAGAGTCGCTTGCTGCTGTGTTTGGGAACTTTCTGGTGGAGGGACCTGTAACGTCCAGGTAACAGTAACACCATTTTGACTGAAAGCAGTACTTGACTTTTGAAGTTTAGCGCGGTTCTTGGCAGGCTTTGTCTCGCCTCATAAGTGTGTAGGAGAGATAAGATGCCCCAGATGACAAGCAGCGGCATGTCTGCTCTGAAAAGAGTTAGCATAAGTGCATGAGAATGTTTTTGTTGTGTTGGTGGTTGTTGATGTAACTGTTTTCTGGATTTTACAATACCATACATGTCAGTCAGTGTTAGTGATGATGAGATAAGATAAACGAGTAACCTCTGTCTTTAAAGAGACATAAGCACCATTTTAAGTAAAACAAATGGTTTGCTGCAGTCATCTGGACTGATTAAAAAATTTAAAAAAATTGGCCCATAGTTTTTGACAGGACACTGTGTGAAATAGGGATGTGAGCAGGGAGGACATTTAGGATATTGTCTTAGCCGGAAAATCAATCTCCTGACGCTGAGGCCGCTGCACACAGAGCCTGGCAAGTGCCACCACCATTTCCTTGGGAGAAAGAGAGCTCCTTTCCATTCCAATATGTTTTCACAGTCTCCTTAAACCAAAACCAAGGGCTTAGCTAAAAGAAGCCTGTTATGCTAATGGCCCTCAGATGACTTGACAACTCTGATACTTCCTCCATTAATGATCCAATACTTTATACACTAAACCAATAATAGTTTCAGATGTAGCTCCTTCCCTCAGAGGTGAATATGATTCAGCTATTTTACCAATCAACGTAACTTCCGAAGTGGTATTTCTGGATGAGAAATCGTTCTGATTACTTCTTTATGAAATAATTTAATGGTCTTAATTGTCGGGGTGATTTCACAGACAAGCATTTGCAATATTGGCATCACTTTTAATACAAGGACTTCGGCTAGTTTTTGCAAAGCTGTTTACAGACTTTTTTCATGATTTTTTTCAGGTCAAGTCCTTTTCTCCCATGCTCCCATGTATTTTCCACCAGAGGTGGTGATCACTATGGGGTAAGAAAGAGGGCAAAGGAAAAGGAAACAAGCAGGACGTCCCCTCTTCTGCAGGTGAGGTCAACAAGCGTATACGCATGTTCTGAAGAGTTAAACAATACATCGACACATTTTAAGTGTTCTGTGTTAAATTGTCTTTCAAACCTAGGAATAAAACCATAACGTCTTTCATTACAATTGTAACCCCCACTCAGATGAGATGGTTTACTCAACATTTTTATTAGGTGCAAAGCTGTGGTCAAACATAAGCTGCCTTTGTGTCCTTTATCAGTTAAAGATGTAATCAGTGTGCTACTCAATTGTTTTCTATGCTGATCAACAGCAAACAGGACCATTGCCTTTCTGGCCCGTGGTTGCTTGGAGCTAAAGCTTTCCCTTTCCCTCCCGGGATGCTAAGCATAGCATAGGGATGAAAATTTTACACAACATTTCAGTCTCAATTTAATTTGCTATTTGATTATTTATTAATGCTTCATGGCCAATTTTTGTTTATTGATTTCATTTTTTACATCTAATTGCTATTTGCAGTGGCTCCTAAAGAGAAATAACACATCTCTGTAAGATATAAGTAGATATTTAAGTAGAGCTGGGCCATATCATATTGCAATATACATACATATATACATACAGGACAATATGAAATTTGGAATATTGTGATGTAATTGCGTGTGCACTGCTGCTGATTTTTGTTGTACGGGCAGCAGACAGAGATTATGACTTACTGCGAATACAAACGCCTAGCGACGCATTAACACTAAAAACTTGAATATTGAAAGAGATAAGACAGGAGGAGTTGAAGCAGAACTTATAGCTGTAACGTAAATAGACTGAAGTACAAATAATAACAAATATAAAAGTCACTGTTAAGTGTCCTTGAGCTATATCATAAATTATATTGTTATCGCAAATATTCTCTTTTAAATTGTGATAACAATTTTGGGCCATATTGCCCTGCTCTAGTTATAAATACATAGCAGGCAACCGACACTTAACGGTTAATTAGTAGACTGAAAGCTGCAGTCTTGTCAACATGTAGTTCAGCTTTTTTCTTAGGTTAGCCCGCTGCCCCACCCACTCATTTCCCAGAAGTCTCCTTGTTGGTATAATGAGCAGGAAGGCGTAATTACCTATGAGAAGAACGGAGAGAGACAGAGAATTTGGATGAGAAAGGAGGGGCCACATTAGCAACATCTCCCATGAAAAAGTGAGGCTAATGTACTCTGACTGGGATGCTCTCACAGGACACGTATAGCATGTATTTAAAGTAAATCACTAAGGCTAAGTGCAAAGGAGAAGGCAAGTGAACAGGGCTAAACGGGGAGCATGGCTGAGGTGTAGCACGAGCAGTGTGCTGGTGTTGCTAGGAGGCTGAAAGTGTAACATAATACACAGGACATAGAGCAGTGCAGGAGGCAGAGCCCATATCCAGGTACATGTGAGGCACTGTACAATAATGTGAAGAAGGGGTGGGTGATACTGACAAAAATGACTATCTCAATATGATAGTCAAAAAATCCAACAGAAATGTGTTAAAACATAGAGGTAGAGGTTTAATTATTATCAGACAAATGTGAAATGTCTGTCAAATTAATCACAAAAAATAGAAATATCACCTCATATCCTTATTTGAAAGTATTTTTTTTACATAACTATATACTATACTATAAACTATAAAATTTTGCATATCTTCAAAACAACACTCACAATACTACCTACATTTTGATATATTTCCCTCCTCTAATGTGAAGTGAACTGCACTTTCTAATATTATTATAGTGTAGCATTTAACTCTAATGTTGCATCTGTAATTTTTGTCATAACAACAATAATTGTATATGATTATACAGAAACATTAAATTATTAACATCAAATTACCTAATGTAAAGAAATATCTTTCCCTAATGGACGCTTTTAATATTGCTCTCTAACAGTATGATGATCTCTGTGGATATGCATTTCCTGTTGCTTATTTGCAGTGGTTTGGATTAATGACTTTGACCATTTGAAGGGATGTCTACTTTCATCATTGTCCATTAAAAGTCATAAAAGGTGGCTTTTCCTGACCTGGACAAGGAGGTAGAAGATAATGACTCAGGCTGGAAAAAAATAAATGCTTACAGGAAAGGATTCCTGCTCCTCTCTACTTTGTGAAGACTAGACAAATCTTAAACTGGTTATGCTGCATCATGTGTTTTAGTATGTAACTTCTTGCGGTGAGTGGCAAGTGACGTTGTTCTGTTTCTAAGTCGGTCTCTTTGTGCTTCTGTCCAGGTGGTGAAAGGTGCAGGTCCCTGTTATGGCGCTCCGGAGGAAGCTCAAAGTTGGGGTGACTGTGATGATGGTCAACCTGTTCATCTTCATTATCATTTCCCGACACCACAGCCAGGACAAAAACAGGTCAAAGATTGTTATCCCATCCAAACCGTTTTGGAACAAGCTGGTTCCTCATGCTGCGTACTGGAATTGGCAGCAGCAGATCTTGGACATGCATAACAACCCCATCATTTTGGCCAATTCCACTTTATCAGACTTACCAGGATGGCTCAATGACACCAGCACTGGCTCTGACCCCTGCCAGCCTGACCTCAGGGTCACCACTAGCATAAAGGACTACAACTCGTTACCACAGCGCTTTAAGGACTTCCTCATTTATATGCGCTGTCGCTCGTACCCTCTTAAGGTGGAGCAGCCAGACATTTGTAAGAGTCCTCCCTTTCTGCTGCTGGCCATCAAGTCTTTGGCTCCACACTTTGACCGGCGCCAGGCCATCCGAGAGTCCTGGGGGCGGGCGGGCTCTATGGGCAACCACACCATTGTCACAGTCTTCCTACTTGGTAATGCCAATGTGGAGGACCACCACCCCGACCTGTCCGCCATGCTGCAATACGAGAGTCAGCGACACAAGGACATCATTCAGTGGGATTATAGAGACTCCTTCTTTAATCTTACAGTAAAAGAAGTTTTATTTTTGGAATGGATTCAAACACGCTGCCCAGGCGCCCGCTTCATTTTCAAAGGAGATGATGATGTGTTTGTTAACACTTACCGCATCCTGAACTTCCTCAAAGACCTTCCGGAGTCCAAGGCCAAAGACCTGTTTATAGGTGATGTGATCACAAACGCAGGGCCACACCGAGACAAAAAGGTCAAATACTTTATTCCAGAGAGTATGTATGTGGGCACGTACCCGCCGTATGCTGGGGGCGGAGGTTACCTTTACTCTGGAGAGATTGCTGCTCGTTTGCACAATGTGTCGCAGCATGTGGCATTGTATCCCATTGACGACGTGTACACAGGCATGTGCCTCAGGAAACTAGGGCTGGCTCCAGAGAAACACAAGGGCTTTAGGACGTTTAACATTGAAGAGAAATACAGGTCAAACCCCTGTGCTTACAACAGCTTAATGCTGGTTCACCCCAGAACCCCACAGGAGATGATCCAAATCTGGTCCTGGCTCAGCAGCCCCAACCTTACCTGTCAGTGATGTCTGTGGAAGGCCCAGTCTAAGGACAAGGGGAATTATAAAGAATAAGACAATGGGGACCCTGAAGGTCAAGGTCAAATGATATTATTTATTTTTAAAGGTGGCAGCTGTAAATTTGGCTGAAATTGTGATGCCACACAGCCTTGAAGCAATGCGAGTGATGCATTGTGCAGCCAACATAGTATTTTCAGATTGTGAGCTGTGCTAACCTGCTTTGCTGTAGAATGGGCTGTACCAAACTTGTTACATTGATCTTGTGTGTGTGCACATATTTATACCATAACTATTTATAACCTTCACAAAGCTTTAACACTGTGTCAGCTCACTGAATGAGCTTCTAAATGCTGTATTATGAAAACAGGTTGCCCAAACTGAGGCAGTGTTCGCTTCGAAATTCACTAGAAGCTTTTCGCTAGTATTGTCTTCAGTTGAAGATTTGTGAACATTGAAAACCATGTGAGTCCGAAGTGAACACATCCTCACTGACTGTTGCTGGAGACTGCTGCTACTCCTGCCTTCACTCAGAGTATTATGATGTGCTGCAGCCCAAGCAATTCTACTCAATATTGCTGTTTATGGTTTTTAGGCTCCGTTATAAACATTTTCATACAGCTTAGTTTTTCCTCGTATATAATTATACGTTTAACTAAGAGTTTTGATAAAAGGGTTTGGGTGTGGTTTATCAGAGAAAAACATCCCAATTGCTGCCATTTTGCTTAGACAAACTCTTGTATCAAGTTTTAGCTCCTCATTTGCTTATTTTAAGGCACAGTGACCAAGCGAAGCCTGTATTGCCAGATATTACACATTTATTACACGGATCGTTTATTTTATTGAAGTGACTTTTGCATTGTTTTTTTTTTTTTTTTTTTTTTTTTTTGGAATAGTAAACAAAAATCTATTGACATCATTGTTGGAGTGGAAGCGGTGCATGTATGTGCAGTGTGTAAAGTAGGCGTGTTAGGTTTAGCTCAATTTATGAAACCACAGACTGGCACTTTCTTCTCTTTCAAGTTAAAATTGTGAATGTCTCAAGGTTTTGAGTCAATAATTTCACTGCTATCAAAGGAATATAGTCTATTTCAGTATTTATTTTAGCCGACTTTGAAGTGACATGAACATATGAACGTACTGTATTTTGCCCACATCAGCTTGACAAAAATGTAATATTCTCTGTTGGCACTCCCTCTGCTGGTCAGGATGGAGAGTAGCACACTAACAATGAGGCCTTAAACGGGGTTTTCGCTGTATTTATTTAATTAATTTGATTGAGGTATTTGATTCGCACAGTTAGGTAAGCATACGTTTGCGCTGTTCTGAAATTGCTGGATTTTTTTGTATGTTTGTAAGGGTAAAAAATACGTTATAAAATCTAAAAATTAAGCCAAATTGATATGGTTTGCACTGTTAGATTTCAGTTCGCAAACCTACTTTATTTGTATAGAGCACACGTCTGCAATCCAATATGATCCGTGCACACCAAATAGGTGATAGTCTTTTCTTGCTGCAGTTTACTTTGTGACTACTTGAAATGTTTACAATGTTTTTGTCACCTGAATGGTTTTGGCCAGAACTTTGCTAATGGTCAGTTTTAAGTATTCTAGAGCCTTTATTTTCTGTTAGCTACTCTGCATTTCATGGCTTTACTTTTAATAATCACTTAACTGTCCACCATTTTGATAGTTAAATTGTATTTTTTTCCCTCTTAATATTAGTAATAGCCCACTTTTTAAATCTGTGGTTAAAACAATATGAAATAAATGGAATACCAATTTTTAAACAATATTTTGAACAATAAAATACAATTGACAGTGAATATTATAATATATTGATGACTTCTTTACTCCATTTCCAATTATTTTTCTGTTCATCATAATGTTTCTGCACTAGTCTTTTTAAGTTTCTCACCCTAATGTGCCTAATGTTTCTATGTTCTGTATAGATATTCTGCACCACCTAAGACTATATTTCACATTTGTGACCTTGAATGTTTTGACTTACAATAAAGATGTATTTTTCTGTTTTTGTACATAATGTTTTGGGGTTTTTTTTGTGTGGTCATTTTATAAACTTATAAAAATTTGGTCTGAAAACACATTTTAAACCTTTGTCTAGAACAGTGTTTCTCAAACTGTGGTACGTGTACCACTGGTGGTACGCAAACTTCTTCTGGTGGTACATGAACACCTCTTCAATTGTAATGTTTTCTTAATTTAGAGTACATTTTATTCACATTTTTGCCCTTTCTTTAGTAAATTTCTTGTTAAAACTACAGTAGCAATGGTGTATTCCATCTTAAGACCTGGTTGACCCCTAATTTAGTCCTGAAATAGTCCTCTTATAGACCCAAATGTAAATTTGGTGGTACTCAGGAAGCCAAATCTTCTTTGGTGCTACTTGGGGTAAACGTTTGAGAACCACTGGTCTAGAACAAGCTCTCACTAGAGGGGGCTGTGGTTCAATTACGGCTTGCTGACTTTACTAGGTTACTGTTAGATTATGTGTTTGCTTGTCATCTTTTACTTTTGCCGAAGCACAGAACTTCAATACCCCAGTCCAGGTCCAGGAGGAAATATCCTTTCCTACTTTGGAGTCACATATTGACTGTATTATGGGACACATTTAATTAATGTCCAAATGTTCAGAGTTTGGAGTTGTTAAATGGATGATAGCTTAATTGTTCTAGGACTGTAATTGGCCCAAAACAAAATCGCCACACAAAATGCCATTATAGTGAATAAGACTGGAAATCCATTTGACCCAGAAGTAAAAGTGATGGCGTAATCACTCAACAACCCTATTGGCTTGCTTCACCTCAAGAATTTATTATCAGATATGTCACAATAACGTTGTCAACATCAGCTAAAAAGCCAGTAGGTATTCTTGATGGGCTAGCCTGAAGCTAAAGAAGGTTATGTGCATGCCAATAAATTGAAATTATGATGGCAAAAACAATGATTCTCCCATAGTGGCCCTGAAAGTGACCTGTGGTAAGGTTGTTGTCATAACGAGTGTTGGCTGTCCACTGCCTCTCTTTGCTCCTTAGATTGTTTTTGTATTATATCTAATCAGTTATCAATACGCCTATCACTTTCAGGCAAACTATGTTTGCAAATGCTTTTACACTGTTGTTAAATAGTACCCTGATAATGGATATAGGCTAACCACATTAGGCTTAGGTGCGTTCATAGTCCTTTCCTGGTCCCTTAGTATACATTAAAAAAATATATATATATATATATATATATATATATATATTGTTACATACTACTGTTTTCAAAAAGCAGATATTGCAGTCGGTTGATCAGTAAATGTCAGTAACCTATCATACTAGTCATTATTTGAAGGGACAACAGATGTTCCACACCAGATTAGAGCTAAAGAGCTGGTTTCCATCTGCAGGCCCTGATTTAATAAAATAGTAGGTGACAGCACCAATTGGGAAAAAACAGGAGATTGTCTTGTATACGGTTATGATAAAACACCACATGACTGATGACTTCACTTTCAGATTGAATTTACTCTTGATACTTGAATATGATTGGCTGAGTGAAGACTGCTACAGGCGATAGACATGGGAAATGTGACACATCCTGAACATGTGATGACATCATCAGCCTGCTGCTGGGAAGCTGTGGGTGATGCAGTGAAACCTGCTTCCCAGAACAAAGGAGCAGCATTATTTAATATCATTATGAATTGAGAATGAATGACTAATAGTCTGTTATAACATGTAGAAAGTCATTCTACATAGATGAGCTGACACAGAAGACTCCAGAAGGAGCCATTTGCCATTAATATATTTTTTTATACATAATGATTATACATAAGTATGTTTTTTGTGTGCCATTAATGTCAAATCCTCCTTAATCTTGCTGATTGATTGAAAATACAGAAACAGTTTGATTATATTTAAAATATAATAATAAAATTAAAATCTATGCAAAGGACTTATTTATAGTCTAACAACATTCAAATTTCTTGTCTCGTATAGCAGACATTGATATGGCAACAGATTGAGCAAAGCTTCACAGGCACCAACATGCCACTAATGTTTTTATTGTTTGATTGAAACTGCACACTGCAGTATCTTTATTATTTAGTAGGTCCTTTTGAGGTGGAATAGCTGGAATATAAATACTGTGTAACCACAATTATTATGGTAAACGCAGAGTGAAGGATGTTGAGAAAAGGAAGTGGTAGGAAATGGTATGATGGCACAGGCCCCTGGAGAGATGTAGCTCAGGAAACTGAAATGTGAAAAAGGACAGCAGAACAGCAGGGAAACGGAGGTGCTCAGGCTGAGCAGCTTTACTGAACATGCTTTATGCTTCAGAAATGCTATAGACAAGCCATTTTAATTGCCTTTTGTATGAAACATACTGTAATTTGTTTTCTTTAGTGTATTTGACCAAACTTTCATAAAGTTGTAAGTAAATTAATGAAAAGAAAGCAAATGCTCAAGGCCTACTAGACAGTGTATTTTCACTTAATTCGTCCTCTGAATATCAGCATGATCTGTAAAAAGTCATGCCTCCCCATGACAAGATTGTATTTTGTTCAATGAGTTTGTTGTTGTCATGGTGAAAAATCCTTGAGCTAGAACCAATATATCAAATGCCAAAGCTGACTACATAAAATGCTACTTGAAGGCCCTTAGGGAGATACACATTTAATAAAAATTAAGATATTGACAAGTTTTAATCTTGATTTATGAGTACATTTGACTACTCTCATTTTCTTTTATTGCTGTGTGGTGTAACTTGGGCAGGTCATTGCTAAACTTTGTGGCAGTCTTATATATGATTACAAAGCTGTGTAAAAACTGTTTGGATTAGTAATGAATTGAGTTATTGCCACTGAGTTACCCAGTGGTCTTGTTACTGGTGATTTTGTCTAAACTGCCACTAGTTACACATGTAGCGTAAATTATGTCATTCTATACATGTTTGTAAACATGCACAAAACTCAACTACTCTCAGTAAATACTGGAGAAAAGAGAGCATTTAGTCATGGTTCCTTATCCATTGTTTTTAGTGATTCTTGCTGAAAGGATGCATGGAAACATGTCCAGTTCACAAGAGAGTATGATGAGTTGAGATGGTTAGCATTTCTGAGGGATTCTGTTTACTCATCAATGATATCTTTGCAAAGTCCGTGCTAACTGGTTTGCTTGCACATTGTAAACATAACAGGAATATAATGGAATAAAAAATTTAAAACAATATTCGTTATTTTGAGTTTGGATCAACATTGCAGTTTAAAATGAACAAAGTCAATGAAAACTAATGATCTGTGTCATAGATTATTATTACATTTCATGAAAAAAGCAGAATACTGTATATCTTTTATATATTTAGAATACACGAGTGCACGGTGGCAGAGCGGCTAGAGCTTCTGCCTCTCAATAAGGAGATTGTGGGTTCGAATCCCGGACCACCCCAACATCGTGGTTTCGAATTCTGAACCACCCTAACATCACACGATCTCTCTGGGTGGAGTCTGCATGTCCTCCCCGTGTTACCGTGGGTTCTCTCCGGGTTCTCCGGCTTCCTCCCACCGTCCAAAGACATGACTGTGTAGGTTAATTGACAACTCTAAATTGCCTGTAGTGAATGAATGTGAGAGTGAATGGTTGTCTGTCCTTGTCTGTGTCTCTGTGTCAGTTCTGCGACGAGTTGGCCACTGTCCAGGGTGTACCCCGCCTAAGGCCCAAAGTCACTGGGATAGGCTCCAGTCACCCGCGACCCCTAACGGGAATAAGCGGTAGAAAATGAATGAATGAACAATTTATTAATTGCTACCAATTGTGAATGTATAAAACACAATAAAATAATGAAAACAGTAATGTAACGTTTTGCACAACAAAGCTATACACCTATGTAGTTTTTAAGTCTGATGCTCGGTCACACGTGAGGAGCTCAGAGGAGAGCCACTGCTCCTCCACGTCGAGAGGAGCAGCTGAGGTGGCTCGGGCATCTGTTCCGGATGCCTCCTGGACACCTCCCTCGGGAGGAGGCCCCGGGGAAGACCCAGGACACGCTGAAGGGACTATGTCTCTCGGCTGGCTTGAGAACGCCTTGGTATCCCCCCAGAGGAGCTGGAGGAAGTGTCTGGGGTGAAGGAAGTCTGGGAGTCCCTGCTTAGACTGCTGCCCCCGCGACCCGGCCCCGGATAAGCGGAAGAAGATGAATGGAGTCTGATGTGCTGTTTAAGTTGAATATGAGTACAATCTCACCCCCTCATGTTTACAGCGTGTACAGTGTTAGCCAGTACATAACTAGACTTAATGGAGACAGGATATTGTGTTGGTAGCACATTACTTATAATTAGTCATTTGCAAATTGGGGCCATTTAAATAAATTAATATGCTTGCAATTTATTCTGCAGCTCTAGTGCTTATTGTTGTGCTTTCAAGAAGAAGAATTTGGAAAATCTTGTAGTTGTAAGAAGGATTTGGATTTTATTTTAAATGAAACCTCAGATCAGATAGAAAATAACAAGAAATATATCACATATCGTTATATTGATCTTTTGAACTCCCAAAAGAAATGGTTTTCAATGTCATTACACCTGAAAGCACTCAGGGCAATCCTAAATTAACTTTCAGTTTTTGTGCTATAGAGCTGATCAGTGGACAAGTTTTGGGGGCCTCCTTGTATTTGGTGGAGCCTTTGCAGACTGTGATATGCCAGGAAACAGACCAGTAAAGCTAATGTGATTGAAGAAACTCTGTTATTCTCAATTGGACCCCTTAGATTTACTTATTTAGACCATGACAACAAAAAGTGATTGTTAGATAGGAAGTGAAGAGAATGTTATATAACTGCAGTCGAGTTATTAGGTTATGTGAAAAATGTCTGTGCGCGTGTGTGGAAATGTCTCTTCTCTGCTGCAGTGTCCCCAGGGCTCTGTTAAACATGAATGCTCCCTCTGTCACCTCATTTATTCATTTTGCGTTTCCAAAGCCATTATGTCTTGCCATTAAGCCTTGCTGTGTCAACTAAGGTCTTTACATCTGGATACGTTTTCAGATTAGCCACCAATCACTGCCGCTAATGTAAGATATTTGTCAAAATGTCAAGATACAAAAACAGTCAATAATAGAAGGCGATATGAAGGCATATGTTTCAATAGTATCTTATTTTTAATATACTGTAAAGCTGAGGTCGTGTTTTTTCTTTTTTAGATTTTCTGTACTAAAGGCTTTAAGACCGGACAGTTGTAGCAAAGGAATAGGAATAGAGAGAGCCCAAGGCCAGGAAGTCAACCCACGACACTGTGTGCAATGCCACTAACCAATGCAACACCAGTGAGCATGGTTTCATTCATTCCTGAGGTAGAATTTACCTTTGATCTGCCAGATTGTATATTTTGACCTGGTTCACGGTTAACTATGTATTGGAACAATAAACATGAAACAAAACTGGGACAAAGTCTAGCATCTCATAACACAGATGAAAAGGTGATTTTTAAATAAAAAGATTTATATGACACGTCTTGTAACTCTTAAAACTCTCATACATGTGTAATTTCATTGATACTCTTTTACTCTAATGAAGAGTAATGTGTAAGAAAGAGTATGTGTGAGTAAGTCACTCAGACACTGTATCGATTGCAGTAAATGTAAATGGCTTGTAGTGTTGAATTACAGCCAATGCAAAATCCATTAATGATTTCACCCACCACCCTACAGCTAATTAACAAGCTTTTTAGTGAGGGGCGGAAATGTCTCATCTAGGGCAGTGCAGGGTGAGTACAAAGAAGTCATTCTGGCTCTGTTGTTGTGCCTCTAAACCTGCCCAGTGGCTTTTTAGAAAGGCCCTAGAATGGTGTCCAGGGACTAATTTAGCCTTTGTTGGGCTTGTGTGAGTGGAAGTGGAGCCTTTTCTCTCTCTTCGGGGGAGTGAGTGAGGAGAGAGTTGTCCAGCGGAGCGTCACTGTTCATCCACTGAGCTGATAGTGGCTGACACTGGTCTGCTAATGATCTTGCAGCACTGTGATCATCTAATGAGTAACTACTCTCTACATCTTCTCTTGGTACTTCTGCAGACAGACATGTTATAAAGGCCACAACAAATTCAAAGATATATAAAGAATTATATGCTATTATACACATTTATTTAATCCTCCAGTCAGGTATACTGAATACATTTTGCTCAAGATCTGAGGAAGGGAAAAATTGTCAAAATGCAGAGAACAAATTACCTTACCTTGCAAGCTCCAAGTGGAATACACAGTATTATTCATGCTGCAAAGGTAGAAAGAATATCAAGATTTTACATTGTGGTTTGTTTCTAAAAATTCAATAAATGTGCATGGACTTTAATGGCTGTATCCAAGAGGAATTACCACACCCTCTAACCACAGACAGATCAGATCAGACTCACTTCCTGTAGCTGGACAGATACCAGGAACCATTTTCTGTGACTCTAATGGCACAGTTCAAAGCAAGAGATTCTTATCTGATAATAAGCTCCGCATATTCCCACAGGGAAAATATGCAACAACCCAATCACTAAGACGGTTTATTAGTTAGCATTTGTTTCTCTTGTAACCTCAAATGTACAAAATAAACTAAATGAAAATGAAAGACAACAGGGACTTGCACACTCTCCCGAGTTACTGGCTATCTATCGCCTAAAGTGGTTCACAATTACTTACTTTGTTGACATTCTTTCTTCAAAAGCTAGCACCAAGGGTAAACTCTGCTGTCAAAACATAAACCAGAGTCTATAGCCAGAGTCGTTTAAATCAATAACAAACTGATTTAAGATTAATTATTTATATGTCTTCACTGTTTGGATATATACATTTGTGCACTTTTAGACAAAACTGTCATTTACAAGCAGAATGCATTCACCACTTGACAGTGACGGCAGAATATGCTCAGAAAAAATAGGCCGGATCTCAGCTGGAGGTATGGCATGCACCCATTCTGTAACCTTTCTGTAAAGCCTCCCTCTAACACAGCAGCTGTACAACACCATGGTTACACACCAGTGCTTTTGTTCAAGTTAAAGGTGCACTAACTTTTTCAGCTGAAGGTCTGGCACCTGCTTGTCTACATTGGAAAGGTTGTTGCTTTGCCTGGAATGTACCACTGTATGGCTTTAAACCACCTATTTCCATGAAGACAAGCAGATGATGTCACCAGGCCAAGATAAGTCTGTGGAGAGGTAAGCCCATTCACAGTAAGAATGCATGTTTTTCCAAGGTATTTAGGTTTAATAAAATCACCAACACATGAGTCAATGTAAGATTGATATGTTTAATAATGCCATACAGTGGAACATTCTAGGTAAAGCAATAACTTCTCCATCAATCCAAGGTGATAGGTGGAGGGCCCCCCATCAGAAAAGTTAGTCCCTATCAAAGGTTTAATAATAAGTTATAAGTTTAATTAATTTGATCGCTGTTCAGTTTAATTGTTGTTTTCAATAAAATGTTTACTCAAACTTTTTTGTCTCACCCCCATTTCTTGTTGCGCTACTTGGAACCTTGTTAAGATCCAACCACTCAAAATGTGATTTTTGCCATTTATTCAACTGATCTTTTTTTGTGTGTGTGTGTGTGCAATATCATTGTAAATAATGACAAAGAACAAACATGTCATATATGACAACAGAATATAATGCCAGGGGGAGGCATACACAGTAACAAAGCTTAAACATTTACAGTATATACATCAAATATATTTAAAGATACACAACTTTCATATGTAATTATGGCCTTTTGGTTTAAGCTTTTGGAAATGGTATATAAGTATGCTTCAATTTGTTTGATTAGGAATGTGAAAAAAATGGAAAATGATGATGAAAAGTTACTTTTATGTATGTAGAATTAGCCAAATATTATAATTAGGTGAATAACCACTTTCTTATTAAAGTCTACATTCGTTTCATGAAAACCAAAAATTATAAGTTCAAATTTTAAACTAAAGTTAGAGTCAATATGATCTTTTATAAATTGTAAACAATCTTTCCAAAATATTTTTATAACTATATATATATATATATATATATATATATATATATATATATATATATATATATATTCCCAAAAAAGATGACTGATCGTCTCAGGGTGTTCTTTACAAATTCAACTGATCTTAAACCAATTGTAGTTCTATATCTTAAACTTCTGACAGAAACTAGTAAGACGCCAAATCAGACAGGAAGTCCAACTACACAATTTCAAAATAAAAGTAGCATCGTGTGGGTTTCTTTCATTTAGATGTACTTGTTGTTTTGTTTGTTTGTTCGTTGTTTTGTCACTGAGATAAGCACTAAATTAGCATTATTATTTATTTTGTTGATTGGTATAAAATTTGAAATTCTCCATTTAACAATAATGGTTAAAATTTAGTTTAAAAAAAATCATATCAACAAGCGGTTCACTAGATTAGAATTAATTTTATGCAGTATTTCGTTCATCAAGGTAAGGCCTGTTTGCCCTGGTTGTTTAGCTGTGGTGTGGAGCCATGGAGGCAAAATAATACTTCTCCATGTGTGGCTCCAAGAGCAGAGACCCTTGTCACCGCCTGACCACAGATCCATGCGCCTGACGCTGAGCGGAGAGCGATGGCTGCTTCCGCTGCTCTGCCGCTGCCGTGTTATGATGCTAGCTGTCGTTAGCAGGATAGAGCTAGGCTAGCTGGAGGGTTGCTCTGGTACTATTGCGAAAAGGGCGATAATTAGCCAGACACTTGGGCTCGGTTTATACCTTCACCAACAGTAAAACAAACATCTTGAATTTTTTCCTGCAGAGGGGACGGCATCAAGACAATGCTTTCTACATAGCAGTCAGGTGAGTGTCATTTGGTCCGTTAACGGAGTTTTACATATAAACGGTTAGCAGCTGAATCGCCCCGGTTAGCGGAGCATTACGGCCCAAGCTATTCCCTGGTTTCTCATTCCTACAAATTCCACTTGTTTTAATGTAACAAGTATTTATTTTTGCTTGGTATGCCATATTATTGTCCATCCTTACGGCAATACTGTCCGTTTGGTCCGATATAGTCACGGATTAGTTGGTGCTTTTGCTTCAACACAAAATCTTCTTTTGAAATTTAAACATCCCAACTTTAAGTGGACCTCGGGGACAGGGTCCACGATCCCACGCTGTCCTGTGATGAACTAAATAAAGCTGTACATAGACGTCTGCAGATAGCTACACTGATGACAAACTGAACCCAAAACCTCTGAGGGACCGCTTTGTTATGTTTGTATAACGTTGGTAAAACATTAAATTACGGCACACTTACTGCTTGTTTGTCCACGTATATACAAATTACATGTCTTTTCTGTTTCAGGTCGACATTGGGATTATGATTCATATACGTGGATTACTGGCCATGTCGTAGGAAATTATGAAATGATTTTTATGATTAAAAATGCCCACTGACACAGACCTCATCCTCTGCTGCTGCTTCTCTCCTCGTTTGGATCTATCCTCCATTTATTAAAGACACACTTGGATATACATTCATACTGCGGTGGTCATTGAACTTCAAGCAAAAATTCATCATGTGTCAAAGGTGGAAGGATATATTCAGATTAGTATAAATATATGTAGGAGATTGTCCAAAGGAAGCCCTGGCAGGAAGCCTAGGTCGGGATAGGTAGTTACGGAGAAACGTTTCCCAGAGAAACATGGCTTCAGTTTGGAAGAGACTGCAACGTGTAGGGAAGCATGCCTCCAAATTCCAGTTTGTTGCATCCTACCAGGAGCTGATGGTGGAGTGTACTAAAAAATGGTAAGTTTTCAGATGAGTAGCTTCTACAGCACTGTCATATTACCCCTTGAAAACTTTATGTGCTGGAATGCTTGAGTGGTGGCCATAATTTACACACAACTCACACACAGTGTGCAGGCATGTCTGCGCACTAGGAGGGGCTGACTGTCGGATACAATTGCTATGTTTTGCCCTCATGCAACCATACTAATTGCAATATATATGCTGGAAGAATGAGTTCTGCGTAACTAAATAATGATGTTGCTGTGGTCAAAAAGCAGACATCAAGCCCATTAGACACGCAAATTGATGAATTGAAAATACTGTTAATATCACTGTTAAATGATGTTTATATGGTATTTATTTTGATTTAGATGTTTTGAGTTTATTTTATAGCTTCATTTAGCAACAGTGAGCACATTCCATAATTTTAGACTCTCACTTAGTTATTTATATATATTTACATGGTTTGTATGGGTTGGCTGTACTTCTATAATTACAAATTCTGTATAGAGTGAAATAAGTTTCTTGTGGAGCAAAGATGTAGCCTACAGACATGCAGTGTGAGTGCTAGAGGCGTGACTAACACACAGCCCCACGAGCTTCAACCTGGACAGATGTTAACGTGTCGGAGAATGGAATGAGAAAAATGCACATGTCTTCTCCGAGCCAGAGGTGGGTGGGCTCTGTGCACTGGCTCTAATATACTTTGTTTTGCAACTTGATCTGACTATTTCATGGAATTCGACAGTAGAAAATGATAATCCATTATTCAATGATTAGAAAAGTTGATTATCAGTTTTTAAATCAGTAGCTCAAGTTAACCCAAATTTTCCAACCAGTGGGACAGAATCCCTATGTCTGAGCACTTAGAAGCTGTACATGTAATTATGTCCTGTTTTTCCATGGTGATAAGACTTTTATTTTTACAGAATAATGCATCACTCCAAGTCTACTTTGGGTAGCTGTTGTAACCCCAGCTATTCTTTTAAACCAAATGCATGGTTTTAGGGGTATTTACTTTCTGTAGTGACGACTACGTCTCTCATCTTCTGAGGTAGGCCTCGTTCACTCTGCTACTATTCCCCTGAGGCTGTAGTTTTTAAGCAAGAATGTGTTTTTGTCGACTCCTTTCTGAAATATATTTTGGAAAACGCCGTTGAAGACATGCTAATATTTGTGGCAAGGATATGAGGATTACACCCTGCCAATGACACAGTGGCTGTATTGATTACATGGTAATTCTACTCTGCTGAATGCAAGCATGGCTAATCAGACCGCTTCTCACTACACATGACATGACAAGAGAGGTCTGAGAGCATCGCTGTGTCAGTCACTCCTCAAAACACAACAGTACATGTAGATGTTTGAAAACACTAAATATATGTATCTGTTCTTTCTAAACTCAACCTAAACACAAAAGACTCACAAAATGAAATGAAGTGCCTCTGTCTTGCATTGCTCTATAACAATTAAATGATACAAATTTATTCTGGACAAGTCATATCTTTGGACTCCCTTGAAAGTGAGATGTTGTATCTCAAGGGGCTTTCCATTAGTAAAATTCAAACTCAAATCTCAGACATGAGGTTGGGGTTTGTGATGTGGTACAATAAAATGGCGTGTGACTGTTGCTCATTTTAATGCAGCCATAATCAATGATTTTGATGAGCTACTGCACTTTGAAAATGCAAGTCCAAACCGTGTCAGCTCGGGAAGAAAATGAACATACACATGTCACATTAATGTTGTTGTTTTTTTTTTTTACGATTGTTTAATTCCTTTGCACTTCGCTTTGAAAGTACAAAACCAGGCAGTGCTACCTCAGTGTTGTCGAAGACTTCTACTGGCAAAGATACCAAGGGGAATAGACAACTGACATTTTTACAAGTTGCTCAAACATGAAAGCATGTCCCTGTTTCTCAGTGGAAGTGACCGGCCCGTGTCAGGCTGTGACATGTCGACTTGTGCTGAGTACGTGTGCAGTGTGGCAACTCTCCGTCGTCTCCTGCCAACTAAAAATCTCAGGGACTTTGCCTTCATAACAGTAATATTAATGTTTTTGATTTTATATAGTGCTTTCTTTTTACTCTCAAAGATTCTTTTCGTCGCGTTGTTCATTCATTCATTCCACACCTGCAGGTGTAGGTAACTACTGTAAATTGTAGTCCCTCCGATGCACACACCAGATTGATACTAGGCAGGTGTCTTGCCTAAGGACACAACGACTGCTTGCACTACAGCTGTACCACTGGGAGTACATCACCACTAGGCCAGCCCTGATTAGCCTCTGAGATCTAGATTGGGCAGACCTGGGCATTTTGGGGCCCATGGGCTGCATTCATTCCAATCTTGGCCTGTTTTAAGATAGCAAATTTGATGATGATTATTATGATTATGAAGATGATGATTGTCATTGTTGTTGTTGTTATTATTATTATTATTGCGTTGGTCCAGCCCTGAATGTGGCCCCTGCGAAAAAATCATTTCCCATGCCTGCCTTTAACAACGAAGAGTAGATGACTACAGTCATGATGATGTCTTTGTGCGTAAAGTATATTCTTTTTACACCTTTTGACTTTTCTGAAGATTGTGTTTTCCAGCTTGTGTGCTGATTCTGACACAGCTGTACATTTCCCTTCTTCACTCACTCATATAGACATAAAACATGGCAGAGATGTGACCCGGTCAATGGAGTGGTAAATGTGATGAGTGTGCTGGTGTTAGGCTCTGCACACAACAGAGAGGCTCATCATTTACCTGCCCAGGGAACGGCGTGTCTTTGGGAAATCACAATGCAGTAAAGTTGACTGGACCATTCATTTGCTTTATTGAATACTGTAACCAGAAAATGCCACACTTTTGTCATCCGGACGCCCGTTCTATCGATCTTTAAGCGGCGGGATGACAACCTCTGAAACTACAGAACACCTGGGCGAATGAGGGTTTACATCGCTTAAATTTATTGAATACTGTAACCAGAAATTAATGCTTCTTTCTACTATCTTCACAGTGGCCAGTCTCTCAGATTGTCCACTAAATTGTACCCCATGGTCCACGAAAAACAAGATTTGTTAAACAATTTTCCATTTAGGGCCCATAAGTGTGTTTTTTTAACCAATACTGTGAAATAATTTGGCAAGTTAAGCGTTATATATATATATATATATATATATATATATATATATATATATATATATAAAGGGATCTAGGGTAAATTTCTTGGTGCACTTGAGAAAGTCTTTTTATTATGATACATCTGTAGATTTGTCTTTTATGAAGGTCACTTTCTGAGCAGCTGTAATGAGACACATTATATTTTCTCTGCAGCTGATTCAAGTAAACATCAACCATAAAGAAAGAACATGAAGAAAATTTGTGTGAAACCAATTAATCAATGGGGAGAAAAAAAATCCTCATTTTGATCAATCGCAATGTTTTCATTTTATTTATAAAACCTCATGCTGAGAATTGGCTGTGGACCTCTTGATTAAAAAGACCCGAGCTTATCATTTTTATTTAATTATTTAAGGAAAAGGGGGAACAATGCATATTAATGAACATTTAAACAAATGTAAATATGTATAACACTTCAGTTAAACAAAGGTTAAACAAGGTCATTTGTCATGTTAGTAAACATTCAACAGAAAACAAGTGGAAGAGTCATAGACAACACTTAAGACCACATATCTGTATTGCACAAGCCCTTCTACTGCAGAGTCCTATTGCACACACCCTTACATTATACTTTACTAATTATTGTTGATTAGTAATGACAGAATATTGATCTCAATTAAAATTTGGTTATGCACATCCCAAAAACAACCACAAAATATACACTTTCCATACAGTTTTGACTTGAGTCCCACTCTGTGTTTGAAATATCTCCTCAGCGCATGACAGATATTACACAGAGTGTGTGTAATTATAATTAATTAATCTCGTATAGTTACAGTAATTATGTTCATCTTCACTCAACTTAATCTGTTTTCAACTCTGAAATGTTCTGTAATGTGCTCTAAATCATATCTTTAAGAAAATAAAAGGCTTTCTGCGCAAAAGTCTCTGCGGCCCTACAATAGTTTACTTAAACAATAGCGTCTCTGTCGGACCATCGCTCGAAGCACAAATTGTTGGATGTCTTCTACTGTTCTCCACATAAGCCCCTGTTTCCTCTCCTCTGTCTACTCCTCCTGGTACAATCAGACCATTCTTATACTAGGATGGTGCTAGCATTTCTGATTGGGACAAGTCTTAATAAAAACAAGTGCTTGTACAACAACTGCATTATTCCACTGTTGCAGATTTGATTCACACTGTACTGTAAAAGGCAATAAAAATAAATTAAAAGGACAATAAAAACAAAAAGGGCAATAAAAAGGATAATGTCAGTAAAGTACTTTTTTCATTCTTGTCAAATCTGCTATGGCATTGGCATGGTGGTGCTTAGTGTTATTTAGTTTGGTAAGTGTGGGCAACTTTGACAGGATGATTTGACAATATTTGATATATATATACATATATTTTGCAGACTATAGAGATAACAATATTCATTTGAGGTTTATTATCAGACAAATGTGAAGTCTGTAAAATGAGTCACAAAAGTGCAGAAATATCACCTTGTGCCCTTGTTTGAAAGTTTAAAAATTAGTAAAGTTAAGTTGTAATCTGCTCTTTTTGTATCGTTTTTACTATAAATTATGTACTGGATATTCAAATTTTGCACATCTTCAAAAAACATTCACAATATTATCATTTTAATGTATTGCCCACTTCTATTTATTAGTGATAATGGGGCATGCATTGATTTCTGTGATTACTCTTTCCCAGGCAACCGGACAAACTAGTTGTGGTTTGGACACGAAGAAGTCGAAGGAAATCGTCTAAGGTTTGTAATATGTCTTCTAATTAACATTGATGTTAGAATGATAACAATGATTGCAATGACTGTGTCTGTCCCACAGTCCCACAGCTGGCAGCCTGGCATTAAAAACCCTTACCGTGGTGTGGTGGTCTGGCCAGTCCCAGAAAACATAGAGATCACTGTCACTCTGTTTAAGGTAAGTAGAAGCAGTGTTTGGAGGCTCTGTTTGCTAAAACTGTATTTATACTAGTAACATAGTAGTGATGGACTGTAAATGACTCAAGTAAACAGGAAATGTCCCGCTGCCAGTCTTAAACACGTTTGGTCTCTGCAGTGACAGACTCCCTCACTGGGCCGTGTCCTCTTACCATGCATATTTACAGACTCCATGTCAGTGGAGAATATGACGCAGTTCAGATTCCGTTCTTAAAGAAGAGCACTATTCGTTTTGTCTGTCTGATTTGGTTTTTATTTTAAGTGCTGCAGAACAAATTTATCCAAGTGGAACAGTGAAAAGGACTTGACAAAAAACACACAATAAAATAGACTGGTTACGTAAACATTTAAGCCATTACTGAGAAAATGTGCACTTCACCACTAAAACATCAACAGAAAATAAGAAGAGTTCAAAATGAGCAGTCAAAAGCTGTGAGCGTCTTTCTGACTGCTTCGATATTGATCTGAGGGAGTGTGCCAAGGCAGAGGTTACACAGGAAAGCCGTCACTGTCTGCCTTTAGTACTGGCTATTGATTTTTTGCTGGAACATAATCACTGTGTAGTTTGTAAAAGACTATTTGAGCCAATTACAGTATGTTGTGAATAAACTTAAGGTGAATATTTGTCAACAAGCTAATGACGCCACCTCTGTTTATTTCTGGCTAAATTCATAATTCTCTGTTTATAATTCCTAAGTCTTGTTTTTTTCTGTCTTCACAGGACCCGCATGCAGAGGAGTTTGAAGACAAGGAGTGGACATTTGTCATAGAGAATGTAAGTGAAATAGTTTTAGCTAAACCACCACATTTAAAAAAAATCTTTCGGCATGTTCATTTTGCTAAATGTGCATTCAGCGCCATCTTGTGGTTCTACATCACCATTACATGTCAATGGCAAGGCAAGGCAAGGCAAGGCAAGTTTATTTGTAGAGCACAATTCGTACACAGGGCAATTCAAAGTGCTTTACATAAACAGGAAAAGTTGCATTAAAATCACAAAACACAAAAAGACACACAGAATCATTTAAAATCATTTTTAAAATAAAGTACTTTAAAAGAGAAGAGTGCAGATAGATCTTTCAGTCGTATGTGAATGCCTAAAGAGAACTGTTTTTAGCCTGCATTAAAACATTGTCAGAGTGGAGGCCTGTCTCACATCTTCAGGGAGACTGTTCCAGATTTTAGCTGCAAAAAACTGAAATGCTGATTCCCCATGTTTAGTCCTGACTCTAGGCACCTGCAGGAGGCCGGTCCCTGAGGTCCTCAGAGTGCGAGATGGTTCATATGGCACTAACATGTCAGAGATGTACTTTGGTGCTTGGCCGTGGAGAGACTTGAACACAAGCAGAGCTGCTTTAAAGTCAATTCTCTGAGCCACAGGAAGCCAGTGCAGAGACCTGAGCACAGGGCTAATGTGATCGTACTTCCTGGTTCTTGTCAGGACTCGAGCAGCAGCGTTCTGGATGTACTGCAGCTGTTTTACAGCTCGTTTGGAGAGGCCAGTGAACAGGCCGTTGCAGTAGTCTAACCTACTGGAGACAAATGCATGGATAAGTCTCTCCAAGTCTGGTTTAGACACTATACCTTTAATTTTGGCAATGTTTTTAGGTGGTAAAAGCTGTTGATGTTATTGATTTGATGTGGCTGTTTAAGTTCAGGTCTGAGTCCATTATTACCCCCAGATTTCTAACTTGATTTGTCGGTTTTAGGCGAGAGACTGGAGGTGACTGCTGACACTTTCTCTCTGTTTCTGCGGCCCAAAGACGATGATTTCAGTCTTGTCTGAGTTTAGCTGAAGAAAATTGTTTTGCATCCACAAGCTGATCTGTTGGATGCAATGACAGAGTGAATCCACTGGTCCATATTCACCTGCCGTCAGTGAGACATAGATCTGAGTGTCGTCTGCGTAGTTGTGATAAGACACATTTGTACTGAGTATTAACTGACCTAAGGGCAGCATATAGAGGTTGAACAGAAGGGGTCCCAGGATTGACCCTTGGGGCACCCCACAGGTCAAGCTCACGTGGTCTGAGACACAGTTACCAATCTCAACAAAGTACTCTCTGTCCTCAAGGTAGGACTTCAGCCAATTTAGAGGCGGTGCCAGTGATGCCCACACCAGTCCTCTAGTCTCTGTAGGAGGATCCCATGATCGACAGTGTCAAAAGCAGCTCAGATCTAACAGAATTAAGACTGAGGCTTTGCCAGCATCAGTGTTCAGGCGGATGTCATTTGTCACCTTGATAAGAGCAGTCTCAGTGCTGTGATGAGGTCTAAAACCTGACTGAAAAACATCAAATGAGTTGTTTATTAAGAGGAAGTCAGTGAGCTGTTGGTAAACAACCTTTTCGAGGACTTTGCCTAAAAATGGCAGATTTGAGATGGGCCGATAATTTTTCAGTACTGAGGCATCAAGACTGCTCTTCTTTAGGAGAGGCTCAATGACCAGTGTTCAAGGCCCTTGGGAATGTTCCAGATTGAAGCGACATGTTAACTATGTGAGTGAGTGGTGTTAATAAAGTGCTCAGAACAGACTTTAGAAATCTGGTGGGTAACACATCAAGGCAGCATGTAGAAGAACTCCAGACTGGTGATGATCTCTTGGACAGTTTGTCAGTTACAGGTAAACTGAGTCAGCTCTAAATGTGTAGGTGGTTTTAGGGTTATTATTTGCACTGTGGAATTTATGGCATTTTAATGCCCTGAACCTTGTTATTAAGAATACTGCAAACTCATTGCACTTAGCTGTGGAAATTAGTTCTAATGGCAGCAGAATTGGAGGTTTGTTAGTCTGTTTACTGTTGCAAACAGAGCACTTGTGAGTTATTACTGCAATTTCCAATTATTTCAGAAAAATCCTTCCCTTGTTTTACATAAAATGAGGTTGTACATATACAACTTTTCTCTATAAATCTCTTTATGAATCTGGAGCTTTGACTTGGCGCCATTTTCGCCAGCCCTGCACTCCACTTTTCTGTGCCCTGACTGACTCATTATTCCTCCATGGCACCTTCTGCTTGTGTTAACGATTTTAACCTTCATAGGAGCAATGGTGTCCAGAACATTCAAGATATTAGATGTAACAGAATTACATTTGAACATGAAGGATTTTCAAAGTTTATTTCCATGAAGAGTGCACTTGTGCTGTCATTTATGTGTCTCCTGCGAACAACTGCAGGACCAGCCGGTGATTTGGGAATAACAGACAGATCAAAGAAAACACAGAAATGATCAGACAGAGTCACATCGACCACACTGATGTTTGAAATATTAACCCCTTTAGTAATTAGCAGGTCCAGAGTGTGTCCTCTGCTGTGAGTGGGGCCACTCACATGCTGAGTAAGACCCAAGGTTTCAAGGACAGCATCAAGCTCTTTAGCGTTTCTGTAAACATTATCCACGTGAACATTGAAATCACCTGTAATGACCAAACCGTCAAAGTCTGTGCATACAACTGAAAGCATCTCAGTAAAATCATCAATAAAACCTTGGCAGTGCTGGGAGGCTTGTACAGGACAATGTAGAGTATGGAGGGAGACTGTTTTAGCTCCATTTTAAAAGACAAATACTCAAATGATGAAAACATCCCAAAGACAACCTCTGGGTAACAATTTTGTCTCTAAAAACTGCACAGAACACCTCCACCCTTTTTGTTGTCGCGTGTTTCAGATTCAAACTTGAAGCTTGGTGGAGTCGCTTCTATTAGAACTACATTCCCGTGTTTTTGTCAAGCCATGTTTCAGTTAAAAACATAAAATCAAGATTACAGAAGATATAAAATCATTAATTAAAAGTGATTTGTTACATAATGATCTGACATTAAGCACAGCAAGTTTCAGATTGGTTTCAATGTGGCTGGACGTTATCTTTCACAAATATGAATTAAATTTCTAAGATTGGACAGTCTAGCTGTCCTTCTGTTCTCAGTCTGTGTGGCGTGACTACAGATATAACACAGGGCCCCGGGTTTGTTTGACCATTTTCATGACCATAAGTCCCGGCAACGATGAGACCCACTAAATCCTAGCTAGGGGAGATAACAGTTCTGGGGGAGGTGGGGGAGGGCTAAGGGGGAGACCTGGAGGAGGTTTGGGCAAAGGCTGAGTGGGGAGAGCTGGAAGGGGTTTGGGTGATGGACCAGGTGAAAGGCGAGGGGGTGGAGGTGCAGGTCGTTTTTTTGGTGAAGCAGGAGAGTTGAAGCTCCTGGGTGGTATGGTGGGCACAATGCTGGAATACAATGATTTACCTTTACTGGGCCACATCATATTGTGCATGATATATTATTGTTTGCTTTGAGGGAGATATGAAAATTGAATATTGTGACATAACTTCATGTACACTGCAGCTGACCTTCCTCAGAGGCGAGGGGGGTGGGGGGTCGGACAGGGATTGTAGCATTTATATCACCTATGTCCAGAGCAGCTGGAGGCTAGAACACTTTGACAGGCAGAACATGAGCAGTGGAAGCAGGTCTTGTAACTATAACCTAAGGAGCAGAAAAACAGGTTAGCTAAAATATTTCAAAAAAATATTATTTTTATTTTTATCTTTGTTTCTTTCTTTTTAGTATTTTAGGCTGTGTCATCAAATACATTGTTATTGCAAATCTTCTCTCTTATATTGTTATGAAAATGTAGGCCGTATCGCCCTGCCCCAACCTCTATAATTTATTATTTCATAATTAAATACATTTAGATGGTTATGTTGGCCTTCATAAAATAAAGGTCCAATTTAACAATTATTGCTTCTGGACAAATGAAGAATTACACCAATTTTTTGCTTTATACATAGAGATTCATTAACATAAAATTTAGCTATAACCATTACGTATGGCGAATTTAGACTAAAGTCAGTATAATGGATAGTTTTGATACCAGAAATGCAAAACATGTTTAGTAAAGGTCACACTAGCTTTAGAAAATACTGAAATACCCTATATTTTTTATTATAAACTCCAATGAAATACACCAGCCTGGTGTATTTCACATTATTGATATAATGGAGGAGGTCACTAAGTACTTGACACACTTCCCTCATGCGGATGCTGGGCTCAAAAGACCAGCAGCAGAGGCGGCTGCAGTCTTTGATAAAAAGCTGAGAAGACAAGCAGGTCAGCTGCTGTCCTCAGTGCAGAGCGTGGGAGAGTGAAGAAAGTGCAGAGAAAGAGAAAGAAACACATTTGTGTGAGCATACCTGACTAATGACAGTGAGATCAAAGCCAGACCAGTCCACTGACAGCAGGAATGAAGAGGACAGAACAACCCCAAACAATAAGGCAGGGGCCTCTGGGGCAACTGAACGCCTGCAAATACCCCATGTTACTATACATTGTGCTAAAAAATAAATCAAATGCATAACAATAATCAACAGAGTATCACATTTGATAAATACATTTTTGTACCACAAGAGGGCAGTGCAGCCCAACATCAGAAGATCCATCCATCATGTGGTAATGTGGATGTAGTTGTCTGTCCACCGTTTGTTTGTAATCAGTATAACAATGATGACAAATATTATTTGACAGATATATATATATATACATTTTTCAACATTTGTTCATGTATAAACTGGAGTTTGAGAATGCTCCGTAAATTGTCTTGGAGCAGACAAACGGAGAGGTGAGCTCCTCTGACCCCTCATCAGGCGACACAGGAAAGAGGGAAGAATACGCCATTGTGCCTGAGCCGTGGAGATGATGAAATTTAAGATCCCTGCGTGCTGGTTTGTTCTTAATCTGGGGGCCAACCTCATGCTAGGTTAATCCCTCGCCACTGAATTACCAGTCCTGCCTAGATTGTATTTTGTCATTGAAAAATGGTAGTGTCAAACACTACCTTTTCTCTCCTCTATTTGTTCATCTGCCAAAATGAATCACATAATCAAAAGATGGGTAGAAGTCAAACCTGAAGGAGAAGGAGAGGTGGCAGGCTGGAAATGGCTTCACTGTGGTATCTCTAAATTGCATGCTACCCTCGCCTTTGACAGCTTTTTTTTTAAATGGGAGCATATTATCAAAAAGGTGAGCAAATTGAGAGGCAAAAGATTTGATGGCTATATTTGAAAGCCTTGTGCTGACTGATTCTTTTGTGTGGGCCTTACTGTGTCTGTGTGGATTGGACCTTTGCATTTTAACAAAGCTGGAGATGACAGTGTCCCTCCATCTTCAAAGCTTTTGTGAAGGATTTCCATAACTCACACACTGGACAATTGTGTCAAAGCTATCATGTCAATGTATTCAATATACCGTCCCACTCACACCTTGCCTTTCTGTGCTCAACCAATGTCCCCCCCATTGCAGGCTTTTTTTCCTTTATATTGACTACATCTCTCTCATTAAAGGTTAGCTTAAAGAGCCAGTTAACAATTGCGATGATTATTTGCCATTGAAGTGGTCCATGTTCATATCTTGGAAATGGAATATATAGTCCTGATCAAAAGTTAAAGGAAAAAGTCAAATTTTGCATGGTTGGGTCTTAACAACATTCGAAGTAGAACTTCAATATGCCACAAAAACGTTTGAGTCAGCATTTTATTGAAAACAACAATTAAACTGAAATAGGTTGTTCTGCATTTGATCAAAAGTTTAGGACACCTTAAAAAACAACCCCCAAACCCCCTCAAAACAGAACTCAAAGCCCCAAACATGAACTCAGTAATGAGTAGCACTACTATTATAGTTGATCGCTTCAAAAATTGGTGATGCAAGCGTTTCCAGGAGGCAACATTTCACGCATCTACTGTCTGTTACTGTTGTCCATTTTTGTAAACTTCCCTTGCCATCCATCGAGGGCCCTCAGTCATGAAGGATACTCTCTGCAACATCTGCACAGAGCCAGTGGCCGTGTGATGCCCCTGCACCACCTGGAGCTCTATTGTTCTAAAGAAAAAACTCCCCAGATCATTATGGCGCCCCCTCCCTGTGGCATGTAGAAAACATCTCAGGTGGATCTGCTTGTCATGTCAGTAATGTTGGAAACAGAGAATAAACTTTCTTCACCTTTCACCATCCAATGTTTGGCAGTCGGCATCTGTAACTGCCTCAGTCTGGATCGAGGATCGTCCAGTGTCTTGACAGACGGCCAATCGGATCCTTTGGCTCAGTGCTGGTGTCATTTTTTTGGGTCTTCCACTTGACTTTTTTGTTCCATGACCCTTAGGATCTGTCATTTAAAATGACTGTCTTAGTGTGTCTTAGTGTGTTTTTTTTTTGCCTTTGCCATCAGAACGTTATGTCAGTGTGAATACCTGACACAAAATTACACTGAATCTGCATTTTTGTACAGATTTGGGCTTTCAAATGCATGTGGTCCTAATTTTTTTAAACAGCCTATTTCAGTTGAATTGTTGTTTTCAATAGAATGTTTACACAAACTTTTTTCATCTCACTCCCATTTCTTGTTGCTTTTTGAAGTTCTACTTGGAACCTTGTTAATATCCAACCATGCAAAAAGCGACTTTTGCCGTTCATTAAACTGGTCTTAAACTTTTGATCGGGACTGTACCAGCCAGATATGTATTTGATTTAATACATTTACTTCGGTTTATCTAGGGCGTCAAAATCACTATTAATCCGATAAAAATGCAAATTAATTGTTGCAATTGTCAAATGAAAGTAATTACTACCTAGTAATTTAAAGGCTTAGTATATATTACTTTAGCTGTAAATAATTCCGTCTTCTCTCAGTTGTTAATGCTGACAATTTTAAAATTGTTGGGTCCTGGTTTTATTGACTGATTGCATATTTCTCATATGATCTTTTCATCTTCTCTAATATGTGATCTGGTGTTTTTTTGTGGACCACGTCCAGTGTACATCCATTTTTATGTAGCAGTCTCCTCATGCAAACACATTCTGGTTCCAATAGAAAATTGTGTTGTGTGTTCTAAGACACCCTCCTCTTTTATCTTTTCACACATTTGGCTGATAGACTACTATCCATACACATCTACATTATATCCTGTGCCTTCTGTCTGCCCTCCCTCCTTTTTAACTTGGAACACATTACCTAGGCCACTGGCTTGTGATCGCTGACTGGGCCTCAGGGAAGAAAAACACAATTATTTCAACCCTCTTCTATTCACGCAAAGGTGACAAAAGCTGGTATGAAGTATGAAATCCCAAAAGTTCCTCCTGTGCTGGGGCCGTCAAATTGGGATTAATCTGTGTGCACGCATGTGTCTCCAAAGTTTTTTACCTTTGCTCGTTTCTCATTTCCTAAATAGTTTGCGGAAGCCAAGGCGCAAATTTATTGTGAAGAGGTCATGCTGTTGTTGTGTTAATTTGAAATGATGAAAATGCAGCTACAGTGATGCTGGTCTAGGATCACACAAAGCAGCATGTAACGAATGTTGCTGACTTGAGGACTGTCAAAGCCAATATTTGTTTCTGTTTATTTCCCTAATTGGTAAATGCTTTTGGAAAAGGGTAGAATTTGTATTTCTTAAATGTAACACAATCATGACTCAAATATGGAGATACATATCAAATTGTGAGTTCACTGTATTGTTGTATCCCAGTGTGTAGATGGTGTGTGTGTTGGTGGAGGCCGGGTGGTCCCTCATGTTGCCCTAATAGGCTTACTTGTTCCCTAATCCACCCCACACTACCCCATCACATGGCCAGTCTGCTGACTAACAGCGGCCACACCATGAGTCTACACGGTCCCTCAGGTGTCATGTTTCTTTGTGTCTCTACTATCACAATAGTTTCAGCTATCGCACATGAATTCAATGAACCAATGAGTGTTAAGTTTGTTGTGGTTCTCGTGTAGCTATTGGCCTTCACACTGTGTATCCTGGTACAGTACTCGTGTGTATGTTTGTGTATGTTGGGTTTGTACAAAACTTTAAAACTTGGTTTTGATACTAGTAAGGAAAAGCTTGACTCTGATTTACAATGATAATTAAAATGCTCACTTTTAAGACAATATATTTTGATCTGACTTTCTTTAAGATTATCACTAGATCTGATATCACCATTTTAAAACTGTTTGGGAAAAGTCAGAGTATCTACATTGCATAGTAATTTTAGTACAGAAACTTTTGAGTGTGTGACTAAGTTGAATTTAAATCTGAGTGTGTCCAAGTTGTGGCCACCTTTAATCCGAGTCTGCTGCAGGAAATCTTTCAGTCTTTTTATATACAGACTGATTTCAGTTTTTGCCCATGCCGTTTTGTTGCTACAATTTAAATGAAAACAAGCAAAACAGGCCTGAACATGTCTGTTTTGTCTTCTATTAATCTCAAACACCACACATATAAACCAAAACAGTGACCAATAAAAGTTCCTCCATTGTAGAATGAAAAACAAAATGATTGCATGTTGTTTTGTTGTTGTTTTTCTTTATTTAAAATGTTGCGTTTTTTCCAGTTACCTGTCTTTCTCATCAGGTTTTGGTATTCTATTGCGTATTGCTATATTTTAGATGATACTTCCTGTCTATTATCTCACGTTTTCCATCTCCATTGGAGCACTTGCATTGTCCTCTTCTTCTCTTCATGTCCGGCCCTAAAATCCTTGTCTTGCACCTTGTTTTTGGTGTCAAGTCTTAGGTGGTGATTATGGGTGGTCAGAGTTTGGCGCAATGCGAGTTGCATTAGAATGATGACAGCAGCGCCGTTATCTCAATCTCAAACTATTTATTTTTCCTTGGTGCTTCTTTAGATGGCGGCATGATGGAGACGAGATTCTGTGGCACGCAAAACACTGCCTGGCAAATCCCCCTGTTTATCCACAAGCTTGACCCGCTAGGTCTTTAACTTCGGCGCAGTAATGTGCATGAGAGAATATGTTATGAATTTAGGTGTAGATTGACTTGTGTAACATTATCTTAAAGAATTTCCTATAGCTTCTAAAACCATTTTGGCCTTGAGCACACTGAGAAAACTGTTCAGCTTGGTTGCAGTGAATAGTGGCCTGTTATGCGTTTTGGTCCCAGAACTAAGCCAGCCTCTGACAGTTGACTGATCCCCAAACATGGTGCCCCTCTGTTTTGGATAGATCTGTACTCGCCGCAGCCGTGCAAAGGATAGCTTTGTGGTTAGCGGAATTGCCCTTTATAGGAAGACACTCCAAAAACCACCAATCTGCCACTGTCTTTTTATAACCTCGTGCCTCATTCCTCCTCAAGTCCTCTGAAGTTTCTGCTCATTCACTTTAATGTGTCACAAACTGTTAACAAATGTAATATAGTCTTATTGCACTTCACTTTACAGATTTTTTTTCTGTCCCCAAGGCTTTATTTGACAGAACAGTTGTAGCGTGAAATGGGGAGAGAGTGGAGAGACATTCGGCAAATTGTCTGGACAAGGAACGCCTTTATAAAGTGCACCACTGGTGAAGCATTAGGCCTTTCATTTTGGCTTTTATGCTATTTGTGGGGGGAAAATTGAAAATGGAGTTGAGCTCATAAATAAATACCACACAGTTGTTGTTGTTTTTTTTTAAATCTCTGCACTAATTCCCCCTTGGTAGAAGGTGTTCATTGTTTCTCCTTCATTCTCTCCCGCTCCTTCTTAAAAATCCATATTATATTCTCTTTGAGTTGGCCACAATCAGAGGCACTGAAGCAGAGCATCACCCTGCTAATGCTCTTTGTCTCCTCAGATTTGTCATTTAGCATGTAGAGTACACCTTTGTCATGGAGCGGACTGGGAAAAAGGGAGGCTCTCACTTGGGGCAATTGTTTCTTGTCACAGGCCATCCCAGATCCCCTCCCCCTTACGCAAATCAGCTTTGTCGTGGATTAGAGCCCTATCATAGCCATGTCAGATCTCAGAAGCCTGCAAAAAATGGCTAAAACAAACAGAATCTCAAAGATGGCTTCAAGTGTTTTGAAGAACTCCACAAAAGCATCACCTGGATTTTTGAAGAACAGCTATTTCTGCCAAACCCTCTTCAGCTGGTGGTATCATACAACAGAAAGAATGTTATTGTATTAGTATTACTCTTTAATCAATGCCAAGTTAACTCTTCTCTATATGTTGTGAATATTAGAAAAGAAACTCTGAACAGTTAAGTGTATGTCTCCCCATGTACACTATTTACATACACCTTTAAGAATAGTGTTATGCTCCATTGAAACCATTTAGCCACTAATGTTCAGGATTTGTTCTTTTGGTCAGAAGGACTAGATTGCCTGGTAAATCGGGACCTTCGACTATCCCAACTCCTCTCACCACTTACACTGTCATTCTAGTGCACACACATTTCCAGTTTTGTATATCTTGCACATAACTTGCTGTTCACAATCAATTTTAGATGCAGAAGCTGATCGTACTGGCGCTGTGCTCCTATAAATGTGTGGCGAAGGGATGTTATTGGACATTTTGTGCCTTTATGCTGACGAAAGATGGTGAAATGTAGGGAAAGTGATGAGCAGGCACTTGACAGACCAGGATGGACCCTAATCCGATCGACCTTTCTGTGCCCATCCTTCAACTATTTACCCCATTTCCAATTTTCAGTTTTTCCCCTCTCTTTTAGTCCTTTTTCCTAAACCATCCACTACTGTCCTTACTGCCATGTTCTCTCAACTCCCCTCACGCCATTTCTTGACCATTCAGTTCTTGTAAACGGCCCCCATGTTCCGTCTCTCTCTTTCCAGCAGAAGTGCAGAGGCAGGGCTTTTGCCTGCTGGTAATTTATTTTCCCATTAGCCCCCTGTCTGAAGTGCATCTTCTGGGTCTGAGTGTGCACGGGGGGCACCGAGGGCCACCCAAAAGAAAGACCCATGGAGTTAAAGAGAGGAGGCCGTCCTGGACACACTGATAAGGCGAGCGCGAGAGATGTATGGTCAAAAATGTGAATAAAGAAAAGAAAAAAACATATTGGTGGCTGGCCAAATGCTGGCATCTATATTGAGAAATTACAAAAAAAAAAAAAAGTCATTCTACTCTATGTCCAAAATGTTTTATTTTTTTAAATTACTTTTTAGACTAGGCTGACCTGTTGAAGGGGAGTCACGTTACACTTAGATTATTTGTTGGATTTATATGAGAGCAGTGCAAGCCAGCAGAAAAATGATCTTCTTTCGTGGGTAGGATTAGGCTTTTTAAGGGCCAGTTAGTTTGTGGCTCCTTGGCTTTCATCTTCTGCCATTGGAGGCAACCCCACATTAAAGACATTCCTTTCACTTTTCTTTCTTCATATCATTCAACCCTCATTCTACTTTTAGACACACACACACTATGACCATGCCTAAGACTCATTGCTACTGGATGGTCAAGATTCACTTTAAATGATCTGTCCGTAAGCGTTTTCATATATCAACACTCTTTCATGTTTTCATCACTGCATGCTTCTAGTTCAAGTCTTTGCTTCTTTCCTTACATCAGGACTGGAGAAGCAGTGCTGCTTGTCCTCCTAACCCAATTTGCGCAATCCTGTCCATTATTGGCAGCATTGTTATTCTAATTCATATAACTTTTGTGTAAGTAGATGTTTTTGTTGCCTTTAAAATACACACCCATCCTGCATGGGGAGGAGAAATTAAATCCTCATATACAATGATGGCAGATGAATACATTGGTCTTAATCTGCATGTGCGTGGGTCTATAAAGCCCATAGTGCACTATTCATAGTGGTATGTAAAAAGGCCCACCTTATCATTTATCAGGGGAGGCCAAATTGACAGAGGAATCGGTCTATTGTGTGTGGATTCAAAGAGAGATGTGAGCACATTGGATGTCTCCATTTCCAATAACTATGACCTTGAGGTAGGAGGAACAGCACAGTGCCCCACCTCCAATCTGCTGACTACTGAATTCCACCCCACAGAATGATTTGATATGTTAGAGAGAAGGGCTACTCCATAAGAACTCAGGGTTATTTGTCAAATCTATCTAAATTACAAAATTCTGTAATGTTTTATTATCTATGGTTTCAGAGAAAGAAGAAAATTAACAATCATAGGTACAAACATGGTTGTAAAAGGTCCATTAAAGGTTGGTGATTTCTATATTATTTGAAAGTAACTTTTACACCAATTCTAACATTTGTACCAAATGTGTTATAAAGGCATGGATAACGTTTGCTCCAAGCCTGAAATGTGGGTACACCAACAATTTCCTACCTTAAAAATACAAACTAACAACATTTAGCCTGTCTGTTAAGCTGTTTGTCCTCTCAAGTTATGTGTCATGTAAGATTAGGCTTAAAATAAGTTTAGTTTCATATTTAGCAGATGATCACCGTTTCGAGGTTCAGCCATGTTCTGTGTCTCATTCACAACATTGTAAAAATCTGAAACTTACAAAGATTTTAAGAAAACACATCAGTGATGAACATTGACCTATTTTGACCTTGTGACCTTTGTTAAAAAGCCATTACCTGATTGCAGTGTGTTGTGCACTTTTGTTTACACTACTCAGCTGTCAATCTCAGACACCAAGGTCTATTAGCACTCATGTTAATTAATCCATCTCTCTGTGACAAAAAAGGATCTGCCCCTCCCTTCTATGGCCCGTCCTGTTGGCATTTGGGGCACTGGGATTCAGGAGAACCCCTGGGTACCCCCTTCCTGCCCTGACCCCCCTGCCCCCTCCAGGGTGCACCTTTGGATCGATCCTGGGCCAGCTGGCACAAGGAAAGAAACCCCAAACATTTGTTTTAATTGTTATGATAAAAAAGTGTAACATGTGTTAATGATATTTGTCAACTATTAAACTTTAAGCAATTCAATTTTTGCAGAAGAACCCCAAATATTTAAGAGAAAAGACTTTTGATTTCACACACTTTTTGGCTTTTATTGCCAAGCTGCAGTTGCACTTTGAGACAGCTAGGGGGTAGCACACATAAAGCCATTATTTCCAGTCCTCTTTCCAGTGCTTTTGGACTTAGAACTTTTTACCTCATACGCACAAACATTCAACTCAGGTATTTAGTCCTTCTCAGTGCTCACAGGAGAGTGCGTATTGATAGTCCTGCCCTCTGAGTAATAAATTAAACTACTGCATTGTCCTTCCTTTTCATTTTACACACCATGTCATAACCTCTCTCCTTCCATAATCCCATCCACCTTTCTGTTACACACACATGCACATTCACTCGCAAGTCGTATTGATTGACAAGCGGCATCCAGGGAAATAGAGCACAGTCCCATTGTTTGCTGGCCTACTCAAATCTGTTGAAACACTTATTCCATTCTTTGACAAAGGTATTTGCATATCCTTTAGTATATTCTATTTTTCAATACCCCTCTCCTCCCATCCATTCCCCATTCTCCTTTTTGCTAAATCCCCTCTTCTTAAGTGTTTGGTGCATTGGACAAATTCATTCATAAAGTATCTGCATGCACTATTAGCTTAGTATAATAGCAGGCTGTAATCTGCTGGAAGATAAGAGTTGGAGAGAGAGAATTTGCTCGTCTTTGTCTCTTGACTTGGTGGGTGTTTTGGTTGAACTGCGGTTGGCGATGACAGCGCTGCATTAATTCATCATGTGACAAAAGTCAAACGTGAGCATAACAGCAAAAGAGGCTTCCCAGGTCAGTCACTCATTCTCAGCCCAAGTCTTAAAATGGATTATGGTTAGAATCAGGTCCCAATAAAAACATTACTAAATAACTAAAAAAAATATAGAAAATTGTGATGATTTAAGAAGCAAAATGAATTTTCATTTCCATTCAAGTTATGTTAAACTACAGAAATTAAAGAACAGAACAAGGATTTTACAGTAGTGTAAAAAATAGTGTCATCATCTAGTGTGATCATAATGTCTTATAATTATGAATTTGTTTGTAATTTCAAAAGAAAAAATGAAAAGAAATGGAGTCATGAAAGTATTCCGATGTAATTACTACTTTACTTTAATGTTAGCTGCAGTTACCTGTTACTGAAACTGAATGGATAGACAAGAGTGTTTCTTTGACTAAAAACCCTGCAGTCCTCTGCGATAAGAGTGAGATTGAGTTTTTCCCACACAATGATGCCCATATATGCTTGAATGTGAATACAGCCTAAGATCCTGTATCGTTTTATCTCTGATACCGCCCTCGTCTGTTTATGTACGTGCTCTCAAAACGATGTTGTATGAAAGGGAGCCAGTCACTGCATTTTGTTCAGTTGTTGTGCGCATGTGAGGAGGCATACTTGGAGCTTGAAAATAAGACTTGTTCTAACACTATTTCTATAGAATTCAGTCTGTTGTAGCAGTCATGAAGACTGTTTTAGTTGTCTTGAGTTTTCTTGATCCAAAATGCAACACTTTATTAAATACTATTTGACTAATTTACTATTTCAGCTAACTCGGGCAAAGCCAAACAAAGTCTGAAAAGGTGAGAAATAAGAATTAAGTTTATATATTTTTAAACAATATTAAATTAATTAAGACAAAAAGCTCTAAAGGAACCAGCTGTTCTTCTTATTGTGAATATTTAAGGTTGGCCCAGATAATGGGCAAAATACTTTCAGCAGCTCGTCTATTGCGGCATTGCAGCAGATTGGTCGTCAAGTTGGTAACAGGACATCGGGCGAATGCTTAATCCTCTGGAAATTGACTGACAATATTTATGAATGGCAGAATGAATGGGTCTAGTTCTCAAACTAGTGAATTAAAGAGTGTCTATAAAATAGTATTGACCCAACACTATTGTTTTTATGAAATGTCAATATTACCCACACACCTAAGCAGTAACACTACACTTGGACATGCTGTGAAAAGCTGTTTTTCAAAGCAATGGAGGCAGACAAAAAGCTGGAACATCTCCAGCTGTTCAGTTTCCATATCTAACAGTTGGTGACAAGGTTTTGCAGCAGTTCTCATTTTTCACACTGTCCTCTGGTGAGCTGCTTGTGTCCACACACACACACCCACCCACACACACCCACACACACCCACACACACCCACACACACACCCACACACACCCACACCGGCCTGTCACTGATTCTATAACTCTTATCACCTGGTCTGTGGCATATTCCCAAATTCCAATTTGACTGCTTGCCCCTGGCCCAAAGCACATCTCTGAGAGGTGCAGTAAAATGGTTTCAGCATGGACCTTTTTGATAGGAAATATCAGCAAGGATTTTATGACTGAATTTACAATGAGAGGGATACAAGACACACTTTGTAGATAGTTATGCTTTTCCCAAACCAAATGTAGTACACCACAGTTAGGTGAACATTGTGGTGCATCAAGAATATCTGTGACTAGTTTTGATACTGTACAAAATAATTGATGCTGTTTTTCAGATAAAGTTGGACCATTAGACATTCAAATATTAAAGCTTTTATTTTAAAGCACTGCTCAAATGCTCCTCTCTCTGTAGGAGTCGCCATCAGGAAGGAGGAAGGCTTTGGCAACCAGCAGTATCAACATGAAGCAGTATGCCAGCCCGATGCCCACACAAACGGATGTCAAGCTGAAGTTTAAGCCCCTGTCCAAAAAAGTGGTGTCTGCCACTCTGCAGTTCTCCCTCTCCTGCATCTTTCTCCGCGAGGGAAAGGCCACGTAAGTCTTACAGAAATGTCCACTAGCTTGTTTTTTATTCTGATACTAATATAATTTCTTCATTTAATATTAATCAAAGATATATTTTGGTTGAGTTCAGTATTCCTCTATTGGAGTGATCGCCAGACAAGACGTCTTAATATTTTGGATAATTTTCATCTAGAATTCTTTCTGACTTTCAAAGAGAGTGTCTCTAATTCAGATTAGGGTTGCAACTATGTAATGTAATTGGGATTTTCCTGACAAGTATTGAGATTGCAATAAATGTTTGAAAAGTAAGATTCTGTTCAGAGTGTACAAGGTAAACATGTCCCAGGAGCTGAACCAGGACTGAAATTTGAATTGTTCTTTGCAGAGGGAATTATGTTAAAATCATTACAGTCTTTGCGATGTGATAATTGTGTCAACTCAAATTTCGATTCCATTGTGATATTGTGTGCAACCCTAGCTTAGATCTGATTTAATACATATGTTTTGACTAGTATTGATGCATAAAGAAGCTATGAAAGTTGCATTTAAAAAAGACCAAAACTGCTGTTTGGCTCCACCAACATTTTAGTTGTCATTTTCTGTCATTTTTATATAATGCTTTAAAGCTGACTTATTTTCTCCTGAAGATATATTCTAAACCATTAATTCTGTTTTTTATTCAGTCTAATTTGATAGCAGCTAGTTTAATTTAAAGACAACCTCCCACATGACTGGAATGAAGCGGAGCTAGGCCTTTGTATGGAGGATGGCAGGTCGATGGCACATAACCCTTGTTAACCCTTCACCGAATGATGTGGACCACACAAACAAACTCTATCACTGTTCAAATGAGCCCACAGGCCTGGGAAGCACCAACACAAAGAACACATAGTTGAATGCACAGAATATGATTGTAGCGTGTGATATAGTGGAGATGATTGCTGAGTAGAGCTAGATACCCTGTGAAAGGACTAAATAAAAAAGGATATGCTGCATACCACAGGCAAACACTTGACATATTTAGTCTGATGTGTGTAATGTAGTGAGGAAACTCTATTGTCTGTTCAGGGATGAAGACATGCAGAGTCTTGCCAGCTTGATGAGCATGAAACAGGCGGACATCGGCAACCTTGATGATTTTGAAGAGGACAATGAGGAGGATGAGGAGAACAGGGTGAACCAGGAGGAGAAAGCTGCAAAAATCACAGGTACAAAAGATATGGGTTCTGGTTTAACACACAAGTGAATAAGAACGTGTTATTATGTTTTAAAACATGACATTTTCCAAATAAAAGTACAACCACAACCAAGGCTTTTTTGAGGCATCAACGATAAAACTTGCTTTGTCTCTTTCAGTTTTAGTGGCTGTATGATTTGACTTATAATGAGTTATTTTGAAAAGAAGGAGGGGGGAAAATATTTTAAAATACCTAATTAGTGTGTCAGTTGTTTTTTTGTTTTTTTTTTATATATATTGTTTTTTCCATCAAATCAAAGTTGTATGGATTTAATCAAGCATGTTCATTGCTCAAACTTTTGGGTTTTGTAAATACTGCTGTACAAAGAGTAAACTACAAGCATGAATTTTTTATGGCAGTTATATGTATTTTCAAAAATAACTTTATTTGTTCATCTTGTATAGGTTTCTTTTTGTATATTTTGTTTTATTCAGTTGCAAAATCCTCTTTCTTTATGCTGCCTTCCATGGGTTATATACTCTGAGTTTACTATAGATTGATTCTATAGTCTAAAGTCTTGGCCTTGTATCTTTCTGCTTTGTTTAATCCAACTTTCAGGGAAGCATCACTTTGTGTTAAGCCCCATGCTTTCTTTTCTTTCTGCTCTGACCTTCATCTCATTTGTATGTATGTGCATTGAGCGCCTTCAGCCGTGATTCAGTTGTGTGCATCCCTGAATCAAAGGCTTGGCCATGCTGCCTAAACAACCCACTATCTTTGAGATTCTGTCCATACACAATACTGTTATGTTATGGTAAGGGCAGATGTGCCTTGTGGTGCGTTCTTTTTGTGAAGAGGAAATTAATTTTACATTTAAAAACAACACATTATGGCTACATCTCCAAGGAATCCTGAATACTACTAAACTTCAAGGCCAGCCAACCAAAACCTCACACTAATTTTGAAGGATTAAAAAAACAGCACCAATAGTTTTACTAAAACGTCATTTGAATGTACACATAGCCGGGGAATTTTAAGATAAAGATGTGCAATGCTTTTGTCAAACCAAATAGTGTCTCAAACATTGGGTGTCCTAGTTTGTTTTTAGCTTGGCACAGAATAAACAGTTGTATTGGGCTGCTATGTTAAATTTTGCGTGTTATTTTGTCTTCTTTGCTGTTCTCTCTTCCACCTGTCCTGTATGGGCCTGCCGTTTACAGAGATAGTAAACCAGTTGAATGCCCTGAGCTGCTTACATGGGGATGATGATGATGATGGTTTCCAAAAGCGAGCACGCAAAGCTAAGCCTGCCGCTTCATCCCAAGGTCTTTTTTCTCTTTCTTTAACTATCATCAGTCACTCTACCTCTGTATTCTACCTTTATTTTTCCTCCAGTGGAGATTTGAATCCATCTTCTTGTGTTCCTTCTCCTCAGTTTCAGTTTCTTTGTATTGTCAATTTTGTTTTGCCCCATGTGGTGTTTTAAAAAGTGTTTTTGTGATTTTATTTTTGGTATTATTCATGTTTCATTTGCGGCACTTTGTAGTGAACTGAACTGAAAAAAACTAGGCTTTGCTTTAATGTAAGTAATAACGTAATATTAACTGCTGACTCTGTGATAATTTGGTTGCAGTTTCTTTCAAAACTTGCAAGAATATCCCTTAATACAAAACCCTGAATAGTTTACTTTACTTTGATTAAGATGTCCAATTCTGCCTCTATCTGGCTCTATATACTCTACCTAAAATGTGACATTATGTGGACAAGTTGTATGCTATCTTGCTAGGCAACTAAAGTGTTTCCTACGCTATCTTGCCAAAATAATGCATTACCCAGAATGCCATTCCAGGACATCTTTTTGGTGGCATTTCAAGACACTTTTTGTGGTTCACTTCCAAGTGCAGGCTGTGATTTATTTGTAGTTTTTGAATTCATACTCTAATTTCACTACAGTTTCCAAACCTAACTTGGATTATTTGGCAACAGAACTAATCAACAAATTGAACTTTCTGGAAGATGAAGATCAAGACACACCAGCCACCATGTGCACCAATCCGTTCGATGATCCTGAAGACGATCTCCAAGATCCCAACCACCTCAACCCTTTTGGAGAGCCCGATGAGGAAGGTAACCGGACTGAATCCACAATGTTCCTCATGCAAACACTGAACGAATTAACAAAAACATTTTTGATTGGCACAGTACACAGCCTTCACTTTAATTATGTGCTAAGTGTACACATTTGGTACAGAGAAATATTTAAATACATACAATTAAATGATAATAATATGCTTTACCCATTTGAAAGACCGACAGCGCCACATTCTTTGGCACAATGTCTTAGTCGATTTGTATTGTATTGTAATTTGTAATTTGTTTCTTCATTCTGTTGTTGAAAACAGAGAGCCATGTCCAGCCAGTTCCAAGACAGCAAGATGATTTATTTAACAACCATGATTTCTCAAATCCATTTAATGAGTCTGAAGATCCAGAGAGCCAAACCCCAGGAAACCCATTTGAAGAGGCAGAACCAGACCCAGATCCCAGCCCTGAGCCCCCTAAACCCAGGCAGAAGAAAGGCGTGCGGCCTGTCGACATGAGCAAGTATCTTTATGCTGAAACCTCCCACAACCACGAAGACGAGCTTGATGAGTAAGACTTAATCCTTTATACTATTAGATGTCATTATTATTTTTTACTTCCCCTTCTCTGAAAATGTTGGATTGAATTGCATAATTGCTATCTGTCAATTAATGCTTCATACATTTGAAGGCTTAAATACAAAAAGTGTATCATTAATTCAAAGAGTTGGAGGGCTGCAAGAAACAATGAAATGCGCTGACATTTGGTTAAATTATTCAAAGCTGTTCTAGCGATTTTCTTTTACAATTTAACTCATCAAACTATAAAAAGTGCTGACGGCATTGTTGAATATTTTTGCATTGTCTTCAACTTTAAGTAACCAATAAAGACAACGTGTGCCTTGCCTTGTTGGAGGCAAACCTTCTGGTGCCCCTGACCACGGCTACTTCTTGCCCCTCTACCCCAGTCTTCGTCCCAGACCGGCAGAGTGACGAAGCATCTCTTTCAACACGAACAAGGGCCCTGTTGTTTCATTGCATTCTTTAAGCTTGTCTACCTCCTTTCCCTTCTATTTTTTCTTCATTCCTTTGCCCCACAACACAACCACCACTTCATTTTACCCCTTATTTCCTACCCAATTCTTCAACCATAGATGACAAAACATCTATAGTTAGGTTTGACTCTGGACATTTTCTGTTTCTCACATTACACACATTGTGGTTGCATCTTGTCCTTTTGTACGCTTGTGAATGTTTCGCTGATTGCGTGAGTGACCTCAGCGAGTGGTCATGGCTAAATTGTGAGTGTAAACCTCCAGGTCGTGACTGCTGAGTGGATCTGTCATGCAGATAGCCCTATGTTTTTGTCCTCTCCGCTAAAGACAGACAAGTTATTGACTGGCAAGTATTTTCAGTTTGTTCCTGATAGAAGAGTGTTTTTTAGCAGAATGAAGGAGTTCAAGAGGGCAACCCAGTGTTTTGACGGTAGTCTTTTCAAACGTGTTTTAGTCTACGATGGTCTGTTAGAGCTGCTCTATTGCTCTGCCTGTCTGTGTATTTCTTCTCTTTGACTGTCTTCTCTAACCACTAACCTGACAGCAGTTTACTTCTATACACCTGCATTATCTGTTACCTAGAACTTGAATTTAATTGTAATTTTTCATGTCATTTTTCATGTCATTTTTCAATGTTTCCTGTCATGTTGCTCATCCATACTGTCATTTATGTATTTGATCATGCTCTATTCACTTATTCCAAGTGGAAGTAACAGCTTCCCAAATACAAACACAAATATGTCCACAAGCTGGACATGCGTAAAGGGCCCTTTAAGGAAATTACTGAATACAGTACTGTATAAACCTCAGTGGTGTTTTAAAAAGGCAGTTTATTTGCAATTCATGCAAACATGATCCCTTTGTTCCCTTTCTCTCATTCCCAGATCCAATCCATTCTACGAGCCAAGGACATCCAGCCCTGTGCAGCCTCCCACTGGCTCGTCTTTGGATGTGGGGAGCAGCCAGAAGAGGAGGGCCCCCTCACCCCCTACTGTCAGTCCCTATGCTGGGTCCTCTATCCCAGCTCCCAAACCCAGTCCTGGCCCAGACAAGGAGAGGGTCCCACCAGCAGGACCCAGCTCTGTGACTGCAGTCATTGGGAGGGAGCTGGCTTCTTCCTCCCCTAAGGTAAATCACATTAAATACTGTGATTTAGACCGGATCATTGGAAGGCAAACGTCATCACGTAATGTTGTCTTATTCAGACCTGCCGCATGTCTACACATTATAGTAACTATCAATTAATAGTGGGTTCAGACTTTCATTGATGAGTAAAAGAGCTCAATGTGCACTTATACCACAGGTGTGCAGTTTCCTCATTGAAGTTACTCTTTGTCCTATCCTTTTATTATTTATTTGCCTGAACATGGGCTTTCTGTCATTCAGCTACATAGCAAAGAAACAGATAAAATAAATTACTGTTTTTACTGGAGTTTATCAAACCACTATGTTATGCATCATATTATACTTTTAGTTTCAAACTTTACTACCAGTTCTTGCACCTGCACATCCCCATCCTCTCTCTTCTGTATGGTTTGCAAACTTCCCAAACAGTAATTTGAATACAGGTATTTGTTCACCGGACTGTTTTACATGGTTTTATTTATTTATTAAATTAAACAAAATCATTTTGGGTTGTAATTAAATGGCTGACGGTCACATGCACTCGTGGTTGGAGACAGACCACTGGTGAGAAATGATTGGCGGGTGGTGTGGGAAAGGGAGGCTGTAAAAGTCTCACTGGGGCTATGTGGGGCTTAAACACAGAAGGCTTAACTACAGCAGAGCGATCACAAGGGGGTGTCGACCCACTGCGCGCTCCCCAGCACACAGCCAAGCACTGCGCAGTCCCTTCCACACACTGGTCCTCCCTCCCCATGCTGCTGTCTAGCTGACTGTTTTAGTGTAGCTGGGCGGTGATGCCGGCCGCCCATGTAATTATGGCACAGTGCCTTTATCACCCAGCTGCAGTTGCCTGTGACCGTGGGTGAGGGGGCCTTAACCACTTTAATTACCCAAAGCCAGTGGCCTGTGGTGGGCCGCACTTCGCCAAGAGATGCCCCTGCTTCTGGAACCTGGGGTTGGAAGAGTTGCAGGGATTGAGGGAATGAATTGAGAAAAGGTAGGGGGGTAGGTATAAAGATAGAGAGGACTAAAGAAGGGGAAGAATGGGGGATGAGAGCTAAGATGACTGTGGAATTGAAGAAAGACCACCAGATATTGGTAGTAAACAGGGATATGCCTACAGGGTTTGTTGACATATACAACGCAAATAGGTTTCTCCTTCTGATGATGCATACACACACAGTTTGTGTAGGTTGTGAATATGACCTTTGAATGTATGAATTCAGAGAGGATTATCAGGAGACATTCCCACTCCGAGAGGCCAATGCAAAACTAGCACATCACAGTGTAAACAAGTGCAGAGTTTGGATTTGTGCTGGTGCCTCCATATATCTCCATGTATCTGTTTTTCTAATGCATATTTTACCCTAGGCATAGTTCACAGATTTTGTAACCTTCCCCTAAAATACAGCTAACCGCTATCCTCTGCGCATAGCACATTTTCATATGCATTTCATGTGGGCCATTGGAACAAGATAAATGCACATTGAGGTCTAATCTCAGAATGTGAGAATTGTTTTACATTTATAACCTCCCCTGAAGGCTAAGGGATGCCTCACATGTGTTTTTAATTAAATCAGGTCTTTGCCAAGAAACACAGATTAGCATGTGTTGTATCACATTTACATTTCATACATTGTGCCAGTGTCTAAAAAAGTACATTGATATGTGCTTCAGTTGCTAAATGCTAATGATTTAGATCACAAGTCATATAAAATTGTGTGCGAAATCATTTCAACAGTCAACAACAAACCTTTTTAATCAATAAGAAACTAGTTTGCTACTAGCATAATTTGTTTGTAGTTTGTTATCTAGTATATTTCTTTTATTAGCACATATTTTGTCACAGCAAAAGTTTTACCTTTCCTTTCTTTATGTTTCAAGTCTAAAACCATAATTTATTGATTCACTTGCAAAAATGTTTTCCATATAATTTATCCTCCCTTTTCTCACTATTAACATCACCTTCTTCAGTGACAGTCTGTGAAGAATCAGTATATCAATGAGACATATGGCATGCGCCCACTTACTCTTTGCACAGGTATTATACATATGGATAGGATTTACATTAAGCTCTATCAAGAGCTCCAAGCTTTGGATATCTGCCAGTGCATATAAGCCGATGCCAAAGCCAATGCATTGTGTTGGCTAAATGAACAATTCAAATTTATTTTGAAAGTATTATTTGATGTTTCATCTCAAGAGCCTCGCTGCTGATCCATGTAAGCAGTTTTAAGATTTTGTCGATCAGTCGTTGTAGCAAACCTATAAACTTCATTCAGTACATCTTAATCTTAATAAATAGTCCACCATTTTTTTTTCCGCAAAACCAACAAATCTGTAAAACATCTTTCTTTGGAAAGACAGTGTTGTTGCATAACTTTGCTTAAGTCTGTTATGTCTGCACTTCCAACTTGTTCCAACTTGGAGATATACATTCTTTGCAGTTTGAAGTTTAACATTTGTGGAGAATTTGAAAGGATTGCAGCGCCTGTGGGATTAATTCAGATGAACAGAAAGGGTTCCTGTTGGGTGGGTTGGAGTTGTGTTTGGTTGGATGCAGTCCATCTCCCTTCCCAGTAATACAGTGATATCCCTCTCCTCCTTTTGTTTTATCTCTATATTCCCCTGTCAGACCATTCTACACTTAGCTGCTCTGATCTTTGGATTTTTTTTGTCAGGTTTCCACTTCATGAATTATTTCCCCTATTTTCATACGAAGAAAAGTCTGCCTGATGTATGTATGTAGGAGTAAGTTTGATCAAACTTCTATATTATTTATTTACACCAACGTATTAGACCACATCATCTTATGTTTTGACTTAGTTGGAAAGTTTGAAGAAAGATAGTGTAGAGTTTACAGTATGTTTACATGTCAAATGATCAACCGTGGAGTGCTCCCATAAATTGACAGAAGGAATTGGCCCAGATCAGTTCAATAGCCTCCTAAATGTTTGATTGCTTGTGTGATCACCTGGTTCATATTAAGTGGTACCTCCTCTACTTCAGTGGAGACTTCCGCCAAATTGAAATGAGAATAAATTAACATTATTTAATTGGGTGCACTAAAGGCTGTGATATTACTTAATTAGCTTTCACCAGGGTCCATGGCTAAAGAAGACTACATTTACATTGAGAAGTTGAGTAGAGGTTGTTGTTATGACTGATCTTGACAAAGACAAGCTCAAGGGACAAGGACAGTCCTTTACATCTTTACACTTTTCGACTTTTCTCATTAAAAAAAAAAAAAATCATTAGAATGTTCATGGCAAAGGTGCAGCCTTTTCTCGAGTGTCACTCAAAGGGCCATAAAAATAATTGCTCGTCTTTCAACATTATTAAAGTGACTTTAAAGTCTCATTTATTTTCTATACACACGCATATTCATAGAGGCCTTTATCCGTTGCTCAATCGTTTTCCCCAAAGATTGAAAATGTGTAGAAATTGAGCTGTACATGTTTAATTGTTGAGAACATTGTATTCAACACAGTTCAAAAAGTGATCATAGCAAGCTACTTAAAAAGCCTGTATCCAGGTTTGAACCAGTGTCGAAGAACAAACAACAACAACAAACTGAAAAAACTGAGAGCCCCCGCATTTTCGCAATGGCAGAATCACAAGTAAATACAGAGCAGAGGGTGGAAATAGGGGAGCTCTCAAGCTTCAAATGCAGCCCATAACTCTTTCATTACTGTTGCCATCATTATTGTAGTTTAAGAGTGGAGCTGGAAGCCCACATGAGAGCCTTCCCCCATGAGCATTCAGCCATATGTCAACGAACAATCAATGATGATGCTCTTTTTCTTCTGTCATGGAAGGTTTATTTTTGAGCATATCACAATAATTCAACATTAATGAAATGAAAGTATAAATTTGAGCAAATACTACACTTGAAATGGGTTAGAATGGCTATGGAAAACGTTTGTGCATTTTGATTTGAAGTAAAGGCCTTTTGCACTGCTGTGTCCCAGATGCTTTAATGAAGTTACTAACGGTGATCAATTTCTGAATCCCAGCCACTGGATCCTCTGTAGGCCTTCCATGAGCCATGTAATTTTAGTCAAATAATCCCTGAGAAGTCCAGGGGTTAGTTAGTATTCCTGAATGTCTGCTTTTTCCAATGTGAACCCCTCCCCAACTGTTTGGACTCTCTGAGTGCTCTGTCATTGGATCTGGTGGGAGAGTGGAGACCCAGTTACTTCATTCATGCAGTCCATGTCCAATCACTAGGCTTTCTGTGGTGGGTCAGGCTGCGGGGCATTGCTGTCACCAGGTCCAGGGAAAAGGAAAAACTAACTGGCAAGCGATAGATGTGTTGTTTGTGGTCATTCAGGCTCATGGTTAAAAAAATGGACAAATGTAAGGAAATGTTGACACCTTTGTAACTCCCTTTTAAGGAATGTATTTCTGAATGTCTGCTAGTTGGAGTAATATGTGAATGCAGTGCTTCCAGTGACATCCCACGGATAGAACCTCTGAATTGGGAGGCAGGTGTATATTGTATGTTGAGATATTTTTGATCCTGTTACAGTAATGCTGCTATCATTTCCACCTCTTCCTCTCCAGTGGGTGCTTGTAGAGTTCACAAGTTAAGCACTGCGAAGTGCTTGCTCTCCTCAATACCCATGCCGACTGGTGTAAAAGGGCCTTCCGCAAAGCGCGGCTTGTAATCTGCCTTTGGTAAGTCCTCCTTAGTTTTATCTGCCAAGGATTACCTCACAAGCTACAAGCATGAGAGAACGAGAAAAACGTGGAGTAGGGAGAGAAATGAAAAGAAACAAAACGATGAAGATGGAACAAAATGAAAACAAATCACTATGTAATCTCTCAAAGAAAGGCTAGCTTTGCAGTTAAAGGGAAGTTTCCTTGCCACTCGTTTAAAGAGGGAATTGACTAATCCCCCTGTGATTGATGTCTGCTATGAGAGGCTCTATGGCAGACTAATAGGGCTTATGAGGATGACCAGAAAGTCTTTGTGTGTGTATGAGAATGAAGCAAATCTTTTTGGCTTGTGTGTTCCTCTGTCCACTGACCAGAGAGGGCTGGGGTTTGAATGACATAGCGGCCGAAGAAGGGGTAACTTTATCTTAATCTGGTCTTAATCTGCCCCATCCACTAGGTGTGTGTGGGCTTAAACCACAACCATCTGAAGTTTTGGTGAGATTTAAGGGGCTTCATTGAAGAGAAGGAAGGCTGTGCACTTGAAAACTCCTTGTGACCCCAAAAGCTTTGAGACCCCCCGCACATTCCTGAAAACTATCCCCACTTGGGCAGCTGTACCTTTATCCTGTCATCCGAAAGCAGCCATCACTATGTTTTAATTGAATTAAACCAGCCGTTTGCCGTGATTGAAAAAAAGACCTCAGAAGTGCCTTACCCTGAGTGAGTGTGGAGCCTAGTGCACACACATGCAGAGTCTCTGTTTGAGGAAATGAATGCAACCGTAAAGATGATAAGGCCTTAATTGCCTTTTTGTAAATCCTTGCAGCAGTCCATGGTTTGAGCTCTAATGGTATGCAGGTGTTTGCTCTTATAGGTGCTATAGGAAATATTAACTATCTCTATTGGTGATGGTCTGTGCAATTAATTCCATGGCAAGGTTCACTGTGTAACTTTTCCAGTGGAGAATCCGCCACCTCTTTATGGTATTGTATAGCCTTGAAGGTTCCATAATGTGGCATTAAGCTTCTCTCTGTTGCATTTTCTAAATTTCAGGTGTTAATTTTGCTACAGATCTGTCCTGACCAAGCCTGTGACGCCTCCTCTTGGAGATGGAGAAGTTTTATGCCATACTGTTTTGTTTCTATGGAGACAAGCAGGTGACAGTCCTGCACCCAGAAATTTGTTAAAAATCAGTGCAACTATTAATCAACACCATTTTGTGAGTAAGTGGTACTTATCAAACTATAATGGTAACACATTTTCATATACCTGACCAAAATCATACATGGAAATGGTCTGTACTGCATGAATATTATTTTAAATGACACTATGTTGATTTTACTCCAACCAAAATGTATGTGAAAAAGAAGTACATGTTTGTTTCAGTGTACATGTTTGTTTCACTTAGTAGGATCTAGAGTATAATTTTCCTGGTTTAGTTTAAAGCCCAGACATATATTACCACTGTAGATCGAGCTTGTACCAAAAATGTGCTGGTGCTTTCATCTTACGTCATCCCTAATGTTGCTCTTTGTGTATGATGTGCTTGTTTATATTGCTGGTGGATCCACTCTTGGTATGCATGTGTGGATGTGTATTCTGATCAGGAGTCAAAGAGGTGACTTTGTAATTATGTTCATTTTAATTGGCTGTGCTATCACTGCCCTCATCACTGTGGAGCACACACACAAGTCTGGACAATGGCAGTCTATACCAGAGTGCTTGCAACTATTATGTATGTCAAGATCCATGCACCTTAAATGTACACACACTTCTTTTACCTGACAACATGATTCTTTAAGTAGCCTCAGTAATGAGTTTTCCCTTCCTAGCCTTAGATTAATTGATAAATTTTTTTTTTTTTATTGGACTCACTGATCTCTGAATTCATTGTACCACTAATTTGTTTGTTGCACTCTGCAGTTAAAGGAGATTAATTCCATCCTCTCTTCCTTTCATTGTCTTTACTTCATCTTATATTGTTAGAATGTGGAAGAGCACTAACAGATTATTGATTGATTTTTTGAAATGTATATAGTAAAGAGAGAAGACTTCGTGGTCAATTGGCATGATGATTATGGCTGTAATAGCTTCTTAAAGTAATCTCAGAATGTAATGTATTACAGTACTGTTGGTCTTACTGGTGGTGAAGTGGTGAGTGCCCATGTTGCCAACTGGGTTTAGAAGTTTGTCTTTGTGCAGTGAAATGACACGTTACGCAAAAGGGAATTTCAGAGCTAAGACGTTTATTTATTTATTTTCTTCATTTGCTTACTCAGAGTTGTGTTTTGACTGAGTCATGCATGTTTGAGTAATCCTACATTGTCCTGTATTCCAGGCTTGAGTGTTCTGAAAATGGTTTTCACCTGCCTCCTATTCCCCCCCAGCCATATTCAGACTCTGTGTCTTACACAAATGTTAATAAATGCAGCACAGTATTTTTTCAAAAATAAAATGCCCTTGTGGTACATGTTGCACAGAACGCACCTGCAATCCTTTGTCATCCACCATTTCCAAACTCTGTTGTCTCCTTTTTAATCTGACAGTTTTATTGTTTTTCCTCTCACTCTACACACCATAGACTTTCAATGTAGTGCCTTTGTACTTCCTTTATCACCTGCTGTCCAATCTTAGTTTGCAGGTACATAAACCATTAGAAAAGAAAGTATGTACTCAGTGCTCAGACATTATTTTAATTCAGGACATGCCCTCCGATGAACAGCAAAACAAACATATGTTCTATGAAATGCATAGACTGGCATATGCACTCTCTGCTCTGCCACTGACAACATCGCTGTGTTCAGTAGTGTTTGTATTAAGTTCAATTGGATTCATTATTAATAAATGTTATTGTAAAAAATACAATAGAGTTTTATAGCTTTTTTTTTTAGATAATCAGGATAAATAATATTTTACTACTTTGCAATTTTTATTTACAAAGCAATTTTTGCAAGAATTAATTTTATAACTTTACATTGCCACTCAAACTGCTTCTGACCCTCTCTGCAGTTGCTTTGAATGTTGAGATATCATATGTGTACTCTCCGTCTGTATTGAATAGCCTTTTTTGACAACTGTAAGAAAACACTTCTCTCCCATTTAAAGGTTATCAACCACTTTGCACCTGCTCTGACTCATAAACCAAAGCCCAACTTGTTCAACTGTTGTCATGCACAGTCACACACAGATTCACACAGCAGCTCCTCCTACCATACATATTATTACAAGAGTAATGCGATATTTCCTTTGTATGTTAATGTGTATTATTTTTCACGCTACATTCGCTTTCTGAGCCTGTTTCAACCTTTTGTCCTCCCCCTTTCGCTATTGTTCCTTCCCCTCCACATCTGCATTTACATAATTGAACTTTTGATTGGACTTTGCTCCCTCCTCTCTGCTCTCATGCAGCCAGCGTTTGAAATCCAAAGCACAATTTCATGGGTAAGATGACATGAGGTGATCAGCGGTTTTCCTTCTATTTTGAATGCTAAGATGGTCACCGTGGCATGTCTAGATTAAACAAATTGCTTGTTTTGGCTGAAATTGCAATTAAGTAATTGAAGCTTTTAGTTGTTAGCGTCTCAACAATAGTATGAGGACCTTCAAGCACCTGTCTGTAGCCTCTCAAGTAGTAAAAGCTCTACCTCTTCAATTTCTGGAAGTGTATTTTAACATGGTAAATGGATTAAAGATTTACTGTAGCTTTCTTCTTTTTTTTTTCTTTTTACTTGTGTGGGTGTCCATACATAATGCTGTATTTTTACTGTACAAAACACTTGATGTGAGTGATTTTCTAAGTATGCGTCCACTGATGTCTGTGTGTGCAAGTTGCATTATTTTTGCCGTTGGCTTCTTGAGCGGATTACAAGTTTTAAAGAGTATGAGATTCAACACCTCCTCAAATGTGACACTCTGACACTGCTTTGAAGGCATGAAAGTGAGATTGGAGAGACATGGAGGCTCTGTTCTCTGCACAGAGTTGTGGGTTTATGTCATTGGGTTGAGGCCAGTTAAGTTTCCATTGAAGCGTTGTGCCCTCAAGTAAGAGACAAAGCCGCCACTTAAGCCATTTGACTTGTATCTTTTTTAGGGCTCTCTCGAGGCCTTCAGATGACCCCTGTATTCTTTAAAACTCATACAGCACACGCTTAACTTAATGTCATAACCTAAAACAAATAAATAAATAAATACATTCCAGTATTGATTAGATTTACCTGGAATGTTAAAGATCTATTGGATTTTTTTCCCAACCACTTTTACCACAATTATGATTCCCATCTCATGTCAATGTCCCAAAATCACACTGACACCTAAAATCCTCCTTGTGACAGCCACACCAAGACTACATGAACACTTCCATTTCCAGGTTTGCCACTATCTTGTCATTGCTGTATTGTGCTAAGCTTAGCCCCCCTTCTTTTCCTCTCACATCCTTTTACCCTTCCCTCCATTTTTTTCTCTTTTTGCCCCATTCGATGCACGTTGTTGACACCGAGGCATCAGGAATAATGGAATCTCTTGTCAGTGGCTTGTATTTCTGCCCGGGCTGTTAGGCCTGTGTATAATAGTCGCAGAGCAGAAGGATGAGGGGAGGTTATGTGCCACTGATAGTAATGAAGGTTGCCTTTTCATTTTTAATATGAAATGTTTGTGGCCAAGGCAATGCCTTTTGCTAATCCCCCCCTCGAGCCGAGCCGGCTACATGGCTGTGTCTCTTTTGCACACACACATGCACTGACATTCACACAGATTGATAAAGAGCACATACATGTGCACATCTTCCTTTAGGCTTCACACCAAATGTTTGATAAGTTAGGAGGACACATTTCTGATTCGCATAAAAATGCTAGTCATGTGTTTGTGTCTCTAGGAAAGGCAGCTTATTCCTGTAAAACAAGATGCAATTTGTTTAATATTCTTTGGCTTCAAATCTACTCCGGATAAACGTGTGAAGGATTATCTAGAGAGAATGGAATTGCATCGGAAACTGCTTGGGAAAATTTGTTGTTTGACATGCATAAAATGCCATCAAGAAACATTTGTCATCTTTTCTATGGACATTTTTTTTAAATCAAACTTTCTTTTTTTTACTCAGTTTAGCTTTATGTTGAACAGGTCTCTTGCTGAGAGGCTCTACTTGTTTTATTTGTTTGTTCAAGTATTGTGTTTAACTTGGGGGTCTTTTACTTGGCCTCTTCAGTGTTTTTCCCCACTGCCTAATACAATATGCATTACCTTGCCAGTGGTTATAATAGACAGGTGTGTGTGTTGTTGTTTCCTTCAGCTAGTGTGCGGCGCTGAAGTGTGCTGTGTGTCTAATTGCTTTAATAGCACCTGGTCTCTAATCCCACGTAATTAGAACGCTCAAATTAGACAGCTACTTTCAACCGTCACTTGAAAAAGTAGAAAGGGGAGGCCTGAAGGAAGACCACTCTACACGGGTGAGGGGCGAAAGAAAACCTTGTTCACTTCCTCAGAAAAACAAGTTTTTGGTACCCAGACCTGGAAAATGATCTATGTATTAAATTGATCAAATTAATTAATTAATTTGTATTCATTAACATGGTAAATGCACAGATTTTCTCAAATGATATTTTTCCATGACGTTTGCCTCTTGCTTAGTTGTTATACAGATGCAAATCCTCGGAAACTGTACTTTAAAGTCATAATAATAGTCATGAAGCAGTACTAAAATTGGATAAGCAATTGTGAACTATCGAGTCATTATTTCCATTGACTTTATGGCGTTATCTCTTCTTTTGTCTTCTCATGTGGTATGTTGCCTGTTTTGAGGTTGCCCAAAACGTGTCTGGAGAAGCTATAGGTAAAGGTTAAGGCTCTCTTTTAGAGATGAGCCGGAAATGTCAAGTGTCCGCCCCTCAGGCTCTCACTGCCGCCTGCCAGAGCTGAGGTTGCCGTAGGGGCCTCAACTCACACAAAAACACACTTTGACAAAGGTTAGAAGTTGCTATTAGAAATGGCCTGCAGTTTCTTTCATCATTTTTTTTTCCCCCTGGCGACTTTCTAGCAAGTGTAAAGATCATAAGCAGATGTTGAAGGACAACAATGACACAACAGTCTGCTTAGTGCCTTAAAACAATATATATGTGCTTGTCATTTATCTGACGTATCTGAGTTATCTGAGTGTAAGGGACTTCTAATAATGAAAGCATTTCATATTCGTTTTTGTATTAAAATCTAGTTAATAAGGAAGCAAGACCTTGTGAAAGGGAATTCTGCCTTTATTTTTTTCTACAATAAAATAAAACATACCATGACTACATTTAAATTTAATAATAATAAAAAAAAGAATAATACTTTTAATTTAATTAGAGTAAATTTTGTTAACAATTATACTTATTAGAAACAAATCTTTTAAAGATTTTTGTAATTTCAAAATGAATGGCCAAAGTCCAAATAATTATTTAGTAGTTTAATTTCACTTTTCACAATCCCTGCAGCTCTTTGCTCTGACCAAGCGCTTCAACCATTAATGTTCTCCTGCCATTGTAGTGTCCCACAAAATCCAACAGAGGGGGTTGTTTGGCTGTTGTTTGCCTTGTTAATGCTGCTTATGTCAACTCTTTTGTAGTTTTGTGTATATGTTGGATCCCTGTTTTACAAAGGTGAAAACAAAAATCTGAGGCAACAAAATGTCTATGTCATTCGTTAATGACTGATTTAGGCGTTAGATGTGCTTAAAAATACATGTATTTTCTCACACACACTTTTCATTGTTTGTTGTTCATTTATTATCATAGTTATAACATGACTAAAGAAAAATATTGCTTTCATTGCTTCTTAATTAATCCAATCTCAATGTATTTTCCACTAAACATTCAAATGATCTGAGAGAATTATCCCCTATCACCCTCTCCATAACCAGATTAGTCTATTGCCTTGTGAATAATGAGGGCAGTGTGGATCTCAAGCCTGTTAGAGGAAGACCACTGTCTACACGCCACTAAGGATTTGTGGGATTTGGAGTCTGGGAGGGGAAAGACTTCTAATAATGAAAGCTTTTTAATACTGATAAGAACTAAAGAAAGCTGAGATAATTAATACAACATTTACATGGTCATACACTTCTGTGTCATTAACCCTTAATTATAAATTATCATACTGTACTTCTAAGATATACCTTTTTGCAGTTTAGATTGTCTATATCTTCTAAACACTCTGTCTTCTTTATCCGTGTAGCCCAGTCCTGTTCCCAGTCCGGTGTTGGGTGGAAAGCCAAATGCCAGCCAGTCTCTTTTGGCCTGGTGTCGTGATGTCACCAAAAACTACCGTGGTGTGAAAATCACCAACTTTACCACGTCATGGAGGAACGGCCTGGCCTTCTGCGCCCTGCTTCATCACTTCAGGCCAGACATGATGTATGGCATGAATTAAATTACAATTTTGTATACTATTATTAACATATTGTAATGTAATATAATCTCCTAATGCATCCAATCTATTGCTCCTGCTGACTTTTAGATGTTTGTGAAATGATATGTTAATAATTCATTGCTTGTGACACATCACCATTTTCTCTTTTTATTTCCTCCCCCAAACCCTCCCTACTGTTCTTTCAGAGACTACAAGTCGCTAAATCCTCAGGATATTAAAGAAAACAACAAGAAGGTAAGAGGCAGCCACTGCAGGGCCCTTCACACCACTTAGCTACCTCCTGCCCACATCTCCATTTAGCCTTATTTAAAGCTCTACCAATACTCTTAGTGTTTAGAGGGCCAGAGAAAACACACGTGAAGGCTGTGAAATGCTGAAAAGTGTAATGACATTTTCCTGTGGACCTTTTCCTTGTCGTGTTGTTTACATGAGACTCCGTGTTTACGTGAGACTTCGTGCTTAACGGACACATATTCTGCTACGGTGACTTTTTGAGCTCTTAACCATGTTCTCACAGTATTCCATCATCAAAAACTTACCTGAAGTAGTTTTGAGGAATGTTCATTAGAAAATCCACCCCACTCAGAGCGTCAAAAACACTCCCAGCGGAACTTCCTTGTCTCTGGGACATATTTTCAGATCATCTATGTCACTTATCTGAGAGTTTTAAGTCCTTAAATAATCACTCCTTCTGAACACTTCTTCCATCTAAACATGATAACTTCTAATGCTTGTAGCATTCTCTTCAAGAGCTAAGCAGATAGGTTGCATGTGTCTTTCTAGACTGATGAGAAAAGCTTTAATTATTCCATAATAAACTTTTTTTTTGTTTCAAAACATGAGATGGCAAATTAAAGGTAATCAAGAGCATGTTTAAAGGCTAATAACAATACATACAATGCATAATATGTTTCCTTTAAGAAAGACTTACTCTGAGTTGTAATGGTGTTTTAACTGGACCTCTTCCAGGTTACCAACATCAATGACTTACATTTTGTTTATTGATTTGTTTATTTGTTTTTACATATTTATTGATGACCCTTGGGTCTTCTTTTAGGTAAAGTGATTAGTTCTAGTCAGTTACAACATGCCACCAAGGTAGTGCTCAAGCACCTGTGCCCTTAAAGTGCCGTCCTGGTCAACATATTTTTGTAGCTTTAATGTTTTCCCCATGAAGACCGCAGAAACATAAAATGAGGGCTAAATAATCATAATTTAAAAATTGTTCTTTCAAAAACTCAACAATAGTATGAAAGAATTCGATCACTGATCAAGGGAGTGATCACTCGATCACTCCCTCTCTCCCGTCGGCCTTTTGCTCATGTGCGTCTGCCTATCGCAACCTCCAGAGTCCACCTGTGCCCCGTGTCCGTCTCCTCAGAGCAGATACTGCCACTGCCCTAGAGCTCTGCAGTGCCCCCAGACCAGCCTGTGCTTAAGGTACTAGTAGGCCACAGGTAAAATACTAAGAGCGCACAACAACAGGAGAGATCCGCGCATGGAGCATACAATTAATAGGCCTAAGTCTGATCATTAACAGCACATACCGTCTGATGTTCTACACAGTTTTTAGCCATTATGTTTTATTTATATATATATATTGTTTTGGGGGGACAGCAATTGTTCGCTTTGTTCGCAATGTTATGAGCAAAAATAAAACATCTGTAGGTTCTGAAGTATACTGCGTTATACTTTATTATAATTGAATTATCATAAAAGTAGTTCCCTTAAAATACCCCAGAGTTTTTGTGGTAGAACCCTTGCCTCTCTGTCTGTGTCCGTGCACATCCCTGCTCAATTTGAGTTTTCGTTAGGGTAAAGACATTCCCAGATCGTCTTCTAAATTTTATCTTCTAAATAAACCCCTCAGAACATTTCTCCTGGTGACAAACAACGAAACAACGAAAAACTGCACATGAGCATCATCTTAGCAACACAACATCTTGCCATCCTTACATTGCAGATGTACAGGTGCAGTTTTATATCCATTTCCTGTATGTGCCTCTAGCTTCTCACCCCCTTTTTCCTGCATATACTGCCATTTTTCCATTTCACTGTTACTACACAAGGCCCGAGGGCTACAGCGAACGATATGAGTCGGGTTCATGCAGCTTGATTTCCTCTTCTCATACACACTCTGGCTGGCCGATAACCTCTGGTGGCCCTGTTAGGCATGAATGCTACCCTGTTGACAATAACCATAGTGTAGGGAGAAGGAGACCCAATCCCATATCTGCTAACTGCCCCTCACCCCCCTCCAGGTGCTCAAGAAGCCCTGAAGGAATTGGCTAGATATAAGTAATATAGGAATATGCTGGAGAAAGTGATAGCTGGTAGGCATGCACTGCGACCAGTTTAGTGTGAAGATCTACATGGGCTCGTTCTATATCACCATAGACTTGTGTAAATGCATAAAGCTGCCCAATAGAAAAAAATACAGAGACAGCAGTGTATCCTATTGTTCATTTTTAATCCCTTTGAAGCTTTTGTTTAGATGTATTGACAGGGCCGCATGAATGGAAATGCATCAAAATGACACCTATCTCTCCTCTTTATGAGTAGTTGATAGACGTGCCCCTCCTCCTTTCAGAGTTTATCTGTGTAGAGTGATTGCAATAAGCTCAGACCACTGAATTATGACTGATAAGCTCAATCAATACCAGAAGCAGGTTGGGGGAGAAAAGGATGAATAGGATGAATATTCAGCGACAACCTTTGAACATATCCATTATAAGTTGGTGTCTGAAAGTTAACCGTCTCAAGAAGAGTTTAAATTGTTGACCAGCTAGTTTCGGCCCTGTCTGTTTGGTCCCTGTGTGCAGTTATGTCTGTGTAATGAGACCAAGGAGAAGTCATTTGTCATGCCATCTGATAGCAAAGCGCCGAGCAGCGGGCTAAATTGCCCTGAGCGTTCCTGTGAGGGGTTGGGCTGGAGGGAAAAGGGTGCTGATGATTGACAACGATAGATAGCTGTCAGTCACCGGATGGGAGTGAAGGAGGAGCAGGGAGCAGCGACCTGGGGCACAGAGCGGTGACATTTAGACCAAATCCAAAGCCTTGCTATTAATGTCTGAGAAATTCACTGTTAATTTTAGATAGCTGCAAATTGATAGATCTGTCCTAGAATCCAAATTCTTTTTTTTTTCCATTCCATAGGGGCTCTGCTTATGTAGGTTATTATGTGAATTAGAGTTGGGACATGGTTCCAGTATCAGTTTGGAGCCAATATTTTTGGTCTGTACCCATGTGTCCTTCCCAGATTGTCCTCATTGCATCAGATTTGTCTTTTTGAACAAACTAATGTGAAAAAGAAATTAGGCTAAAAATGTCTGTAAAAATGTGTCTGTATATTTACACAATCATGCCACATATTATTTGTTTTCTTTACTTTTTTTCTTTTCTTTACTTTTAATTTAAGAAAGACTTCTGAGTCTGGCTATGGATTTTAAAATTGAAATATCTGTATCGGCCACATAAATTAACCAAATATTAGATATCAGTATCGGCTCAAGAAATCCATATCACCCCTGTGAATATCTGTTTGGAAAAATTTTGGCTTTTTTATGTAATGTCCAGACTTAAGATGAAACAATAACCTTTTTTTATTCTAATCATTGTCCTGGATTTCTTCTGATGAATCCTGTTTTCTGAATTGTTCCGATTGAACAATGGCAATATGAGGCGGCCATTATTAATCATGTTGGACTTACATGAATTACTTGGTCAATAAGACAGTGGAGCAGGTCAAGCTTGCATAAATGCTGAAACAAAACCCCGCTCATGAACCTCCCTGTCACACAGCTCTCACTTTCTCCTCCTCTCTTTTTGTCTTTAATTCTTTCACTTTGTCCCCATTCAACAGTAGAGGTTGTCGCTTGCTTTCACAGCCAAGTGTGTGTGTGTGTGTGTGTCTGTGTGTGAGAGGGGAACAATGCTAGCACACTTTTCTCCCCTGAATACCTGTTAGAAACCCAATCATGTCCCTTGTTCCTCAAATTCTTGTTCTTTCTTTCAAACTCCTGCCTTGTCAGTGTATAGAGGGGCGACTTACACTTTGGCTCAGGCAGTAGTTTTATATTTGGTAGGAAGTTCATTATATGCAGTTCATACTTTTGTTTTATGATACATTTTGAATAGCGTAATCCCCATATGGGATGTGAGATTGATAGTCTACAGACATCAAATGGAGCTGAAACAAATGCGGTGCAACATGTTGGACTGAGATCAACACTATCAAGCAGGTTAAGATACGAGTCCTGATACCTGTGTCAGATGGACGGGCAGGTCATGTGAGCATAGGAGCCAGGCAAGTGCTAATCTATTTATTTACCTGTCATTGGCTGCGATAATGGTTTTCTTCCTTTCCCTCTCTGTCTCAGCCAGTCTATCTCATGATGGGGATTGGACTTGGTGTGTCGCTTTGCTTGATAATCAGACTTGTATTTTTCTCATCAAAGTCTAATCAGACCAATTACACGCGTGACGGAGAGCGTGGGCAGGTTGATGTGAGCAGCAGATAAGGACACAAGCACACATATTAGTACATAGACACATATACTTTGGGATTAGGTGTTCTGTCTAGGGGTGTCTGCCTCCCTTTATCAGGAACAACCATCCTTGACGTGAACTGTCATAAGCTACACCAAAGGTGTCTTGTGCACATATACATCATGCATATGTACACTGACCAGCTCCATGTCAATAAACCGAAGACACACTAACTGTATCAGAATATTCTTGGCCTTTTTTATCTTTGCTTTTGCATACCATAGCATAGACCATATAGTGTATAATTCACATTTTTATATTTCTTCTTTACAGGCATATGATGGCTTTGCCAGTCTCGGCATCTCCCGTCTTCTGGAACCATCTGACATGGTGCTATTAGCAATTCCTGACAAACTTACAGTAATGACCTATTTGTACCAGATCCGAGCACACTTCTCTGGAGAGGAGCTCAACGTGGTGCAGATAGAAGAGAACAGTAGTCGAAGCACATATAAAGTGGGTGACTTTGAGACTGACACTAATGCTTCCATTGACCAAGACAAGTTTTATGCTGAACTAAATGATGTACAACTACGACCACCAATAACCCAGACTGAGTCACCTGCTGCCGAGTCAAACTGTGATAAAACAGGGGATGAAGACCAGATAAACTCTTGTTGGAAAGGAGAAATAGCAGTAGTGTCATCATCTTCACAGTCAACATCGCCATGTCCTATTCCAGCACCACGCTCAACATTAACCACAACAACAGATTCCAGGCCGGCCCTTGAGTCTAATAAGACATCTGAGGACAGACCAAAGGTAGTTAAAGCTGACACCTTGGACCTTGGAGACCTAACACAAAGAAAAGGCGTAGACTTGCGAAAGGATGAGGAAAGAGGAGAGTGTGTGACAGAGTCAGAAGGTCCCATCCGAAGAGGAGCTTCTCAGTTGTCCTCATCACCCCCACAACAGAAGCTAGGCTTCTCCTACAACCGAGATGCTGACCTGATTAAGAAGAAGAGGGCCAGTCTGCGGCATGCAGAGTCAGAGCCAGCATCAGACACCAGCTCTGCTCCAACAAACCACATAGATTCAAGCACTAAACTGGTAAACTCCATTTGAAATATTAAATACACTGGACTGTTCTTAAGCTAATTTTAGTAACTTCTGCTCCTTAGATGTTTTCTCTGCTTAATGCTAATGACGACTCTTCTCAAACACACGTTTTGACATCTTTTCCCTGACCACAGGATTTGTCTTTCCACATTTGTTACAGAAATGAGAACCCACTCACTGCACCAGTTGGGTTTAAGTACCGTGTTGCAGCTGAAAAACAATCACCCATGTAGCAGTTATCCAATAGGAGGCTCGTACCTATTTACTTAGTTGAATCTGACTTTTTTTCGGCCAGGCAGTGTATTTTATAACACACTAAGTGTGTGTTGTTGTTTTTTTATAACACACAAAGTGTACACATGCCAGGTCTTATTGCTTCTACAACTTCCTGCATTTGTTTATCTAGTTTGTTATCATTTTTTGACTCTAGATATTGTAAATCTTACCAAAACCCAAAACCTGTCAAGGTCAGACTGTGAACATTTGGCGACTGTAGAGGGCACCTCAGTGAACCCCCCGATTTGACATTTCATTATATTTTTCATTATATTTCTCATCCCTTTGGTTGATGACAGAAAGAGTCGTGACTACTCAGGCGTGGCGACGCTTTGCGCGCGGCACACCTCATCTTGTCTCACACACTGACTGGCACGTACCTGTTTTCATGTGCGGACAAGATGACATACTTGCACACCAAACACATCTGACTGCATTGGTTAACCTCAGATTAAGGTTTCCTGTTTACAAGTGTAAAGGTCACGGGTGGCAGGGGCAGTGGGGGGTTATTACTGCAATGACACCTTATGTTGATCAGCTTTTATCAAGTAAATAGTGCACTATATCAGGGCAGATTTTACTCATTAATATAAAAAAGAAATAGTACATACATTTTCATAGAATAAACTATTTTCGCCTATTGTAAAATGTATTGCAAATTGGATGAATTTGCAGACAAATTTTGTGGTGCTTTATGTCATTGGTTCTTGTCAAAATCCTTTACCTTTGTTAGCAGGTCAGACATAAGGTTTTTGTGGTTGTTCATTAGCTTTATTTATTTTTAGAATTTTAGTTTTAAAATTAAAACATTTTTTTTTTCTTAGACTGCAAATCCAGCCCCTGTCACAAGTCCTACAACTGAAAAGGTACCATATATTTCAAATACATTCGTTTTTAACCCTGTTGAGTATCCTAATTTTGCCCTCTTGTCTTGTAGAAAGTCCTCTCTCGTCAGGAGGAGCTCAAGGAGCGAGCTCGACTTCTGCTTGAACAGGCTCGCCGCGATGCTGCAATGAAAGCAAGCAGCAAGAATTTAACCAACTCTGCCTTCACTGCACCTGCCAAAGCTACAACTGTCTCTGATGTAAGTCACCTTGGGTTGTTTTACAGAACAGTATGCGAGAAAATGTTTTCATGCTCAACTAGTTTCCACTATGCCTGTCCGTTGGTCCTTTTAGCAAACACTGAGTTAATACGTTTTCTGGATTAACTTTGTCCAGGACTCTCTTGAAGACTCTCTCCTCTACTTGTCTGAGAGACTGCAAATGTGAATGAACTGCTCCATTCCGTTCCTGTCCCATATATTGCTGCATCTCATTCTGTTCAGTTGGTCGGGTCACAATTTTTCTGACATTCGGGCCAAATTTGCAGATCCCTCAGTTCCTCCTTAGACAGGCTAAATGTTGTACACAAACACCTGTCAGCAAAAGTACATTTGCAGTAACTGAAGGGGAGAGCCAGCGTACCGAGGCAAACTAGACTAGAGAAGACATGGCTGAAATTGCCAGCTCTGAACCAGGCACGCTCCACTGAACATAATATACTATGATGGGAGGGGGGCACCAATGGACTACAAGCCTCTGTGGGAAAGCACTGTGGTCAAATCTGTACTGACGTTCTCCAAATGGTTTTGGGCAAAGGAAAAGGGGGTGCTGAAAAAATCCTGTCTTGTGAGAATTGTGACGACAAGGGATTTGAGGCAAAAATGAAATAAATACCTTTTGGTAATGAAATATCTAAAAGGCAGCAGGCACATGCCCCTGCATTTGCCACACGAATCCTTAAAGAGGAATGTGCCCTTGAATTAGATGTTTTTCAAGTGTGTGTTTGTGTCTTGCTTGTATGAGTGTGGCCACAGAAATAACCATTTCAGCGTAATCTAAAAAAATAAATGCGGACCTTCCAAGGACTGTTGGTGTTGAAAGTCGTGTGAGGAGAAAGTCCAAATTAGAACCGTTTTTCAAAGTCGCTGTGGCCCGGATATATTCCTTAGTGGCAAAAAATAAAGGTCCTCTATAGTGTCCCTTGTTGTGCAGCAAGATGGCTGACTCTCTCAGATTAGCTTCTCAAAGTAGCTCGGGTTGGCCCTCTGCTCTCTGCCCATCTCCTCCTCCTCGTGATTTCCTTACTCATTTCCAAGGACAATTGGTTAATAACCCCCTCGTCCTCCTCTTACACACACGCACACACACGCACAGAGAGAAGTGATAGAGGGGGCAAGAGGAGATATTGAATTGTTTACACTTTTTAATAGAAAGCATTGATCAAAGGAATAGGACTGGCCCCTGGGCCAATGTGCTGATAATTGTTAGTGATTCAGATTAGATTACTTGATGTCTTGTTTTGATTAGCATGGTTAGTGTATGTATGTGTGCGTGTGCCTGTCCATGTTATCAGCTCAAGAGGCCCAAGCCGTTCCCTACTAATTCTCCATTTGTCTAAGTAGGTGCTTTGATTTAGCATGCATAAGGTATAATTTAATTCAATTAAAGCTGCCTCCATTCTTCTGGGGAAGTGGATAATGTGGGGACAAGAGAATGATTTAGGCTGAGAAGGGAAGGATCTAGATTAGCTGTTTTGGGGCTTTTTTGGGGGCCCAAACAGATCTTAGGGCCTGATACGATGTATTCTGATTCAATACTTTACACATTGTATATGGGGGAAAAGTGTTAATTTGCATTTCAATACAGTACACTAAGTAGTTTTATGATTCAATATTCAATATACAGCAATACTTTGCTGTACCTGAATAAATGAAAGTTAAGTTTCCAAAAGTGATAAACTGCTTGTAAATCAGTCTGGCATTTGTAATAGTGCAGATGCACATAAATGACTGCGGTCAAGCTTTCTTCAGTCAGCAGCAAAGCTGATTAATAATACTGATGCCAACATTGGCTTTTTCTGTAAATGTCACAAACACCTGTGTGACATAAAACCACATGACAGTATGTTTTACAGTATTTGATCATGTCATATTTTTTGGTAGATGCAATAGTTAGTTGTCTCTCTCTCCTGCAGAATTCATGTCTCTGTAACTGTGAAAGCAGTAGAGCACTGCAGCTGTATTGTATACAAGATGCGAATATAGTATTGGAATACATATTTCCAATATGGTATGATACCGCACACTAAGACCGTGTGACAATACACTGCAAAACCATATATTGTCCCAGCCCCACAAGTATAGCAGTGTGTGTTGTGTGCACTTTGTGTGTGAAGGAGAGCATGTGTTTGTTGCTTTGTTCTAGCTCTGTTCTCTTGACCTATGCTGTCCCTACTGCCAGTCCTAATTGTTGCCCACAGTGACTGGCTCTTTGATCTAAGGTCACAGGTTCACTTTCCTCCCTTTCTCTTTCCACTCTGTCGCTCTACTGTTCATGCATCATATTCTCTCCTCCTTATCTACCTGTGTGTGTGTGTGTGTGTGTGTGTGTGTGTGTGTGTGTGTGTGTGTGTGTGTGTGTGTGTGTGTGTGTGTGTGTGTGTGTGTGTGTGTGTGTGTGTGTGTGTGTGTGTGTGTGTGTGTGTGTGTGTGTGTGTGTGTGTGTGTGTGTGTGTGTGTCTGTGTGTCTGTGTGTCTGTGTGTGTGTGTCTGTGTGTCTGTGTGTCTGTGTGTCTGTGTGTCTGTGTGTCTGTGTGTCTGTGTGTCTGTGTCTGTGTCTGTGTGTCTGTGTGTCTGTGTGTCTGTGTGTCTGTGTGTCTGTGTGTCTGTGTGTCTGTGTGTCTGTGTGTCTGTGTGTCTGTGTGTCTGTGTGTCTGTGTGTCTGTGTGTTTTCATTTTTTGCACCTATGTGTTCCCAAGTCACTTTGGCCCTGTTAGTGTCCTTGACTTCTCATGTGCTGTTGACTGCACTGCCGCTAATTGTTGATGGGCACTTTCAGTAATGTTCTGAGGTCACATTCCACCTGCCCACCCTGAACCCACAAGGGCGACCTCTGATAAAGAATATACAAGCTTGATTTGTGTTTGAGAAAATGAAGTTGGTTTTATGTAGAAATTGTGTTTCAAATTACTCACATAAAATGACCATTAACAGCTGACTGACATCAAAAGATCTTAAAATGTTCCAAAAGTAATGAATATTTTTTAATACTTAAAAAAATACCTATTCAATGGAGTGAGCCTTTACCACTGAACAAACTTCCTGTTGAATAATGAATCAAATTAAACTCAGAAAGTTACAAAGTATTATTGTAATACAGTTGTTGCACTTTTGACCATCCCCATAGCTTTAATGGAGTAGTGTGTGTTTGTGTCTTTGTGTGTATAAATCTTCTCATCCATTAGCAGATGAGAACAGTAATTTCACAGCGGCCTGGCCAGGCTAATTATTGAGACCCACACAAGGTTTTGGAGAATGTTTTGCATGTGGTCCTCTGTGAATTTGTGTGTGTTCCCTGTGCCTTCTGTGCAAAACTGTTTCACCAGAATCTGAGGACTGAGAGAGAAAGCATGGAGATGAATTTGTGTGTGCGTGTAATGGAGAAAGGAATTTGCCTGAAAAGTGCTTGCAAATGCTTGGCTGTTTTGCAGGTAAGAGAGTTCCCCTGCTCACTGACTCGTTGTGATTCATATAATTGGGAGCCGTTTGATTTTTGCGGGACACCATCCCTACCTCCTCCCCCTCTCTTCTCTTCTCTTCTCTTCTTTCTCTTCTTTCTCCTTGTCCTACACTTGAGTGGAAAAAAACTCCGGTCTTTGCCACTGTGACCTGTGGGTGTTTTTCTTCATCAGCTGTTCTTTGAACCTCTTTAAGATGCTCAATGTCCTCATTTCACTGGCCGTTGTCCACTTCTTTTTACATGGAAATTGTTTTGTCATATTCCGCTTTATTTGCATTAAAACAGTGGACAAAAACAAGGCCGAAATGGAGGGCATGGCACGCAGCGTAGAGTATTAGAGAAAATGCAAATGCACCAAATTCAGTTTAAAGTGCTAAATGTAGATGCTACTGAGAAAGGTATGTTTGTGACAGCAGACATTTGTTAGTTTGTCTAACCATTGATTGGAAGGCCACCAGAATGTATTTTCTGGATTTTGATACAGAACTTAATCCTTTCTCTTATTCAGGACTCTTTTGCGATTAGTTCTAAGTTACTAAATACCCAAATGTGTGAATTTACTACTTGCTGTTATTTATATACAATAGAACAGGTAATACACATACTCATTACTATACTATCTTCTCTACAATCCTCAAATGTCACTGCCACATCCCTTCTCTCAGCCCTAATAGTCAAATCTCATTTTAATGCGGTTTCGATGCTTTTATTCTCTGAGCCTTACCCTGTCCGTCACCCCCCTTCCTTTCAGTCTTTGCTCTCTGGGCTTTCTTAAGAATCTGTCCCTAATGAAACTAAATAGTTAGGTGGGGAGTTCCTTTGGAGTAAGTGTGCATGCTTGTGTCCGGGAGCGAGGGGATGTGTCCTGGGTGAATTGGCTGGAGGCGAGATCAAAGCAGAACTGAGTGTATGCAGTAACGAGCAGCAGAAAGAGCGCTCTCTCAGTTGCATCACAAGAGCTGATCAAGCCATCACAGAGGAGAGCCCTGAAACACGCACCATGTTTTTCCCTCTGAGCGCTTGGAAATGTAGGAATGTGCTTGTCCTCTGCGTCTCTTCACATTTCTCTCTCCCTTTCTTCTCTGTTGGGTCATCTCACATACCTCATGTGCACATTTGACCACATCACTTCCACTGCACAAGAGTGGTGCTCTTAAGAGTGCTGTCTTCTCCCTGTCCACTTGGTTTGTTTTTAGAAAGTGGTTACAGACCAGTCCACAAAGTAGTAATACGCATTTTTTTCCCCAAGTATAATTTGTTTACAGATATAATGTAAAAGCAGTACCTAGGGGAGGTTAATTGTAGTTGTAAACTCACTCATCGTGATGTTTTTTTTAATTAGTGCTAAAAAAAATCATGTATTATGTTTACGTTTATTCAATGCAAGATAAATAAAAACTTTTATTAAATGCCTTGTTCTAAATGGACTAATTGGACAAATGCTATATGATTATTATGGTTATTATTATCTACCACCTAGAGGTGTATCAAAATTTAGAGAATATTGTAAATGTTGTTCTTGAGATATGCAACATTTGAATATTGAGTATATTGTTTATAGTGGAAAATGCTAAAAAAAAAAAAATAATAATAAAGTTTTGTTGTAAATTTTCAAATAAGGCTATATTGTAATATTGCTGTACTTTTTTGATTAATTTTTAAAGACATTTCATATTTGTCTGATAACCTTAACTAATATGTTTTAACACATTTCTTTTGGATTTACATCATGGACATTGTCTTAATATTGTCAGAATACAAAAAATATCGAGAGATTCATTTCGCATATGAGCTGAACTTTAAAAATGTATAAAAATTTAAATTATCATCCACTTTTGGTCCACTGCCAGAAACGTTTGATAATGAGACACAGCAATACAGATACAGTAGACAGCGTACATGCATTTATATTACAGTACTGTTTGAGTCAGTATGTCATTATAACAAGTTGATGTTGTTGAAATGCCTTAAGGTCCCAAAGTTCTGCTCTTGTTCTCATTCAGTTCTTTTTATTTGCACAGTGCTCCCTCCCTCAGTAATTATCTTGTCTATTTAAAGGGCAAAGCCTTTCACTCAGCTGTCAGTGCCAGTTTGTGAAAAGTGTGTTGTTTCCTCGCTTCACTTTACCTGTTCGACCAGTCTCTCTGTACAACTGTGCTTTGTTCTCTCACACAATTATCGCATACAGTGTGACTCAGCCCTGTTGTCAAGGGCCTCAACTACAGTTTAACAGAAGTTCCCTGCTCAGAAAATAGTCTTTTTCTGAGTGTACAAGTGACACACTGCCTGCTTCGAATGCTGCTTCTTATTATAAAGTGCAGTAACATCAAAATGCAGCAATAGCTAAATACTTCTATAGCAGTGGATCTTAAACATTTCACACAAGTGCCACCACCAAAGATAGTATTTGACCTTATATGTACCACCAGATCTAAACCAGGTCTAAAACTTGAATTTTCTGTGTCTAAATTAGAGCTAAACTGGGTCTAGAATGGGACTACACACGTGTTTAAACTAGTTCTAAACAAGGCAATACCCAAAGGAAGACAGAAATGTGGATTAAATGGACTCTAAATTCTGAAAATAATTTAACTGCAAAGAAATCCACATACCACCTGAAGGAGCCTGCGCAGAAACGCTGCTCAAGTATAAACAATGCCTCCTTTTGGGGTCATTTTGTCTTGCATACATTTTTCAGAAATAAGAAGCAGGAAACGTTGTATTGCCATTGAAGAAACTCTAGATCGACTTTGGCGATATGATGAAGCATAAAACAATGAATGATAGTGAAATATAAACTATTGTAAAATAAAAGGCATGCATAAAGTATGATGTTAAAACAAAAATAGACTTAGAATAAAAAGAGTTTTACTGTGGAAATCTTATTGACAGAGGTTTTCCATTGAACCAGTCAAGGCCTTCTGACTTCTTGTTCCTGGACTTTTAAAAGCCTTATGTCATTGTAAGTGATGACAAATTTTGCAAAATATTAAGATTACTTCAGCCCCTGAATAAATGCCTTTACTGGCTTTCTATATTTCACAGAGTATACCTTTATACAGAGGCAGATACAGACCACTATCATGGGCACGCACATGTCAAATCATAATTAGTCCGTGTCCTGTTTCTTTGATAGCCTTGTACAGTGGCTCTTCTTTAATTCCTTATCAAATGCATTGATCACTGTGGGCCTTGTGCGCTCATTGATCCGCGCACTCCGTCTGGTCCCACGCGATAAGCGTCTCCCTCACTCTTCTTTAGAGCTCTACATTAGATGGTAACTCCATTGGTCTTCCAAATATCCAGAAATAAAAATTATAATTATAAATTATTTTTGCTTTAGTGTCTCAGATTTTAAATGTAAATTACAGCTCAAATTGTTTAAATGTTTCCTACCATAATTGACATGACCACATTCTCACATTTTCAACCCAATAGTGTATGAGTCATGTTGCCCTTTTCCGTTTTGTTTTGTCCGTTTGTGTGCCAAGTGAAGATAGAGACCTAAAGGAGCTCTTAACAGTGAATGAGTTTGTCATGACAAATGTCTGCAGCGGCATGAGTGGCTGCTAGGCTGGCTGGCTATTTGGGAGGTTGGCAGACCTTTTTCAGTGGACCTGTGTCTGGTGCACAGGGCATCAGACTGCGCCCACGCCAGGGCTCTGTACAAAATCACTGGTGCATGGCCTCCCTCCCTTTTACCACTGGTCTCGAAAAGAGCAGTGAAGGCGACAACCTGCTCCCCCCGTTCAGAGAGAGCTTCAGCCCAACGCCAAGACCACAGAAACCCTCTGTCTCAGCCCCGCACTCAAGCGTTCAGCTTTTACTGCAGACATTTCCAGCAGTCAATGGAACCACAGTCCACAATTGTTCACACTGTTGCTTTCTGGAAAAAAATCAAAAAGGTCTTCTACTCCTGATCACCATCCATCCTGGCCACCAGCTGATGTGTCTTTTATCACTTTTACTTTCTTCCTTTTCCCTCCAAACTTTGATCATGTAAAGGGCTGTGGTTCAGACTCTGGTCCACCATATTTTAAAATGAACTAGATCTATTTTCTCTGGAGCACTATTCTAACTCCTTTAAGTATCCTATATGTTGTACATAGATGTGCTGTCTTTTCTTTGGGAGATTTTCTAATCAGTACCTCTGACTAAGTTAACCAGATGCATTTTCTGTACCTATAATCCTTGCCTCTGGATAGGCAAAGTAATTTCCATTATTCTGTCTTTACAATGCCTGACAACAATAATGCACATGTTGGACCCTATCTGTTTTAATGTATATGTGCATGGCCTTAACATTGTCAGACCTGTGTCCCTATCTGCCACGGCCAGGCTGAACATTATCATCAGTCCTTAGCCAGAAGGTCAGACTTTTCGTCCAAAAAGCAGTTGGTAAAGGGAAGCTTTTTTATGTCAACTTTTACATTGTTGAGATGAAAGCTTTCCAAGTTTTCCCACACACAGATGCAACATGTTCATGTCACACAGTAAAGAACCATTCAAGACCAAACAATGTATCTTTTTATAGGACCCAGCTTCAGTTACAGTAATGTATAGACTATTCTGTGTCCAGTGTCATTTTGGGACGTTTAAGTTTAAGTCTCCTAAGTTACTCCAGATATAACGTGCAGTGAATTGGTTATTAAAGCAGTTTGCTATAATATACACACATTTTTGTTCCTATACATAATCCTCTGCTGTCGCTCCTCCTTACTCTTATCTGTATTTTGGTCTCACTCCTCTGCCACCGTCTCTCTGTCTCCTGCTCTTTATCAGTCTCTCTAAGGTGTGTTCCCTTTGCCCTGTGGGCATCCACCAGACCTGTCTCCAACACACACATACACCCAGTGCATTAGGTTGCTGTCACTTACAATAGATCCCTATTGTCCAGGCCAAACAATAGCTACAAACAAACAATTGACATGGAAATTGAGAGATGTAGCTCATTAGCGGGTACTGCTTGTTTTGTTAATGGATAAATTGGTGGCTTCAATAGGCCTACCCTAAAACCCCTGGCTCAATATGGAGAAGCCTGATTAACAGGAAACCACAGGGAGGAAGATCAGTGACAAAAAAAATCTGGTTCCCCTGGGCCAAGTGCATTTTCAGAGTCTGCAAGTTTGTTTAAAAAAATCAGTTCTTAAATAAGCTGAGAAAAACACATTATGATATGTTATTTAGACATATTATTGATAAGAGTTTTTTACTATAGCATGTTTTTTGCTTCCTGTAATAAACACAAAAATGTCATGTTATAAATTTTCTAGCACATGCAGTTTTTTATCTGTTATGTGTTTGTCAATTGACATCATCAAAGATTTTTTCTCTTACTGTGTTGTGGGTTTGTGTTGTGCCATACACTATCAGCTCGATCAGATTGGTCTCAAATGGCATTTCGGCTATTACTGAAGGTGCATGTTCAATACTGTAGCTGTCTAGTGCAACACTTTGTGTAGTTGAGACCACATACACAACTAAATGCATAAACTGTGTCTTACAAATACGATTTAATGAAATGAAAACGAATGAAAATGAAATGTTAATGTTTGTATTATACTTGCTGTTTCCTGATTGCTCATACTGTATGTGATGTTTTTCTCTTTTTAGGAGCAAGATGCTGAACGTAGGAGGCAGCTAAGGGAGAGGGCCAGGCAGCTGATCGCTGAGGCTCGATCTGGAGTCAAAATGTCTGACCTGAGTACGTTAGATGCAGACAGAACCAGAGGAACTAGAGCCAGTCCTGCTGGAGGTCAGTTACACTTATGAAGCACACAAAGCTATCACATCAGTCGACACTTAAAGTCAGCAAACGGAACATTTGCTTTTAATGCACACCTTTTCCAGCACACACTAGGACTCCCACATTTCCATTATGCTCTCTAAAGGGGATCTGCCTAATCCTTAGAGAAAAAGGAAATGTTATTTGAGTACAACCCTTAGTCTGAAAAAACACCTTCCCAATATTCAGAGCAGCAATTTACCCTGCAACTCCTCCCTTGTCTCGTTCTCTCAGTAATTGTTAATCAACACAACACATGGTGTGGCCAAATTATGCTCCAAATACAAAAACGCTTCTAATAACGGCTTACAGGGGGAGCAAATGCGCCGTGTGCACGTCCCACTGCTTTCCATTTTCCTGAAATTGGGGTTATTATGGTAATGACCATTATTAGATGTTTCTTGTTGTTTGTTTAAGATTTCTGTGCATTACACCTTCCATTTTATTCTGTTCAGGTATTATGACTCTACTGCACACAAATTACAAACAGTGGTGTAGAGAAAATTACAGACTGATTTGGTAACTTTAGGTTTTGGATAAGTTGGAGAAGTGGCAGATTGATGACCTATAAAACTTTTTAAAGTTACTGAAGTTTACTATTGTTTACTCCAGTAATAATGTATTATTCCCAGTTGTTACGTTCTTATTTCAGTTGTTGTTGGTTGTAGTATACCTTTCACATGTAGTCATCAAAGAGAAAAGATATATATCACTGAAGGAAGGCTAATTGCAAGTACTAATTCCCAGAAACCAGTCATGTAGATTATATGTGTACGTTTAAGATGTGGTAAAGTGGTAAATTTCAACTGACAAAAGCCTGATAAGTAAATCCTTAGATAGAAGTGAGATCAGTGACTTGTTAACTAAAAATGACAAAGACAAAAAAAGTACGGCCGGGAAGAGGGGCACTTGATTTCTTTGCTCTTTCAGCCTTTCTGAATTGAACTAATTGTTGATCTCATTAAAAAGGGAGTTGAAGGGAAGAAGGGCGCAAAAGGGGGAGGAGGTGAGGAGAAGAGAAATGCTTTGGGCTGTGATTCACAAGGCCTGCCGAGCAGAACGGCTAATCCTAGCCCCTACACACAAACTCACCATTCACGCTCCTTCAGTGCAGCACGGACCCCCCCTCCAAGTATCTGCCCGCAAAGAAACTTTCCAAACTCCATCACCATGGCCTCCTATTAATTAGACCCCAACCAGCCACGCAGGGACGACACTTGCTAGCACGCTCCACATCGCAGCCAGCAAATTAGAAAAAAGCACAAACAGGAAATGCTCTTATTATTTAGAATCTTTCTCTCTTTGTTCTCACCGGCTTGGCCCAGCAAGTTGTAAATAGCAGAGGAGGGTGCTTGCGTGTTCCTTCGCTGTTTACTGATTGTTTTTGTCTTAATCCATGGTGGGTTATCCATGCAGCTAGAGCTCTTCAGGTCTCTGTATGGGCCTGTTGTAATTTTATTTTCTTTGTTGGCAATGTGGAGACAGTCTTGTTTCTATCGAACCCCTCAGGAGACTTAATGGAATATATGCTTTCATATTTTGGAGGTTATTGTTTGCCCGGCCTTTTTATCTGGAACACGAAAAGTAGGGAACCAGTGTAGGAATAAAGAAAATTAAAAAGCCAGGCTCATTCTCACTTCTGGCTGATAAACCAGCAGAAACACAAAACCGAATGAATGAGAAAGTCACACCAGAGTCAATTTTGGAACCTATTTGTAAATCACAATAAAGTTTCAGTTACACATATCTTTAAAATCCTGGTTGTGCAAAATATATTTCCCAGCAATGGTAACATTTCTTACTAACCATCATACTTGGATTGCAAATGGGAATTTCTTTTATGAACAAATGCCTCAAACCGTTGTAATGCTTGCTGATACTAATAACATATTAGACCAAGCCAAGCCCTGATGGAGTGTAGATCTCAAAATGATGTTTAAAAAAAAAATGGAGCAGGAAGCACCCAATTGTATTAGATCAATTATTATGATATTATATTAAAACTGAAAAATTGTGTTAATTATAAAGGCATCTTCACCACAAGGAGTAGTTTTCTCTCCAGCCTTCTAAAAACACTTGCATCAATAAACGTCTGAAAAATAGGACAGCTACTCAATACTAAATACTGTATTTATCTTTTAATGGCTATGGTCAAAGAATTAAAAAAATAAAAAAACTGCTGAACAGCGTCTTTTTATTTATCATAATAAATATTTGTTATCCACAATATTTGGTCATCCATAAGAGTTTTGCATATAAGACAATTGCATATGTTATTATTACTAAAGACCTCACTTTTCGCTCATTGCTTTCTTTCCAACTGCTATGAGCACCATCTTGCACTGCTTTAACCTTCTCAGTCTCTTGTCCCTGCTCCGTATCCACAGATGTTATGGATGGAGTGAGGGATCAGCATGATGAGGACGATGTTGATTTTGAAAGGGGTGATGATGAGGATGAGGAAGAGGAGGACGAGCCGCTTCAGTATGAGGCGGATTCTTGTGCGCGTGGTGCCACATCTGCTGCTCTTCTGGTTACTAACCCACTGCCCCTCCAGGCCTCACTACCAGACACTTCCACTGCACTGGAGCCGCTGGAGCTTACTAACCCCAGCTCTGAGCTAACATCTCTGGGTAAAACACTGGCTTAGGCTGCATGCTTCAATGTCTGTGATGCTTTAAACTTACTACTAACTCACTTGATTGATTTCTTTGCTTTTCTTTCATATTTCTATAACTCGGAAGTTTTAAATATGATTAAAAAACTTTTCAAACTCCTCCCCAGTCACAATAAAAATCATATCTTTAGGGAAGCATTCACAGCAATCTTCAGAGGTAGTAATTACTTTGTTTTGCTGTGAAATACTTTTATTTCCGTCACCAATTTCCCATTGATGTGAGATAGGTGAAGTTACTTTTAGAAATATGCATAAACAACAGACAATGCTCTGTCAAGCTTTGAAGTGCCGTATCTCGGTTTCATTTGTGTTTTCAATTTCTGTTCTTTGTTGACACAATTTATTAACATGAAATAGACCAAAATTAAATGTGTAGCTTGAGTAAATCATTTCATACAACTGGAAAGTCTAAAACATCATGGTGCACTTGTATATTATGTGAATGACACTGGGAGGTGGCAGATTTAAAACACAATCACTTACTCTATGCTCTTTTATCATGTGCAGTGACCAGTGATGTCAGGAGAGCCATTTGCCCTTAAACAAGGGTTTACCAGAAACCTGTCGTAGTTTTAAAAAGAGCAGTGACAAAGCTGTTTGTTTTGTATTTTGTTTGGTTTTAATTGTGTCCAGCTCTACTTCCAGGTCTGAACACTAAACATGTGGACTTAAAGCTGAAGAAGCTGGAGGCCAAACCAGGAGCAACCTCACCTTCATCTCCATCTTCAACATCCTCCTCCTCGTCACCCTCTGTGTCCTCCTCCTCCCCACTCAGTCCAGCCGAAGGGCCAGAGGTACGGTTTCTTATATTTGTGTCTTGTGTCACAGTTACGTTCTGATCCTTAATTATCTTTGATACCTTTTATTCTACTGCTAATATTTCCCCATTGTAGACAAATAAAGATTATCTTATGTAGATATTGTGAAATAAAGAATTAACTGTTTTGGTTAACGTTTCTACCCCTAACAGTCTGACACACACACAAACACACACGCACACATCCCACATTGTGATGTCAGTACGGTTAGGTACTAACCTGTAGCTCATTTATTCACTCTGACCTTTTCAGACACTTCTTAAGTAAGCGGACGCGTGGGAAGGGGGGCTTGTTGTTGCACGTGTCTATATCTTCTGATGTGAATATTGAGTAAACATCGTAGCCGGGCAGTCTTTACATCTATTTAATTGATTTTGAATGTCAAGTGGAATAAGGTGAGTGTGTGTGACTGTCAGTACAAGTGAGACCCTCTGTGCTTATAGCGACACAGAGTGTCTTTGATCATCGATTCACATAAACACCTTCTTCTGTTCAAAGCCTAAAAGGCTTAGTCCTTTATGCCCAGAGGAGTAACTATGTGTGTTTGTGTTCCTATTTGACACAGTTTGTAAGCCACAGAAGGAACATCGTGTATGCTCATCAGCACGTTCTTTTGCTTTAATAATATACTTTAATTTCAAACTACGACAGTCAAACTCCAATCCAGAATATTGCAACAATAGTCGGACATTTCAGTGATAAAAATACTACATATTGTGGTAGTCCTTAAAGAGGCTGCTCTGATCTTGAGCAGTTGAACCTAAGCGCACACAGTCGTTTCTCTCATTAGTGATTGTGTGCATGCGCAGCGTCTCGTGCTCGATAAGGCCATGCGACGCTCAGCAGACTGCAACATTAGTCACGCAGCGGCCTGCGCATTCACAAACCAAACCAAAACCCATGAATTCACCACAGCTTACCACAGCGATGATCGTGCTGATAACGAATGACAGTGAGAGAAAAGGAGCAGGACCCGAGGAGGCAGGGACTCAATATCTGCTGGTCCCAGACTGTGACAGGGACACAGGGGTAAACCCAGAGAGCAGGTGGTCTGCTGCATGTGCATCTGAACAAGCGCTGACCAACACAATGATTATGAAGCCAACAAGACTTTGGATGGTGGTTTGAGATCTGTGTAGTCATTTGAAGTTGTATAGGACAGAGATTATTTAAATTGAAATATTTAAACATGATTTAACGCCATAGACAACTTAATGGGTAATTGTTCACCATATGCAAACTGCTGCTTCAAATAAAAAATGTAAATGAGAATGTGAATTTTGTCTGCATTATGTCCTTTACACCAGTTCAGTGACAATCCAGCAGTAATTATGCAGCCAGAATTTGTGTCTCTCATGGGATTTGCTTTTGGGCTAAACCTACCGTCCTTTGTAAATGTTGCTGGGGCTTGCAGTTTTGTTAGTCTCTCACTGTACAACAATAATTAATCAACAAAATCTAAATCCCCTTGCAAATATGACAAGGACAGCACTATTAATTAAACAAAGCTTTGTACTGCAAAACATAGTCAACATCACCCTTTTTTAAATTCAGTTAATATGTTATAGTAACCAATAACCATGTCCATATATAAACAATTTTAATATTCAGTTAATCACTTGGGACTTTTTATTGCAATCAAACTTTATGCTCCACTTACTGTTTTTATTAAACAGGAGAAGCAGCCACTTGACTCCTCCCTTTCATTCTGCAATTAGCAATTTTTGTGGCGCTCCTGGGGATTGCCTTGGTGTTGGCCCTTACATTGTCGGGTGCACTCTAGCCTTATGTTGCCGGAAATTACTAATTGGTCATTTCAGTTAATAAATTTGACTGGATTTAAAGTTGTGGTGGGCGGCTGACAGACAAAGCAAAGTGAGAGCAGAGTAATTGCCGACATTGTTATTGAAAGTCAATAATCTAAAACTAAACTAACTGCTCCCTTTTGTTTACTGCACACTGTCTCAATTAGCCATCCTAGCTCTAGAGCCTGCCTCACAATCTCAAGCAGTGGAACATGTTTGCCCTAATTGTTGACTTTATTACACGTTTCGCAGTCTTATTAATGTTACCGCTATGTCAATCTCAGCCCAAACCGGGTTTCTTTTCCACTCGGCTTGGCTTATTCGGAGGCCCTGGTAATAAAGCATTTCCACATCCCATTTCTGATAGCGAGAGAAGCAAGCGTGTAGCTTTTTAACACGTGTTCACTTTGAAAACAATAGTGCTTTTTTGCATTTTGCATAATTTGAATATATTTTCTGGTTCGAGGTTTTGTTGAAAGTCAAGTTAATTGCCTCCTTTTTGTCTCTCTCATGAGTCAGAGAGAGAGACTACAGTGTGTTAGTGCGCACACATCGTCTAATATCAACCACTCCCAAGTGCTGTATTTTATCCCCCGACAGTAGATGCTTCTTCAACCCTACACACATGTGTATTGTTTTAGCCCCCCTGTGAAATGATGTAGTTTATGAAGATGTGAAAAAAGCATTTTTTTAAATTTACTTTTAACTTTGAGTTATCTAGCCCCTTGATTTTCAACCAGTATGCCAGGGAATAGTAGTGTGCCTGGAGGTATTGCCAGGTGTGCCTTGAAAAAATGTCCAATTTGGATTCACAAATGGATTTAATTGAATATTGTACCATTTTGGAATTTCCTGAACATACTTTAATACCAGAAAACAAAGCAAAACGACCACCATTGCCAACTTTAGACAACTAAATAGTGACACGCACCTCATTTGCCACATTATATGCTGCTTTTTTTAAAACTAAAAGTTCGGATTTGGTAATATTTTAGTAGGTTGTGTGCCATGGTATCTTCAACCAAAAAAAGTGTTCCATGACTCAAAAAAGGTTGGAAAACATCTAACCAACAGGTGGATGAATGTGGCAAAGTCAGTAATTTAACATTTTCTCTACTTTGATAGTATTGCATTTTAACGTCCACCCACAAAGTATCTGTAAACAGACAAATGATAGACATTAGATGTTGATTTCTTTGTGACAGAACAATGCAGATGAACTCCGTGCAGAGCGTCTGCGGAGGGCAACAGAAAGACTTCGAAGCCCAGTTGTCTTCAACAAAGAATCTGCAGTAAGAAAAACACAACTGAAGTCCTTCAGCCAGTATGTGGAGAGCAAACCAGGTGAGCCCCAAGCACAGCACCTTCAGTACTGCTGCAAATGTTCAGTCTCTTAAGTTTTAAAACAATTTGGGTAACATTCTATTAGTGTTAAGTTTTTTTTTTATTAATTAAAGTTCAGTATGACTTGATATTTTTGCTGAAGACTGACTTAGACATTAGCAGAGCTGCCCTGACATTTACAGTGGCCTTGTACTGGGACTCAAATATTCAAAGCAACTACGTACAGTTTTTGTTCAAAAAGATCACACCTTCGTTGGTGTAAGTTTTATAAATGTTCCTTCTCTCTGCTTTTTTTACAGAAGTGAAGAGGCAGAAATCCATTCCTGAGGATATGAAGCGAGCAGCGGATGAGAGGGGTTCACCAACAAACTCTGATATTTTCCGACAATTTGAGGAGGAGGTTTGTGAGCGTTGTGAAAACCTATTTGCTTGTTACTCTACATTTGCCTTGTGATGTCCTAAACACTAAATTAATGCCTGGACCACATTATATATCAATAGTAGTACAGTGCTGAAATACCCTTATATTCACACTTCCACTTGTAAAGATGTTTAACATATCTCATCTACAAAAGACTTGAAGTCTCTAAAAAGACATTTTCTGGACATCGTCAGATTAGAACCTCGTAATTGTTCCTTTTGACCTTTTTAATTTCTTTTTACTCAGCTTTTTCCACTCATCTTATAGATAAATCTTCTCTCTTGGCTCGCTCTATCTAACACTTACCTTATACTCTTCACCTTGTCCTCCTGCCCCCAAATTCCCATTCACTTAACTGTCCCCTTTTCTCAACAGAGACATCTTTGTATTGATCTTGCACACTGTCATTTTAATTATGGAAATGGTAGATATGAGCTGCTCTGCAATTTAGAGTGTGTGTGCGCAGTATTGGGGCTGATTACACACTAGCTCTTATCCTGGCTCATATTTAAACTTACTAAGAGTGTGTCTAGAAGAATGCTATTATTACATTGAGTGTGTGCCATCAGAGTCCACAGGGTGAATCTCGCTGCACTTTCACCCTCGTCCCAGCACACACGCACAAATACACAGGCCCTCCTCCTCTTCCTCTGCCTGGGCCCCAGGGTTAATGGGTGTTCAACCTTTTCATTATCCCGATCAGCCAAGAATTACCTGCTGAATGATGTTTGCATTAATATAATATATATGGTAATTTCCCTCCTCTTAATTACGGCTGGGCCGAGCGCGGCAAGGGGAGTGGGCTGATCATGTGTAAAATTGATTTGCCAAGGAAAAATATGGTGATAGAGCGAGAGCGCGCGAGGCAGAAGGAGGGGCAGAGACTACTGGGAATCAGCACCCACACACACAGACTAGAACACACGTGCACAAGGTTCTCAGATGAACACCACTAAAGAGTACAGCCAAAAGTGCTAGCCTGTGTGGAATATAGAAAAACTTTCTTTCTTCTGCTCTCTACTTGACATTCCCATTAAGAAAAAATGTAGTGCATCAGCAATTAAATAAAAATAAAAATCGCTCAACTGAATTTAGAATAAACATTTTCTTTACTTTGCGGAGTTTCTCTGGAGAATATTAACTGCCAAGAGACAGAGGTGAAGAGAGTCAAAACCGCTGTATTTTAAAACCATATCAGGTTGATTAGTTTAATACAGTATGTATTTATGTGTGGATGCATCTAAAGTGTGAAGCTATAGATTGATAGGTGTTGGGAAAGGAGAAGAGCTGAATTAAACATTTAGGTCAAAATCGTTTTAGAGGAATTTGCATTAGGGAACGGGGTTTACCTACAGAGTGATAAAGCATCCAAACCATTTGCCAAGTGTAATTCAAAAGAAAAATGATCTCTACAAAGTAGAAAATTATGTTAGCTCTGTTGCATTCAGACACTTTGTTTTATCATGTGATTTACAATGATATATCACAATACCTTGTATCACACTAAGATGTCCAAAAAGTGAATCCAAAAGTTAAAAATATATATATCGTTCTCTTTATTGAATTACACAATTTTCAAACAAATCTTTTTGTCAGAAGTGACACTACATATCATCCTCCTTCAGATTATAGCGTCATTTTTAATGCAATTCAGTGTGTTAATTAAGACTCCTGTCTCTACCTGTTATTTTGAGACTAAAACCATTTTGTCTCTTCTGTCTCAGATATCTTTCTGACTCACATCCATTCCCCTTTATCCTCTGTTTGCACAATTTCTCTTTATCCTTTATCCATTCACCCTTTTTTCTATGCCTGTGTTTAATGTTGTATCGGGCTACTTTGCCTGTTCCCCTGACTGTCTCTCTCTGCCTCCCTCTCTCTGGTTGACAGAAGGCGTTCAAAGACACCAGTCAGTATGTGGTTGGGGAACTGTCGGCGCTGGAGAGTGAGCAGAGGCACATAGACGCCCGAGCAGCGCGCGTGGAGAAGAGGCTGCGCTATCTCATGGATACAGGTACCCCAAGCCCAATTACACTGGAAAAACTGTTTTGGCAAATTGAGCATACGCGCGCACATAGACAACTGCTCTGGGAGGGTCTGTGTGCGTTTCTGTGTGCGTTTGTGAGAATCTTTGAAGGCCCCCCCATCTCAGTTGAATGTTGCGCGACAGAGCGCTGGGTGGATATGAAAGGAGGGAATGGGGGTGTGAAGGAGGTGGAGCAGGGGTGGGAGAGGGTGGGGGCAGTGGGGTTGGGGAGAGAAGGGAGACCTCTCTGGGCCGGGGTGATAAGGGAGCCCTTCATGGGGGAAACGATAACTGGGTGCGATAGCAGCGCCCCAGCCCAAGTCTTCACTGCTGCCGGTTGCCAGCGCGGCCCCAGCCAGCCTGTGCAGTATTGAACAGTGCGCTCAGCCATGCACGGATACACACACATGCGCCTTTCCCTCGTACATATCTGGCCTTCATTGATATGCTGTATAAGGAAGGACGGGTGAGTTAAAGGGAAAAGCAACTAAATATAAAAAAAGAGTGAGAAACGAGGCAACACAACACAAGCGCTGACACAGTTCACAAATCCACGTCAGACACACAAATGCTTGCCCTGCGCTACATACAAAGTGCAATCTGGTTTGGCAATGGAGCTGAATTTGGAAGGTTTTTATTTAAGATTTGGCTTGGGGTAAAGCCTTGTTAAGACATGAGACAGTGTGCCCAGCCAAAAAAGGGGCCTTGGCTCCGTTAAGTCCCTTACTGAAATGGGAGAATATTTCTCCCACAAGATTCAAGCATACAAGAAAAAAGGTGTGAAAGTGTAAAAATTTAGTTTGTAGAACATCTTCTGTTTGCTTTTGTAATATTTAGCTGTTGCTCACATGCTCTTTCTGATATATCAGCCTGTAACTTTGAGGATTTTGGCTCGTAAGCCCAAAAGGCAACACAGGACAGGATTGAAAAAGTATAGACTTGTTGAAAAGGAAAGCGGGTGGTTTTGATTTGAGCTCACCTTCCCTATCCCATTTGGGTGCTGATATTGAGACTATCTCTGCTGTGATTGTTGTGTTGGAGTTCCTCGTTTTCCCTGCCTCTGTGCGTCGGTGCCCTCTCTCCCTGTTGGAGCACATGCCATTGTGTCTCTCTGAAGGGCTGTTTTTCCTGCTTCAGCGTCACCCACTGATAAAGCAGCCGCTAGCCACAGAGACGCAGGTTATTTACTTTCTTACACCTGCCGCCATAAAGATTTCGCTTTCGTTTTTAGAGTTAAAGTTCCTTGAATTCCTTAAGAAATATGCTTCACAATAAAAAACAAGCAAAGGACAACGGCAGGTAATTCAGAACAATAAGTCAAATAAACTGCCTAGAACTTCTAAAATATTAGTCAGTAATCCAAAATTGAAGTGAATAAAAAAAAATCATCTATCCATGAAATCTGACTGCAATTGTTAACAACTTTTTGTCGCATGCACAGTACCTGCATTTCATATCTCATTCTGCACTCATCCAATAGCTTATGGATTGTACCTTTGGGCTGAGTCTGGAGGCGTCAGAGCGAGATGTGCCAGTGACAGGTGGTCACTAAAGTAACCTTTATCACCTCAGCAGCCGAGGTCACCTTTCCTATGCTGTCATAGATGATAGATATTTTTCTCTAAAGCATGACCAGCTGATTGAAGCTGCGGCCCATTGGCTGTAAGCAAAACATCTGCTATTGATCCAGTGCATGTGACTGCTGCCTGGGCACCACAGAGGGACACAAGGGACTAACACTGGTCATGTCCCAACAATACCATTTTGCTAAAATACAGCAAACTGATATTGCTCTGAGCATTCACAATAAGATTTGTCTTACCATAAATTACATTGACTTCATTTATCGGCAGTGCTATTTTATAGGTGCATATGCAAAAAGCTAATTTCGCCAGCCTCATATCATATCTGCCTGTTCATGTTTTGGCCATTGGTCATTCTATCCTCACACCCCACTGCATCTGTAGTAGTGTCATCACAAAACTAAAATTTCAAGCTTGGTTTTGATACTAAGAAATATACTCGATTCTCGATACGCATTTTGGTATCAGACTAATAATTTAACATTGTCAAGGTTTTAGACGATAGATTGATATTTTCAACACATGTTCCTTTATTAAACATTGTGGTCCTAATCTAGTTCATATCAAGTTCAAGTTCATTCTGAAATTAAAGATCACATTATGTCCTGTTAATATATATATATTTTTAGTATTTATACTTCAATGAGTATCTAGATTCGATTCTAGTTTTAGTTTCATTTAGTATCTGATTTTCGATACAACCCTAATCTGTAGGTACATTTAGCTCTGTCCTTTTTACAGACAAAAAGGCATCTTTCTGGTTTACTGTCTCACCATAGAAACACTGGAGTCCATGTAAAAACTTCTCTCATATTCAGATATCAGCTTTCATGTTCGACTTGTCTAGTAAAGTTAGTTCAGATTACTTCAACCTGCTGAGCTCTAAACATAGATTCAGTCTGTTTTTTTTAAATCATGACTTTCTCACTTTTTTTCATCAAGTTCTCAGTTAAAGTACTGTAAACCAATCCAAATTCAGGGATTTCATGAATTGTAACTTTCACACTAAATTGTTACTAAACATGTGTCACTGTGGTTGTTGTGTTTAAGGATCGTCAATGTTTGATATAAATTTAGTCTTCACTCCAAAAATAATAATCATCTCTGTGAATCAAGTTTAGAAAATCAATAAAAAAATAATAATAAAACGTTTTCAATCAAAAACTTTGATTATAAAATTGTATAAATGTATAAAATTTATCTCATAATACATGTTGTGTAAGTGTCAACAACAGAGATTCAATCGGTCATGGTACAATAATTGTGACAATTCTGATCTGATAAAAGTATCTTTAGAGAAGTGATATATAATAATAAACCATTTTTGACGGTTTTATTTCACTTAATGAGTTTATTGAATGAACTTAATAAATTTAGTGAAGCAAAACTATTCAGTCACAGCCAATTCATCGCACTAATTGCTGTAGTAATTTTTTCCTTTGATACAGTATTATTGTATGTTTTTAACTATACACGCTTGCTGACAATTCTAATAGAAGTTACAATGACAGTTGAAGCTAACAAAATCAATTTTCCACAAAACCTTAAATATTGACCTAGGCAACTATGCTATGAGGCAACAACAACTATTTATAATTTTGGAGCTGGTAGTTTTATTTCATCCTTAGGTCATAGTCCAACAAGGTTCATTTGGTCCTCTGATAATTTAATCTAATTAATAACTAATTAAATTTAATCCTTAATAATATTGTAGTTTTTGGTTGTTGTTTTTTTACCCTGTTCAAATGTCAGGAATCAGTTTTGTCTTTGAGCCAGAAGAGCAGTGCAGATGATGTGGAGGGAGGTTTGGGCCCTGTGTGCTGTGGTGCCAAGACGGTGCAGGAAGCAGCAGGAGTGCGAGGCAGATGTGAACAGGCAGGCCGACTGACCCATGACTTAAAGCTCATTTCTCTGATCTATGACACAGCCTGGGAAGAGCCACTGTGCTCTGCTGCTGCTCCTCCTCATCAGTTGTTGTCACCTCATCCTTACCTCTCTCAGTGATATTTGGTTGTGTTTGTCACGCCAGAGTCAGGAGAATAGTCCTTCTTTCAACTATGGGTTTGAAACTCATTATAATCATATCTTTTATAAATCCATTATGAGTTATGTATTTCCTGTACATTTTTCCTTCTCTAAATTTGGACACAATGCATCTTTCCAGAGGATTTTCTATTACGCCCTGTCCCTCCCCAGATGAATTCAAAGTAATTGGGGTGGTTAATTTATTTTCTCAGAGGCAGTTCACAGCACATTAAATAATAGAGATAATTGAACAAGAATTGTCAAGTGTCTTCTGATATCAGACACATTACAGGAGGGAGAGTGCATAAAACTCCATTTCTATGCTCCCATTGTTTATGGTAATTAAGTACACAGATTTATTCCTTGGTTGCCTTCCAAGCTTATGGCAAGCGCCATTGTTGTCTTCTATTAATATGTAATCAGTAAATAGTTTAATTTTCTAATCTGCGGTTGGAGAATTCACTTTCTAACAACTCTTAATTACTGCTGGGCTCTAATGAGTCTCGCCATGCCGACACAGCCAGCCAATCACAGACTGTGGCTGAGTCAGGGGGGGATTTGAATTCCTGCGGCATCCCCCCCTGCACTAATGAACTTGTTATTCTTGCACCACTGGGAGCACTGTCCTTCACATGTGCTACATTAGGAGAATGTACTTCTGACAGGCGTGCAAATATTTACAGATGTTGGTTGATGATAATCTATATAAATTGCCAAATTCCTTATGTTTTGAATTTGAATTTTTAAAATGGCATTTTAGTCAAAGTTGCTTTTCAATATGATGCATTATTTATTCACTCCTCAATCACCTGCACCTACAGCAACAATGTCTACAACATCTGTGGATCATTGTTATATTTTGGGCTTCTTAAATCGCAATATTGTTCTAAAATGACACTCACTTCTTACGCCAGCCCCTTTACAGTACAGTGCAGCACGCAAGCATAGTCATTTGTCCCCAAATGACTATGCGTCTCTGCCTTTAATGTAAGTTTAACATAGTTACACTCATAGTTATTTCACAAATTGGCCACAAGCTGTTATTGAATAGTGTGCTATAATCTCAGCTGCTCTTCACTTGCCTCCTTTTTCAAATGTTGTATACCTGTTTCAGTGGATAAATTATCCAAATAATGGCACTGCTGTGTGGGCTATCCTCACTACTGAGCATTTGGGCACCATACTCATAATCTGCCTTTGTGTCTAAAAGACCTTCAGATAATGGCACAAAGAGTCTTCCAACAAGGACATGAGGCTGTGCCAGCTCAGATCGTTACATTGGTCTTGAAGGAAGAACCCTCAGACATACGTCAGACTAGTGAAACAAGATTTTGCTCTCAATTTTTCCAAAAATGTATTTCAATCAATCAATTATCAATTATAAATTTAAAATGTAATCAGACATATAAAAATATTAGGCAGTGTTTTGTGAGTAAGAAAATATAACCTTTTGAGAAAAAATCTCTCTCTGAATCTTTATTTATTTTGTACTTTGCATAAAATTGGGTTTGTTTATCATCTTAGACGCTATTGGACCCTTGTCAACCTCTTTTTAAATCGTTTCTTTAGCACTGAACGACAGGATTTTTTTTCAATATTAGTTTGATACAACAATTTGTGTGAATAATGCTGTGTTTGTTTTTCTTTCCATCAAGTGAGCAGTTGTCTTTCCCTTTTCCCATGTCGTTCTAATCCAGCATTGTGGCCACGTCAGCTTATAGTTTGACTAAATATTTAAGCTGAGCTACAACATGAGTGGCACTGGGACTCCCTCACATATGCACGCGCACGCATATCTAGCCTGGCCTTGTGTCGTTGCTGCTACACAAACAGCTAGCTCAGATTTAAGTATATTATCAGGCTGAGTTCTTTCACAAACGCATTGTCGAAGAAGCTTAACATTAATTATTGTAACTTTGGACAGATTACATCCATACCCGCCTTGTAAGCGCGAGGCAGACTCATCTTGACCTCCTATACGAGAGCTTAAAGACACAAGAATGGCATTTTACCAACTTTAATGGGATAACCAGTCTAATCTTTCAGCACAGAAAAAGTGTTGGGACCATAATACCCTCCCCAGTTCACAGACTCAAAGATGGAGGCAGAGAGGGAGGCTATAATCTGCTACCCGCTTTGTTTTCAGGTGCTCCATTAATTCACCTAGTCTTTTCACTTGACAATAACCTGTTAATGCTTTGTCACAATTGCGCAAGAGATACTGGAATAATCCTAGTCGGAGGATATTTTGGGTATTAGCGAGTGTTGGCCGTCGTCTTTGAAAGTCAGACGGCTGTTTGTAAAAGTAATACCATGGTTTGTAAATGGATTACCATGCAAGACAAAAGGCGACTAGTATTTTTTAAATCGTCAGTGGCATGTAGTATTAAATCTTGTTGAAGTTAATGGATGTGATCAAAGTTTTGTTGTTGCTAAGGCATGGATAAGTTATAGCCCATGGGAATGTGTTTGTGGTCATCCCAGATTCTCTTCAGGAGCAAATGTGCCATTCTTCCCTATGGCGAAGAAAAGAAATCTACGGATCACTCCTTTAAAACCTATTGCCTTTTTCTTGCCTTTGAGGAGCCAAAATAAAGGATTTAGGCCTTTTTTGTTTTGTGTGAAAATGCATGTGTGTGACTTGAAAGTTCAACTGGGTCAGAACACAGATTAACCCTAACCTCCCCCCAATACCCAGTCAGATACACTCCGCTTCCCACTCGCCGCCTAATCTCCTCTGCCATTTAAATGTTTGAGCAGCAAAACAATTTCATTAGACAACTTGCAAGAACTGCGCTGGGCTTCTATGTCCAACCCAGCCCCCTCCCGAACGGACGCAGTGATACCACCCTGGGTCCCAGATGTGCGGCGCTCCTGCCCCCCCTCCACTGCTGTTTTCTGCAGCTCGGTGTCAGGCTTTCATACATTCTTTAACAGTGGGGATGAAAGGGGATTTTTAGGAAGATTAGGGAACGGGATCCTCAAGGCATTGTCTGAGAATCTTCAGATAAAACGAGCTGGGTGGATGGAGTCAACGGGTGGGACCAGAGGAGGCGGGGCTTGTTGGGACAGAGGAAAAAGGTGCCCACCGCGTGCTACTGCGTGAACTGTACTGATTGGTTGCTGATTTCTTAACTTTTTATTCCTGTTTTATCTCTTTTTCCAATCGTTCTGTCAATTTTAAACCAATTAAACTTGTCCCGGCTGGGTCACACACTCCTCCCTTCATTGGCCTGCCAGTGATAGGGCCGATTAACATTTTCAGCCGAGCGGGGGGAGAGGAGAGGGGGCTGGCGTGGGAGAGAATTGGGAAGTGGACAATAGCCGCTTATGATAATCTGCTCTTTATTGGAACATCCCGCCAAAGCTTTCATCCGCCGCCTCTCTGCTCGAGACACCATGTAGCACCCGGGCCAACAAACCACGCTGTGTGCTGCCAAACGCATCGTCACACACAAGGAAACTCAGACACAGACTGTGGCCACGACCGAAACATGTATTCAGACACTAAAGACACATAAAATTCATATAAACAAAGACATTTGTTCAGGTCAGGAAGCTGGGACGTTCAACCCTTGCCATCATGGTCCAAACACACACAAAATCGAAATAATGCACTCTTCACTTTTTCATTATCACAGAAATTGTATATTTTGACAACCTTAGAAGTACATTAAGCATTTCACATTTACTCCTGGCTCAAAGGACGTTTTTTACTGCGTAGCTGAGCGTCGCCATTAGTATATTCCAAGTAGTTAATTACTTGGTTTACTCTTGGTTTACTACTACTTCCATAATTGAATTTCTACCTAGCAGTCAATTAATCAAGGCTTTCTTATGGTAACTGATGTGGTGGCACTCGACAATGCAGGTTAATGACAGAGGTTTGGCCTGTAATTACACCATTCAGTTGCTAACACAGCTGCTCGCCATGCTACCGTTGTCATCACCCCCTCCATACACACTTTTCCCCATTTCCCATTGTAATGAGCACTCCAGGCTACAAATACCAACAGCTGTCTTTCCCAATGCATTACCATTTAAATTTCTATTTAAGCTAAGCAATTTTGCATTTGTGTATTGAATCGGAGCTCCAGGCAGCGGTGTGGCAGCAGAGTTGTGGTGTCACTTGTAATGTAATGGAGTTTCAAATTAGAAAGGCGGTGTGATTTGTTTTCCACAGTTACCACCAACACAGTGGGGGAAATTGGGCCAATTAAGAAGGACATGTCAACATAAATGTTTTGTCATATCAAACTGAAATGGATCTTAATTGTGTCACACAATTTATGCAGTCCTTTTGTAATTTGACAACTGCAACAATCCTAAATGAACAAAAAACTGCGGAAATGATAATGTCACAGCGCAGCACGTTATTACAAGTACAGACGGGAGCCCAGTTGCTTAATAAGGATGACTAATGTTGTTAGTGAAGCCATTACTGGTCCACAGATTAATTCATTAGGCAAATTCATCATTCGCCTCCCATCGGCCTCCCGTCACAAGGCGTGTAATATGACACCACTCAAATTTGTTCTAACATCCACCCCAGGGGGTCAAGTCACCCCCAACGTCTCACACACACACACACACACACCCCTCTCGGCTAATGGGGCAGGCGGAGCCACTTGTGCCAATAGATAGCAGCTGTCTGTTAGTTGTGGGTTTGCGAGTTCTCCACTGGGGGTTATCACAGCTCCCTAACACCACACTCATTTGTTTGGTTAGGGATCCAAAATGTGCCAAATTCCACTAAATATTACATAATACACACCATTGAGGGAGAACTTCAGCTATGAAAATATTGTTTGTGTGTAGGGATTTGATTGCTTATAGAAAGCGGCACAAAGTTTTAATTCTTGTTAAAACACATACAAAATAGAATCGAATTTAATGGGCGTTCAGGTGGTTGGTTGCAGTTGCAGTTTGTTTTGACTGAGTTTTCCTAACTTTGTTACTTTATGAATAGCACATGCAGCAAATTAATCTGTATTGGATATGGATACCTTACCTTTAAAATGCTGTTATAGTGTACACAAGGAAGGGCTGGGCAATGTGACAAAAACATGAAACTTTTTTTTCTCATATTGATCAAAATTTTCAATTAGATTTTATTTTCTAGTAGAATACAATAAAAATGGCTTTTGGTATTATTTTTCTGAATATAAACAAGACAGACTTTTAATCAGTTCCATTTAAAACAAATGTCTTCCTCCAAAGTCTGAACTCTGCTCCAAACCACATTTTAAACAGACAGAAGATTGACTTAAAAGACCCATGTTGAGCACTGACTGCTTGAGATGATCTCGATCTCAACTAACATTTGATGAATTAATTGCACATCCCTAATGCTAGGTAAATAAGACTGTTTTCTTCTAATAAATCCAAATGGAGTTAATTGAGTGTAGGGCTGTCACATCAACAATTAACACTACTCCCAGGTGTCAAAGTTTGGTTTAGCTCTAAACCAACATGTGTCTCTCCGCCCTTCGTAAGCCCCTTCGCGTGTTTCACACCTCACAATCTCCATGGACTAAACTACCTGACTTAACATTGGCTTAGCTTCACCAAGCCTGAGCTTAACTCTGAGCTTTTACACTGATCCTACAACAATGTTTTTGGTTCAGGGGCTGAGTGTGGTCAAGACCAATGCATCAGTATTTCTCTTTTGAGAGGGACATGGTTGCACTGTACTTGTGGCTACCACCTAAATCCATTTTTTTTAGTTCTGTGTAGGGCTGCACAATATGTCACAATCAAATCAAAATAGCTATAGGAGTTGGATTGATTGTCAAGACTGCATTTTTTTTAGATTATATGATGTCCTCTGGTAAAACAGAAAACATTCTGTGTTTTTGTAGAAAAACGTTGTTGCATGGGATTGTTATATTAGTTTATCGGTTAACGTTTCTTCTTCTCTTAAATGTTAATGCTCCTGAAGATGGTTATAAAGTACAGTCTTAACAGAATCTCACAAACCAAATCGCAATTTGATTGATTTTTTCCCCCCTAAACTTTGGTACCCACATTTTTACTACACTTCAGAGCTACTGAAATTGTGAAGTTAGGGCATACTCTTCTGTTTACCCAGTTATTTTTTTCATTCCATTGTATTATTTTGGTCTGTGAAATTTTCATTTAATTAAACTACTACTTATTCAAGAAATTTAGGTGATTTAAGTTACAGGGGGAGTTTTTTTAAATGTCACACCATGGACCTTTTTGTCTTGGCCTTTCTGCGAATAAGAGAAGGCTTTATACCTCTACCTTTTTGAGTCTGCCCCTGTGATCTTACAATAGAAGAGTCCCAAACAGATGGGTTCGCAGACCCCCTCTCTTCCTTCTGTCTCTACATAGCTGTACACATGATGTAACCCTCCTCCCCGGCTCGGCGACACTCTCAAGAGGAGCAGTCAGAGGAGAAAACGAACCCAGGCCCTAACAAATACATGAAGGTTTGGTTTAGCTAAATCCCACAGATAATGGCTACTGTGTCAAAAGACTAAAGATTGCAGGAGGGTGGTGGATGGAGAGGGGGATTACTCTGGCGTTTTGCATCAGTTGCTTTCTGCTGGGTGGCCCTGCTTGTCAAAAAAAAAGAGGAAAGAACGGAGAGAAAAAGTGGAAAAGAGAAAAGCATTTAACGCTGTACATTGAGGAGAAGAGGGCTCTTAATGCCATCAAAGCAAGGGGAGAAATCAGCCATTAATTTATTCTGCACCCGGACACACACTCGCGCACGGAGGAACGCACATACACAGACCCTCCGTATTGTTGATCGAACCGGTGGCCAACCTTGAAACACACCGCTTCAAGGTTGACAAAATGTTACCTTTGATACCCTTTTACAGTGAAGGTGTAAAAGTGCAAATGTGCACCTGAACCCGAAAATGATTTGTGCTCGGATTGAATTATAGACTTGACTTGAGGAGGAGAAGAAAATTTGCCCTTAGATTGGAGAGGAGTGGCAGATGACTGGGCCTTTCATAGACCGATAAGAACTGATGGAGAGGTTAATAAGCTACACACCCAGGTCAGAGCAGGCTTTTTACTGGATACAGAGCAGAAAGGAGCGCCGTGATGAGACAAGGTGTGTGCGGTGTGTGTGTGTGTGTGTGTGTGTGTGTGTGTGTGTGTGTGTGTGTCTGTGTGTGTCTGTGTAAGACACTGAAATTTAAGGGAGAGGCAGCGAAACCGACATATATATTACAGTTTAAAAGTAATAGTTGTGGTAAAGTCCTACAAAGTCTCCTTTGGTCTCTCAATTCTATCTTGATTACACTCAATATACTATAATATATTGTTTGCACAATTTAACTTTTTATATTTTCTGTACATTTTTTAGTTTTTTGGGTTAAAATCCATTACCTGGCCTATTTTAGGCCAAATTCCTGTCTTGTAAATTCGTGTTCTCTGTATGTTTTATAAAAGTTGGAGCTTGTCATGTATACTGTATGTAAGTGCACCAGGCTCATTCACAAATAGTATTTTTTCCCTCCTCTTTTCTGTATAACCTGAGGCTACAGCTGGTCCCCTGCTGAGTGCAAGACAAAACCCTTAAAACATAAAAACAGACTAATCTCTCCTTTTTCTCACTCCGGCTTTTCTCTCTCTCTCAGACATGTGGTGACAGCTGTTTTTCTTCACGCAGGCTCAATTTATTTAAAACTTTGGACTGGGTGTTTCTTTAAAGAACCTTGTTAACAATAGGCAGGAAATGTGATTTCTTGCTAAATATTATTTTTTTTAAAGGCACACATCTTAGTAAGATTTGTTTTTGGAATGTTTTATGTAAAGTACAGCACAGACAGAGCAGCTGTGGTTCTGGAGAGTGAACAGATTTTAGGGCAGGTGTTTGGGCCCAGCTGCCGCACCACAGGTCTTCTATGGAGTTGACTCTTTCCTCAGCACAGGGAGGGAAAATGAAATGTTTAATGAGTGTAAATTGCCATGTTTTTGACATTCTACTGCACTATAAATGTTTTCAAGAATTTCTAAATGTAACATTGCCATTTTAGTGGTGTTATTCATGTTTGAGCTCTTAATGGATGTTTTGGTCTATCAAATAATCTTTTCTAGCAGTTGGAAATTGAAGCTGTCTTCCTCAGAGGGCATTAGTGCTGGTTTGTTGTGCTTGAAGAAGCTTTCACACTCGGCCTCTCAGGGCTAATGGAAGAGAGAAGCAAAGGTCTAGAGCGCCTCGGCTCTTCTGTGAAGAATGGTGAAAAGGACCAGGCAGGACCCTACATGGGGTCTCGCCTGTGTCTTCTCCCCCTCCACACCTATCCTTGTCCCAGGCTAATAGGGAGCTCCCTATCAACCACTCACCTTAATAATAAAAGAGAGCCCCCTGTGGAAAGCAGCTAGCATGAGCCGGTTGAAGATCACGCCGTTAATAGGATGATGCCTTTTTGCCTTTTGTCATGAGATTATGAACGGGGATAGCCTCTTCTCCCGCTCTTCTTTATACTCTCCCCACACACAGCTATAGGACATCCTGGAGGGCCCGTCCACTTGGAGTGGAGACAGGCGTAACGGAGCTTTGTTCCTGTGCTTGCATGGTAAAAGACTGAGCTAATGAAATACCTTTTAGGGGGTATCAGCAGGTGAGCTCCCCAATCAGGCCGTCTGCAACAACACACACGGGCAGAAACATATTGGCTGCTCCCCTCGCCTGCCCCCTTGCGCTATATTAATTACCTGAAGTGCTCTGGCCTCGCAGAAAGCCTCTCAATTCTGCCGCTCCTCTTCCTCCTCTTCACCTGACAACACACAGGCCTAAGACAGTATAAAGTGGGGGCAGAGGAAAAGGCGTGATGATAATAGTAGTAATGAACATAGTGACAATAATGAGGAAGGTAATTGAGAAATGATGTATGGCAGGCCCCCATGATTTTCCTTTTTCAGCCCCAAGCTAAGTGAGGACAGGTCGAAAATTGTCTTATTTGCACCCCATGAAAATGGTTACTGAGCTTGGATTTTTTACGCTGACGATTAAGGGATCAAAGGAAACAAGACAGATTTGAGATACTACGACCAATTATGTTTTAGGTTTGCTTTCAGATATTTGCGTAATGACCTCAATTGACACTATCATGAGCTCAATATGCATTTCTACTTCATTTGTCATAATTTTAGCCTCCCTTTCCATCTCTCGTACACCCCGACATTGAAGGGCTATTTTACAGAGATACATACTTTTCTGCAATAGAAACTTCCCCGCTATCAGTACTAGTCTTATTAAATGTTGTTGAACGCTGTATTTATTGTTTGGCAAATTAGAAGCCAAACTATCTTCATTTTGACAACTTTGATTAATTTAACTTTCATATAAACTTACTTAATACATTTCAACAATTTTCGATGGCCTGTACTTCCACATTTTGTTAGTATTCCCTCCTGGCCTTCTCGCCCACCATGTGATATGAACAGGGCGGTCTGGGCTCAAACAGACACAAACTGCCTCCACCAGCCCATAGTCTGCCACTCTCTGATAATGTTTATTGATTTGTAGCAAAAACACAATTTGATGGAGCGGGGGGATGAGGAGGTGGCGGCGCTGAGGAGCAGTGCATTTGTGTGACTGTCACGGCTCAGTCGGTGCACCGAGACAAACAGAGAAAATACTCCGAAATGCCATTTAGGTTTATTGTCTGTGGTCAGTTTGGCTCCTATAATTGACCTGCCGGCTTTCAATGATGTCACTTGTCCAGTCCATTGGGCCTTATATCATTCTAGTAAAGGATATCAAGCTGAGAAATGCAGTCCAGATTTATTGTGAATGTGGTGAATTGGAGCAAAGCCCTGCAACAAGTCCCTTATCGAAGAAGATCTCGGCACTAACTGTTATTTTTTCTAAGCTGCTCCAGTCTGTGTGCACATGTGTCATTCCCAAATGTTCCTCAGTGCATTAGATGCATTAGAGCTAAAGAGGTGGCTGTATATTTAAACATGCAACAAAAACAGAACTATGCATTTTGTTATTTTTCCAAAAGCGGTTTGTGATTTTGTTTGATTTTTGATTTATGGGCCTCACTGTAGATTTTATCATTTGGTTTTGATATTGGTATCGGCCAATATTGGTTATTGGCCACATTGGCAAATCCAAATATCGCTTTCGACTGGAAAAATCTATATTGTGCCATCCCTAGAAAAAGATATAAACACAGTTGCGGGGTGGCACAGTGGTTAAGTCTTTCACGTCACCGCAAGAAGTTCCTCGGTTGGATTCCCAGACCAGACGCGGCCTCTCCAAGTTTCCCTTTTGTGCAAATTGTACTTGAGGATCAGGATAACACCGTATTGTTGTATTTTTGTTGTTATTGATTTAGTCCATTGAGCTTCTAATTCTTTCATCTGAGCTCTAAAATGATGTGAGATAAGAAAATAAATTCTGTTAGTATGATGTTTAATCTGTAGAGTCCATTATGTGATCTGTTTGCCAAAGCCCCCGCCCGTCTTTGCCCTGGAAGGTGGAGGTGTCTGAGGTTGTTCTGCTGTTAGCTCAGGGTCACATGTGTTTGTCCAAGGGCGTGTGTCGCGGGTCTGTTTATGTAGCCCTGTTAGCAGTGAAGAACCCAACAAACTCCCAGCAATGGCACTGTAGTGTAGACTTGAGCCACTGTTGGAGGGTGTCTGTGCCTATTATACTGTCAGGCTCTGTGACTAGCATAAACATGGTTACTAATACATCAACAACACCAAGTGATTATTAGTCAGTCCAACTGGATTTAAAAAATCAAGGAATGTTTTCATTTTTTTTTAAAACTTTAGAATCTTTTCCAGTCTCAAAATCTGTTTAATCGAGAAGTGGTTGAATGTGCAGTTCAGAATGGATGTTAAAAGTGGATAATAGAGATGGGCAATATATTGAAATTTAGAAAATATTGTGCATGTTGTATTGAAGATATGCACATTTTGAGTATTGAGTACATGGCTTATATATATATATATATATATATATATATATATATATATATATATATATATATATATAAAATGCTACAAAAGCTTATTACAAATAACAATGTTTAAAATATTATGTTGTTAACTATCAAATGAGGATACAAGTATATATTTCTGCAGTTTTGTGATACGTTTTACAGACATTTCCCGTTTGTCTGATAAATAAACCTCAGCTAATGCGTTTAAAAACATATTTTAACACATTTCTGTTAGATTTACTGACATGACATAATGTTGTCTATTGTCATTGCGATACTAAAAAAAGAATTGATATTCATTATTGTCAACATCGCCCACCCTAAATATCTTTAATAATAACACTCATTACAGTAAAGTTGTAGAATAAATCAAAATGTGTCTTTTTAGTCTATAAATATAATAATAATAATAGTATAGTAAATATAGAATATTTTAGTAAATTTATATTCAAATTATTTATTTTACACCACAATAAAAAAGTGTCCCAAACAGACGACTAAAGGCACAGCTTCATCGCACATGTTCCCTGCCTTGTCATTTTATTGATGACTGCAAAAGACACCTGTCAGTCCCTGAATAATTGATATGTTATAGATTGTGTTGATCACTGCATGTGAATGGCCACACCTGCTGCTGCTGGGCTTCGGCTGCGGAGCAGAGAACTGCAGTGTAGAAACTGGACTGAAATAATTATACAGTCCTACTTATGATTTTAAAGAGTCAATTCACCCTTTTGCCCTCAAACCCTCAGCCACACACAGACGCCTCTCCTGCCCCTCCACGTCCTCCTTTGTCCGCGGCAAAGCAAGCAGTGGTTGACAAATGACACCGGTGGAAAAGGCAGCTATTGTGGCGCAGTGTAAGGAGGGAGATTTTTTTCTCGTTTTTCTTTTTTTGTATTTTACGTTTCCGGGGGGAGGTGAGTGTGAGTCGGTTAATGTGCTCCATTCAGCAGACATTATACACAGGTTCAATAAAGCAGGAATCTGCTCTATATGCCGGGACTATTGTGCCATTGAGGATGACTAAAAAGGCCTCGAACAAGCCTCCATGGAAAATAGCCCTCAGCACCACTCCAGTAGAGAGGCCAATAGAAAGGGAGCGAGCAGGAGGAATCATATGTATGCAGTGGGTGAGTTTGGCTCGATTCTTACACATCGACTGTTGTAATTTTGACTGTTAAATTGCTCCTTGTAAATTGTTACCATTCAGGGTTTATTTGAGGTAATTGTTTGTGACATTGCAAAGTTTAAAGTCATTGGCTCTACTAGCAGAAATTCTCAAGATATACATTTTTATTTGATTGAAGTTGCACACAAACTTCTACAGTAACTAATCTTCTATAAGTCGCTGCAGCTTTACTTTTAATATGATTTCTCGGGGCCTGTTTGCTTACTTCCATACAAGCAGCTCTCTCTTTCCCTAATAAGACAGGCCTGTACTCACATTAATTAAATCAAGACTTCACTCGGCTACTTACGCACAATTCGCCCCCTCTGGTCGTCCTCTCTGATTAGGCCGGCCCCTGTCATGCATATTCACGTCGCTGCAGTGACAGCCTTTTAACGAGCTCTTACCTAATCACAGGAAACAATGTTCATCCTGTTCTTTTTATTCCTCCTCTCGCCGTTGCCTTTCATGCATCTCTGGCTTTCATCTGCCTGATCCCCGCTGATATCAGACGAGCTCGGCGCTCGGATGAAGCCAGCCATGGGAGAGACAGCCGAGTGCGGCACGTCCCGAAATAAAACACGGGGACTTGGACACAGAACAGAAGTTCGGGTCTCCTCCCTCACTCTCCTCCTCCTTCTCTCAGTTCTCCTCCTCCATGGTCTTTTACATGTCCAATAGATAAATTGGATTAACAGCTATTGGATTAAATGACAAAATGGTGGGATAAGAAATTAGATGTGCGAGCTCTAGTCTTAGGTTTTATTTGTCGTCTGTCTTGTCGGGTATTTATTGTTCATCAGTGTCAAGCCTTCAAGTCTTGTTCAAGACCTGTTCAGACAACTATTTATATTTATATTCAGGCTTCTTGACAGATTTTGTGTTTGAACATTAAATTATCATTGGGCTTGCATTTTTTGAATGTCTTCATTTATCCATGCTTGGGTCTAGCCCATACACTGGCTTCTTTAAACCTTGTATATGCTGAATTATTTTGAAAGAGCAGTCCAGGGTAGATGAGATCTAAACTTAAAAACCCAATTCTAATTTAATTAATAAATCTTTGTGTTTTCCTTTGGGGGACATTTTGTAACAGAAAATAAATTCAGTCGGTCACCTCCATCAGCCTTTGTCCACCTCAGGGACAGTTTCATTATTTCTCTTTGAACGAAGAGGAAAAGTGGCCAAGATTACTATCTTAATCTTATTTGACTATTGAAGCTCATTCTGATTCTCTTTTTACTGCAGCTTTTTCTTTCTTTGTGTTATTTTGATTTCCTTCAACCCAAACAATCGGCCATGCTAAGCAGGCTTTCCTCCTGACGTATAGGGATAATGTGGGCCCGTGTCATTGAATCCGGTCATGTCCGTGTGTGAGACAGAGAGAGTGAAACAAGAGCACGCAGACAGGCAATCAGATAGAGCAGTTGTCGCGATGTGTGTATCAGTTGTATCTTGCCAGAGCGACTGTGTGCCTATGTGTCGGAATTGATTGTATCTTTTGTGCGTTTCTCACCATCGTCGACACATTGATAACAGACAAGCAGCAAACGTGATATTAATGATAACGTTTCTTGGAGGAACAGGAAAGCCGGTGTATTCACCACAGACACATTTATTCTAATCCTTTGATGTCATGATCAAACATTGTACCTGTGCCAAATTTATTGCTCGCAGTCTCAGTAGACTTTGGCCTGTTTCCTCCATGCCCTGCTCGGTGTCGAACACAGAGAAACGGCCTGTGAGGCAAGCAGCAAGACCCTGAATGCCTCCTGCCAAACTGCCAGATGCTTTGATCCAATATGGCCCCCTGAGAGCCAGCATGGATCCACTGCGTCTCGGAGCCAGGGCTGGATTCAGCGACACAGTGTCAGCCATGTTTGCCAGGGATATTTACACCATTTGTCTTGATGATACACAACATTCAACACTTTTTCTCTCCTTGCCCAGTCTGTTGTGATTGAAAAATTGTCATCCCATCGGGAATTAACAAACCCTGTTTCTTTTCTTACATTATTTTTTCAAATTTTATGTTTCAATGTTTGTCATTTAGTTATAATGTATATGTTATAAAACAAATACAAATATATGTTGGCGCTATATATGTATTTATTTTTTGTGATTTATAAATCCTGAAAATGATCACAATAGAGTCCCAAACCTGTTGATGAAATGTCTTACAATACTTCATTCATACTTCATAATATTACACTTTTAAAGAACATGTAGCTGAATTGAGCACTCTTCACTAAATGCTTGTGTGTGTCTCTTTAAGAGTCAGGTAGAGTGAGAGGTCAGAGGTCAGCCCTGGAGAGGCAGAGTGAGGAGGAGCAGCTGTCGCTCGTCTTCTCCTCTTTGCTCTGAATCCACTCACCTGCCTCCCCCTCGTCCCGTCTGTCCTTCCCCCTACCTTTCCTCTGACCTCTTCGCTTCCTTCCTTCTCCTCAGCCTTTCCCCTTCTTCCTTTTCACAAAATGGGACCGACGGTTGGCTGGTGGCTGCCGGCTGCCGAGCGGTGGGGGATATAGCTTTATAATCCCCCTTTCGTCTTCAGCCTGCCTCGCCACAATGTCACAGGAGCTTAATATTTGCCATTATTATTTGCTTGTTTTATTTGACTTCGAGGCAACACAATGACCTGTCAGTGCCGGCTTTATCCCCCCTCCGAGTGTCGTCCGTTTCAAAGTTGACTACAGTAATCCACGAGCCCCCGATTTCTGCTAAATCCCGGAGCTTTCTTTCATTCGCACTTTTCCTCTTTCCCTCCCACCCCTCTTCTCTATCCTCCTAAATGAAATTACATACATCTGCTGGCTCAGAGTATCACCAGTGTCCACACACTTTCTCATGGCTGCCTTTCATTGCTGGCAATACTATGAAAAATACAAAATGAAAAAACATGTTATTCCATTAATAATGTTACTAACCCACCTTATGTTGCAACTTTTTGTAAGTGCAAGGCCATTTACTTAAACTATTTTGTTTAACAAGCTCGTCTCTAGAGAAGGTGAGAAAGCTGCAGATGAAATACAAAAGCTCATATAAGATGATCTTTGATCTGTTTTCCATTTTATCGCTCATGTAGAGAGCGTGAACGCTGCTTTTACTGATAAAGCAGCCACAGCCTCAGCTCATGTCCCTGCTGAAATGACCACCCATTTAGTTAACTGTTTTGTTCTTCAGAGCTGTTGATTTTCCAAGTAGTTATTCATGTATTTCAGGAAAATGATTCCTTCCTGATTTGAAAGAAAGATTTTGTGAGGACCTTTCCCCATTCATAATATCATATATTTTGATTTGAGCTGTGCTATTGCTATGACAACGGAGGACCGTCAACAGGAAGGAATCCTTTGCCTTAAGGCCATGAATAGGAGAATTGATTAATAGTAACAAAAATTGTATTCTTATTATAGTACTTTTGGTTCCTCTCAGCAACATGTGATGTGAGGAGGTGATGAATCAGATTGCCTCTCATTGTTTGAATATGAGCAGAGCTTTATCTATTTATGTGTCTACATAATTGTTGGTGGTTGTAAAAAGGCAATACATGAAATACATTACTAATGTCAGTTAAGACACCAAAGCCGGTTATAATTGTTCTTCTTAGTGATAATCATATTTGTAAGATTAGTAGCTGATCCCATGGTCTCCACTGTAGCCGCTATGATCCTGCTAATGCTAACATTTATCTCTCTCCGGTTGCTGTGTAGTGCCAGTATCAACTGTGGGTATCCCACTGAAGCTGTGACTTAGAGCTAGTGCTTTAGCCGCGGGCGAAGGCCAAGCTTATATTAGCCATGCATCAGAGGCTTGCTAACTCACCGCGGGCTGAGCAGGTATTACTGTAAGCGCGGGAGACTGGAGGAGCTGTGTTAGGTCTGTTGTGGGGGCCTGCTGAGTTATTGCTGGATATGTATTGGCCAACACTGAGAGGCTTGACTGTAATCGTGGAGTTAATCCCAGCCTTGTTGAAGCCATATTGACGTTGTGAAGTCGTGGTGTGAAGCATGAATGTTTGCACAGCGAACATACACACTTAAGTGAGCATGTGCGATGGGCGAAGAGACCTCTGAGTTGTTTATTCATGGCATTTAGGTTATTATGGCCTCTGTAGGTTTGTTTCCATAATTGCTGTTTGACTGATTTAACCTTAAATGAGAGGCCAATGCTTGGGCTTCCATGATGACATTGGAGCTAACGGCTTTTTCTGTGTTTTTTCAGGCAACAACAAAGAGGAGGAGGAATCCATGATGCAGGAGTGGTTTATGTTGGTCAATAAGAAGAACGCTCTCATCCGGAGACAGAACCAGCTGTCCTTGCTGTATGTATTTCACCATTTGACACCAGTAGTAGTAAACGTGATATATTTTCTATTCACATTTTACTAGTTATAACCTGTTGTAGTCAGAAGAATAAGCTGCTATCAGGGGTTGAAACTTGGCGCTAAAAGTGAGGTCACTGCTACACATATGACAATAATGCATACAAAATTGTGATTGTCATAAATTTGAACAGATTTCACACAGTGGCTTCACATTTCGCTGCATGTGGGCTTTTCTACTACAGACAGGGTCAGGGTCTCTGTTGTGCCTGTTGAAACATTGAAAAACAACACGGCACACAAATGGCAATCAACAGTTTTCGACTCTTACTAAGTGCCGTTTTATCAGCCTTAAATACTAACTCCTCTGCCTCATATCCGTGACCTGACGTCGTGTTTTAGTACCCACTCGGCACGCTTGGAACCAGGTTGGAGAGGATTTTTAAAAATCCCTCCAAAGTGCCAGTCCTGAGTGGAAGACATAAATGTGCACCGAGTGGAGGGTTCAAGGGTGACAATGGAAAGAAACAAGACACAATCCAGTTTACAGTATTTCTTTCTATTCTTCTATCTAATCTTTCTATTATTACTTTCTTGTAACATGTATATTCTGTGTTAAAGTACCTATCAAAGTTTTGATGAGGAGTTATGGCACTTAACAACTCAAAAATCTTGAATATTTGAAGACTTTAATAGCTAGATTTATGACACTTATTCATAAGAAAAATATCAAAACGTTGAGGCAAAATTAACAAATTTAAGTTGAATATATTCTTTGTCCATATATGGACCAAAAGATTGGACCAAAATACATTACTCAAACATATTATCGGATATTGGTATTCTTGCTAATTCCTTTTTAGACATGTGCTTCATAAATTACATGAAAGGTATCAGACCAGGAGGGCGGCACATCCCTGTGCTCTCTTCACCCCTGTGTCTATACACTCATTGATTGACATGTGGATCGGATATGAAATCAATAGAAATGTAGCGATCATGACTCTATATCCAGTCTTTGTATGTGGTCAGCTGTGGCAGGTGAGACACACGCACACAAACACACACAAACACACACACACACACACACTCTCACACACACTCACTTTTCTTCATTTGAGATCTGAACAAGTGCGAGCGGAGACTGAAGTATTCATAATCACATTACATCGTGGGAAAGGGGAGCCTTTTAAAGTGGCCAATTGACAGAGGGCCTGATTATGAGCCCTTTCTGTTCTCTCTTTGTGGAGGCGAACAGAAAAGGCGCCTGTGAAGGACAAATTCTATTAAGGGCCAAATGAGCTCATTTTATAATATGTCTGAAAGAGGCAGGAATTTAATTTGAGCACCATACACATAAACCAGAGGGATTCATGACGCACACACAGGATCACACTCTGTTAAAGGTCATATCTGCCTCACTTTCTTTATATTCGCTACCTTTTATTTGAATTGAACTAGATTTTCACAGCTCATTGCTCCACATCTGATCCTGGAGAATGAGAAATGCCGCTGCCACAAACCTTGATACAATACATATCCCAATACCTATATCCCTAAAAAAGAGATCTTAAAAGTTTACTAAATTTATGCTTTATTATGTAGAATAACAGATGCCCTTGTAACTTAATGCTCAGAACACAATTGGTTTATGAATAACTTGCTTTTCAGCTCAGCAGCTTCAGCCTTAATGCATTATTCAGCAGGTAGTTAAAGGTCTAACTCAGCAATTTATGTAAGACGTTTGTTTCCATATATTGCAATATCATTTTGTAAGTAAAACCCTGGTATTTTTGGTGTGTAAAGCCACTAAGGAGAACTGTACCTTTTAAATAAAGTGTATTCAACCTGCAGTATTTGGAAACATCAACAGGCGTTTTAAATATCAAGCAAGTTAAGGTCTTCCTGTTCTGTAATACGGGGGTTTTGAGAGCTTGGGAGGGACTCAGCCTTTTTCAAATGGGCTTGTCAGAATCTGAAAGGAATGTGTGGCTGAAATGTTAAATATTGAGTCGTTATTTTAATTGAAGTATAATTTTTCGTTATTTTGGGGGGAATAAACATCTAATTGTGATTGTTCTGAAACACTGTAATTATATTTGAATGATATGTTATAATGCAAGAATCACATGCATTTTAAAGAGGTCTAAACTGTAGGTACAACAATATTTTGCTAAAAAAAGACAGAATATTTTGTTCTTTTGAGAGGGCATTCTATTATTTTATTAATTGCAGCCTTTGCGATATGATATTGCACCAGTTCGATTGCTGCTTTATCATATGCAGCCCTAAACAGTTACTACCAAACCATCTAAAACCAGTGCTTACAAACACTTTGTATACTTTAGAGTATTAAAAAGTACTATGATATCACGACTGCAGCCACAGTGTGAATGTATTTAAATGTTTCCTGGCTTTAACCCAGGGCTCTATCCACTCCACAGTGTGTATCAGCCATGTGCAGTAGATTAATGTGAAGCCACTGCAGGTCCAGGAGACTAACACAATCAATGTTTATTGCAGGTTTCTTTAAGTGCTTAATGATTTAGTCATTAACATATTGATGAAGTTTGTTGTCGCTCACTGCCTGTGTTTTTTCCTCTCTTCAACTCTTGCCACAGGGAGAAAGAGCATGATCTGGAGAGGCGCTTTGAGCTGCTGAACAGGGAGCTCAGAGCCATGCTGGCCATCGAGGGTAAGCCACACATCCACACTGCTTTAATGAGAGCCGGCAGGTGTCAGACACTCGCAATTCTCAACTTTTATCCATTAACTGCATTTGCAAAACCAGGTAGCGCCACTTAAATTAAATTCTGTACAATGCAGGAGCCAAGGATTAGCGTCAGTCACTGGAAATAAAAGCAAACGGAATAATCTGACAACATGCTGACAGAGAAACTTAACAAGGTTCAGGTTGTCACATTATTTAATCTGAACAACTACAGCGACTGTTTCACTTTTCTAAAACGTTTTTATGCCAGAAATCTGTCACGGTCATTAAATTAGACCAAATATTTTTACAGGTAAACACAGATGAGACTTGATGCAAACATGAGCGGATTTCAGAGGCACCTCTTGCATTTTGTCCAGATGTCGGCTTCATTTTGTGTCTAAAGCTCGGTCATTTAAATTAGGTTGACTTCTTGATGAGGATTAAGATGTGCGCTTGCCTGGGATTTCTCCTCTCTTCTTGATATTTGATCAATGCTATCTGTTTCCTACCTAGACATGGTTAGCCGATGCTTGAATTGAAATTTAGCCACAGCGGCGCAGAGCAAAGGCTGTGCAGGGGGTTTTAAAAATCCAAATATAGGTAAATTATTGAAAGCTTGTTAACTGCGGCGCAGCCAGAAATGCAGCCATTGTGTCGCATCAAAGTTGTCAGGGGGCCAGGGAAGTTTAATCCCCTTCGACGCCGTCCTCTTTGGCAAAATGAACCTTTTGCCAAATCAATGCTAATTGATTTTGCCATTCGACATTGACCACCGCCAACCCCTTTCCCCAAACCCCCCTCTGCATACAGCCTTCGGACACCCATTGTAATTACACTGGGCACCTGATAAGCTACCTGGTCCATAATAAATCAATTGTAATTAGCAAGAAAGGCGGGGGCGTGCGGAGGAGCAGACATGCGTACCAGTCTTGGCGCTGCTGATTTGCCTCTGTCTTCGCCGGGCCATTTTATTTATTTATCTTTATTGAACTGCAGCGCGGCTTCAGCTGCAGTCAAAGGGAAGGGTTTTACGTTTTCTGCTTCACGGCGCTCCTTGTCATCGCGCGTTTTCACTTTTCTTTTCCAAACACTATAATTTATTCTCTACCTCTATCCTTGTTATGCTGCTTTTACTTTGTATCTTCGACTTAAAAATGGCATTCAACCGGATTCTGCACCGTTTTGAAATACAAACCAAAGATTACAACTTCACTGAAGAAGATTTGGAATATGTATTTACCTCTAAACAAGAGGGATTACACCAACTTGTCTCTAAACAAGATATTTTTCATGTTTGCTTTTTGTTCATAGCCTTTTGCACAGTAATATAAGCCATGTCCCTGTGCGAATAGAAAGCATTGCAGAGTGTGGGTGTGATGGTGTTGTGTGGTGTCACCTCTCTCCTCTCCTCCTTCATGTGGACTTGTTGGATTTGCCGCTGTCTAACTTATCAGCTGGCCTTCGTTCCCCCCAAGGAAAGCACTTAACATTCACCTGCTCCAGCTTTCTGTTGCAGCCACAGATAGGAGCCGGCTGCAGAGGAGAGTGTCCCTGCACCTGTCTTTGAACACTTTTTATTTGCTGTTCAGTGTTAAAATGTCTAGCTTTTATTTTGTTGGTCCTTTGAGGTAAGCCAGGGTCAAAGTGATGTGATCCCGACAGAAACAAGAGATTCTGCGGCCAAATATCTACATTATCTGCTGAGCTTTTACATGAGTTCAGTGCATCCACCAAGTTGCACAATAAATTGGTCAATGCAATCTTTAGAAGCCCACCAGAATAGTTTACAGTTTCGCTTTCGATATTTTTGCAGAGGAATTGAGAAACTGCTACTCATCTTAAAGGCGCTGTACCTACTTGTTACTGTTTTAAAAGCTTGAAAAACAGAACAAGTTTGCTGCGGTCTAGATTTATTCCTGACTTTGTTAACGCATTCCAAGCATCCGAATTCTTCACCTCGATGAGTTTATGCCGAGCGAGTTTCGTAACATTCGGATGACACAGTGCACTGACACTGACATTACATTCTGGTTTTCGAAGGATAAAAGCGCTTCATAATTAGACACAGACAGCACACGGGGGTCTTGTTTTGACACTAAGAGATGCTTTTACAATATTTCTGTTCTGGGGCAAAACTTATTTTACTTCATTACAAGGAAAAAACTGTGTATGGCCCCTCTCTTTGAATAATTTACAAAAGTCCAGGCTATAACATGTCTTGTGTAAAAGAGTATGAACAGCAGAATAGACAATTATGTGACCAAAAGGTGAGTCAAAGATATGAGTGCAGAAGCGTCTGAAATCTTACCCCTCTCTGGCCCTGGGGTTAAGCACACTGTGACTAATTTAGTTGCATCATCCCTAAATAGTCTACTAGGTCACATACACGTCTGCGTACGAGTATCCGATTTCGGACCAAAACACAGACTTGTTGCGTGCTACCTCTCAAATTATGAATGGAAGGAAAGTAATGGCAACCAGCAATAAACACTGAGTAGAGAAAAAAAAGGACATTCAAACGAAATCATAAAATGTAGAAGTTCAAATGAAAGCATTCAAGGCTCTCTTTGGTTGTGAAAAAGATTTAAAAGGATTTGATTCTACATGGACAACCTAGGAGTTGTGTGTTGTGTCTTCGTTAGGGCAGTTTACCCCAGACCAGACAGAAAGGTAGATGCTCCTCAACATTCCAAGTGAGTTGCAGAATTATGGGCAGCACAACGGTTAAAAGGTGTTTATTTGTATTTTTTGTCCGTGGAGCTGTTTCTCTCAAATTAACTTAAACAGCAAAATGTAGTTTCTCTGTTGTTGCTCCTACTGTACAGCTTGTTTGCGAATGGCAGTTGGAAATTTAAGACACTTCAACTGCCACATAACAATAATAACTAATTAACTGTGTGTGATCCCGAAGTCTGTAACAGTGATATGTGAACGTAGCTTCAATTTTTTTTCTTCCACAACTGCTTACTTCATTTTCTTTTTTAGATGTCAGATAAAAACAAATTATTTAGCAGAGTTGTAGACTTTTACATTTGTTATCAGACGTTAGTAGCTTTTTCACATTTTACTGGTTTGGTTCTCCTACAGGAGAAAATGTCCTTAATCACTGTTGACTCTTGCTAAAATTCACAACGCTTTGACGTCAGCTGCATAACCTTTTATAAGCAAATCACAGCACAAAGAGCGCCCAGTGACCTCGCAGAAACGGTTCTGGGATCATTTTGAAACCACGAAATACTTAACAAAAGGCGGAAGACCCAGTAAAATCTCCCTGCACGTGCGTCATTGGGGCGATGCCAGGTGCCATCTGTATGCCACGCTCTCGTCTCGCTGCCACAAAATTGATCCTCTATGGCCTCTTTATCTGCTTACTGATTCTCACCTATGTATCCGCGCTCGTGTCGGGGTCCACCGGTGGGCCTGTGTGCGTGCATGTTTTAAAGTGGACGCCCTCCTGCCATCTAAAAGGGATTTATGCATAGCCCGGTCCCTGAGTTTTTCCTGTTACGGTTTGATATGATAAGCTTTTTTATATGTTTAAAATCAATATGTAATCCTATGCAGGAGCTTATCCCCCTCCTCCTCCTCTCACCAGCAACACTCCCACCTCCAAACACACAGCGCATTTGTAAATCTATTTGGGCTTTGTAACACATCGGGGCAGAGCGCTACAGACCCTGATTGATTAGGTTCACCGAGGAATCCTATCACACCCGCCACTTTTGATGATGTCGCCAACTCTTTCAGGGGCGCTAGTTGACTGGAACAGCCGATAACAAGTAGTGTTGCTTCCACAGGCCGCTGAACTCCACTCGTTAATTTAGTTTATTTTGTGAGGTTGTTTGTGCTGGATTTTCAGTGATACTCATTTGAGGTACACCAAGTGGGGATAAAAGTCAAGTTGTAGGCTTTATGGCTTTCAATGCATTTGTTAGTTAAATAGTGTCCAATATAATGAATTAAATGTAATATGAGTGCAGTACTTTTATTTTGTATTTTATTTTGTTAACATAAAATATTCATAAAATCAATTCATTTTGTTGTTTTGTTTTTTTCTGGCTGCCTGTATCATCTTTGACTCTCTCCCCTCGGGTGACATTTTTGTCTCTTGCCTCCATTTGGATATCAGCCATAAAAGGATTTTGGAACCTAAAGAATAAGATAAATAAGAGAGAGCAAAGAAAAACAAAGGAGGCGTCAGTCAAAGTTTGTGTTTGATTCGTATCATTCTTCTAAGTCCAGAGAACAACCTGTCGCTGCTTCCTGTTTGACTGTAAACAGAAGTGTGGCACAGCGGGCGCAGGACTGGGCTCTCATTGGTCGCCCTCTTTCTCTCTCATTGCTCCCTGAAACCGTGGCTTTGCAGCACTTTGGTGTCTGTTGAATAAATTTGTGTGTGGAGGCCATGGGGAGGGGTTCATGGGGATTTGAACCAGCGCATTCTTGTGTGGCAGTTGCACACTCGCATGGTTACCATCTGCGTGCACGGCCAGGGTTATCTGAATACGCGCCCACTGTCTGAGCACGATCGCCCCGATAGAGAGAGGAAAGGGGGCTAATCCAACGGGATTGTACGCGCTGCCTCCAAGTCTCCCCTCTTTAACCTCACTATGTGCTCAGGGGCGGGGCCTCTATACCCTTCAGTCTTTTTCTGTGGGTGGGGCTCTCTGCCCTGGGGGCGGGGCTTGTGCAGGGCTGCAGGGTGTTTTGTTGTTCCTGTGTGTCTGGTTACCCAGCCTGCCCCACTCTGGTGTTGCCTGGTCACGTCTCTCATCGGCTCTCTTTATTGTTTACCTTCTTAATGAGGGGGGCGGGACTCTGACTCTGTGATTGACAGCTGCGGCTTAGTCCCGTAACCCCCCTCACTGCACCCGGGGTCCACCAGGACTTTGGCTTTTTGGCTGCAGTAGCTCAGAAAGGTGGGGAGTGTAGTTTTTACATACTTAAGTGATTTTTTTGTCTGGCTGCAATGTGGGGCGGCCCTGTTGGAGCAGGTCTGTGGGACCAGAGCAGTTCTGGCATATATTGTATTACTTAGTCATCATGAAGATGACTCATCTATTCCTAAACCGTTTAAAACAGCTCCTCTGTCACTTCAAACACACTTTAGAGACATATTTAGACAGATTTTAAAATATTTGCTTACTCCACTACAAAGTCACACCAGTCATATTTGCTCCCCAGAGTAGAAAGAGAAGAAAGGAAGAATGTTGGAGTGAGCCAAATATTGGGACTGTGTTCATTTCGGTCCATGGCTGACTTCAAAGTGTCCGGAGAGGCCAGAGGAGCGCAGACCTTTCAGGACA